>CM076249.1:16939685-17262185 GCA_038380765.1 Odontothrips loti
GAGAAAGCGAATTTTTATGAAAGATGTACGCGACGGCCAAGATTGATTTTACCGCGGGGAAGGCCGTGGAAAGGGTTCAGGCCGGAGCCTTAACGACGCAGAAGAAACCGGAGGGGAGAGGGGTCCTGGGTTCAAATACCCCGCGGCGGTGACTCAGATATTATTCTCGACTTGATTGAACGGAACGAGCTATTGGATACGCGCATGGCGTTCCCTCACAGGCCTAGCTTCGCACGAGTCTATGCATGTGTGTGTGAGTGTGTGTGTGTGTGTGTGTGCTCGGGCCGTGCGAGGAGAGGGAGAATGATAAAGAAGAAAGAGAACAATAATAAAAATGCGTCGGAGGAAGAAAAAATTCTGTTTACGCGGGCATAAAAAGCGCATTCCCGCGAAACTCTTGCCTACTTTGATACACACGGCTGCGGCGGTGCGGTAGTCCTCTATGGGTGCAGCTCCGCTGTCACTGCCCCCCCCCCCCCCCCCCCCACCCCGCGGCTGCAGCGCGTTTCTCTCCCATAACGCGATCAGAATTGTGGTATCAAACGCAGTGCGGAGCGTTGCCGCGCCGCGGGCTGCGTCAGCAGAACAACGGCAGCCGCAGCGGCCCGGGTTGCTGTCTCGCTCGCACCCTTGCAGCGGCGGGGGCCGGTGCGACAAGGACAGGACAGTGGCGCCGCGGCCACGGCGGCATGGCGCACGCCACACGCGGAGCACCGGCGGGGCGGCCCGTTACCGGGTGCCGGAGCCCTCGCGGCCCGCAGGCCCCGCAGGCCGCGCGCGCTTTGGATCTCGTTCAAATGGTCCATTGTATAACGGGGGGAGTTGCCTGCTGCCGGCCGCTGCCCACCGCAGCCCGACAGCGGCCGCCAAAGCCGTCACAGAGAGGAATGCGCGCCGCCGACGCCGCGGCCTTTTTCTACGGTGAGCACAGGATAAGAAATCGCTGCTCGGGAAGGAAAATAAAGCCCGTATGAAAAATTCAGTACTCGTGGCCCGCGGCTTCCGTCCCCTGCAGGGCAGCGCGATCTCTGCAGCCTCACAGCGCTGGCGCGGGTTAGCACAGAGAACAGAAGGTTACCCAGAGCTCGCACTCCCATGTACTGCGTGGGGCGAATTTCGTCCAGGTAGCGGACCCTCACTAATCCTCTGCGCCTGTGAGCGGGCGGCTGGGGCCGGGCGGGGAGGAGGGCCTCGAGAGGAGTGGGGGCCTCGAGAGGAGAGGGGACCGAGTGGCGGGGTTTTCGCCACGGATTCAAATGGTAGCTTGGATGCGTGGCACGGGACCGGAACCGGGCGGGCCCATGGGTACTTTTAAAGCGGTATTTTCACGTTTCCTGGTCATTTATCGTTGTTTTTGAGTTTGTGTCCCATTACGGGCTTGTCCTGTTGTTAAATGCAATGATTTAATTCTGATTTACTGGACCCGATTAGGAAATATGAGGCCACAAAAGTAGGTAGTCGGAGCCATGAGAGCATTGGTTTCTGCCCCCCCCCCCCCTTTCCTCTCCTCTGGCTTTCTTTCTTTCAGGGATGATAAGGGGAATTATGAGACATAAATTCTGAATAAATGTACAATTTAATGACAGCAAATAAACACAATTGATACATAAAATGGCAACAATTTCAAAACAAAACATAAATTCTGGATAGCTGTGCAATTTAATGACAGCAAATATACAAGATTGTTACATAAAATGACAATATAATTTCAAAACAAGAAGGTGATATCACAAATACAAAATGAAAAATAAAAAAGGCAACAACAGAGGTGAAAAGTACACTTCATATTCTTTCAGAGACTCGGCCACTGAAATCAACAGAAGAGAGAAAAACAGGATTAGTGTACTGCAGACAAGAAAAAAACTGATTATTTAAATTAAAAAAACACTTTTACTTATCTTTTTCAAGGATCCCAGCAGGAACAAACAAGGGTGATGCATGGGGTGAAGGTAGAATGTTGTGACACTGCCAGGGAGAAAACAAAACACAATTAGTTTACAGCTTCTTCAACAGCTCAAAGTGACCAAATTATCTAGAAGTTCTAGTTTAAAAACAATTTATTTGCTGAGCAAAAACAGCTGGGTGATATCAGCAATATTATTAGAACAAATTAAAAGAAAAAGGAAACTGCAGAAGGCATTCATATGTTTGTATACCACTATCAACATTGATTGCAATGACCTTACGAGAAATTCAGTGTTAAAGCAAAAGTACTATTCGGGTTCAACTTAAAGTTTCACAACTGAGAAACAATTTCTTGATCATTCAAAAAGAAAGGCACTAAGTATGCATTATTAAATACCATGGAAAATATAAATTGGATAGATATAAAATGGACACCAGAAGTTAAAACCCTTTGCCAGGACTGTTGACGCAACTCATCATGATCCAAGTCGAGTACTACACAAACAAGACTAGCAAGATTGTTGCAAGGAAAAAATATTTTACAAGGTAATCTAGGAATTATCTCTCAAATTATAAACTCAAATGCGTGATGGGGGAAAAAAAGGAGGACCCGTTTATACTTGCTCCTTGCTCACTTCACCATCAGCTGACTTTGTTGGGTTATGGCGGCTCGTCCAAGACGAGATATAATACGAAATGTACGAGTTGCCGTAAGTTCTCAATAATAAACACTTTAAGAGAATTGGCAACGCACTAAAAATGCAACACAGAAATATCGGGAGATAGAAAACTAACGTGAATTTCAAAGTAGATTGTTTAGGCTTCATGGAGAATGTAAACACACGAACGCTTCGCTCTGGCCCGGCATCAGAGTAGAGCATTTCCACTAAAACCACTTATGCGCACTCAACATTTATCGCTAGAATTAATGTACATACCTTTGAAAATAACTCAACTGCACTGGAACACCAAACTCAGTGAAAATTCTTCTAAGTTCTTCAAAACAAACCGATGGGCAGGACGAGCGCTGCAGAAGACGTCCCAGAAAATGGCGTCTCAGAGCTAGACGATACCAACGTACCGAATGCAAACGCACAGGAGCCAATGAAAAAAATGCGATCGTTAGAAACATTTAAAAATGAGCTTACGCATGCGTGTAAACGTTTTCTTAATGATATAAAATTTCATTTAAGACGGGTACTCGAAAAAAAGAGCGCTTACTAGAGGTGTTGAATGTGTCAATTTTTTGTTTTGGGTTGGTACTTGGGCTGGTATGCGCCCTCCCCTCTGCTCTCCTGCCCTCCTCCCCGCCCGACCCCAGCCCGCTCACAGGCGCAGAGGATTAGCGAGGGTCCGCTACCTGGACGAAATTCGCCCCGGCTCCTCCATAGAGTCGGAGCTCTGCCTATGCTTCTGTTCTCTGTGCGGGTTAGCGCCGGGGACTGACTGCAAAAACACGCCGGATCCCGAGCGTCCTGCCCGATCCCCTCGGACCGCTCTGCCCGCCCCGCTCCGCCCCGCCCCGCCCCGCTCCGCCCCGCCCCGCTTCGCCCCGCCCCGCGCCGCTCCTGCTTCCTTCCCGGAATAACAGCGCTCGGCGCGGCGCTCAGTGCCGTCTAGCTCTGCCGTTCTGCCCTATGTTCTGGATGATCGCCACTAATTACCGCCGCTAAGTCCACCGCCGTCGGTCACTGCTCCGTCACGGCTCGGCCGAGGAGTCGAGTCGCGTCAGCGGACACGCCATGGCCGCCTCGGGGGGTGCCGGGGGCCGCAGGGGGCCGGCCGCTTAGCCTCAAGTGAAGTGCCTCGGATTTACGGAGGGCGCTCTTAGAAAACGGCGGAGAGCGCAGCTCATTCCTATCCGCCGCCGGAGGCCCCAGAGGCCCTGGAGCATGCTCCCCGCCGCCGCTCCCCGCTCAGGAAAACCGTGTCGGTGTCGATCCCGCTGGCCGGGAGGGGGGTTGGACATAAGCGCCTTCGCCGCTATTTGGCCCGCGAGCAGGACTCCGAGGGCAGTGTGACAAAGGTCAAGTAGCAGACACGAACGGCAGCCCCGGGAGCCCCGGGAGCCCCGGGAGCCCCGGGCTGGGGGGTTTGACGGCGACAAAAAGCTCGGCGGGCGAACGGAACAAGGGCTTTCTCCAGGCAAGCGCCGAGCAGCGCCGAGCAGCGCCGAGCCGGGCTGTGAGCGGACCACCGTCCTCGGCATGCCATGGTGTCAAGGCATAGTTTTGTGGCTTAAGCCCGGTGTGTGTAATGCATTGTCTGAATGGCAGGCACCCTTGTTCAGGGTCCTAAGCCATAGGCCGCCTAAGCCGGAGCAGGCAGGCCTTATGTGTGGGTAGGTGTATAAGTGTAACTTGTCTGAATGGCAGGCACCCTTGTTCAGGGTCCTAAGCCATAGGCCGCCTAAGCCGGAGCAGGCAATGCCTTATGTGTGGGTATCGTCAGGACGACCTAAGCCGGAGCAGGTTCGCCTTAGACAGGCGGGCCTAAGCTTTTCAGCAGGCTGCCTAAAGGGTGGGTTCGAGTAAGCGAGCTAGTGAGAGCAAGACCAGTCTGGTGTAAACAGTGTATTCGTTCTACTCGTGGCTGGGCTCACCACCAGGACCGTCTCCAGTCCCAGACCCGACTGCCGATCTCCGGGAGATCGGGTTAATTTATACCTAGGCGAGCCCCGGGCTCGCTCGATGACATCCCTCCCGCCGGGCGCTCGCCGGCTCCGCGAGCCGCTCGGCGACCCGAACCCTTTCGGGTGTGTAACTAATTGCAGTCGGGGGTGTCGTCTGCTAGGTGCGCCCGAGGGGGTTTTCACTTGCGTAACACCCTGTACACCTGATCAAGGTATTACGCGTAATGTAATACCGAAAAATAACAAAATATGCTCTAAAATGGTAAAATATAGGGTGCCAAACATCTTTAATACAAGTGTAATACCGGTGTAATACCGCGTAATACACGTATTATGTAATACTCTGTGCACGAAAATCCCGAGTGAAAACCCCCTCGGGTGCGCCGGACTGCAGGCAGTGCAGTCACGGCCTTCCTACCTGGCAGCGCAATCGGCGCTACCAACGCGCCATCAGGGTTGGCCACACTGACGTGGCGGCGCGGCGGGTTTGAATCCCGCGGTAGGACTTCCTATCTCTTAGCATTACACATGGGCAGCCATGGGCAGCCGCGAGCTCTGCCATAGGCGGCATGCGACTCCTCATGACGCCGTGGTAATGAACCCCGGTAGTACAGCCGGTGCTAACCACGCCGGCACGCTGTCCGCCGCGGTGCGCCCGGACCGGACCACCTGACACGGCACTCGGCGCACGGCACACGGACACGACACACGGCGCACGGAACACGGCATCGCCTCGGCTCTCACAGAGAGCCGCGCTGATTTCCAGTCGAAGAATGACGCGTCGGTCGAAGCCAACGACCGCGTTCCACGGAGAAATAAGATTACAGGTCGCAACACCTTTTTAAGTTGGATTTCCAGACAAGCAGTAATTTTTTTTTGTTCTGGGAACTAAATTTTTTGGGGGGAACTCTTTGTTAGTTGCACCAACGAAACGATAGTTGCTCCAAAAAAGAGATTCCGGGAATAATCTCGATTTTTCTGATTTTTGCTCCTGCAACGAACCTCTTTGTTGGAGCAGCCAACATTTCGTTAGTGCAACTAAAAATAAGTTCCCCCGACCAAAATTTAGTTCTCAGAAATCAACTTAAAAATTAGTTGCGAACGACTACTAATCTTTTTTTTCTTCGTGTACTTCCGACAACTGCATTTCTCATAGTTCGGAGGCGCGGTCATTACCGTGATCACAGCGAAGTAAAACCGCTGAGCACCGGATCAGTCACGCCTCAGAGTGAGCTGTCGAGCCCTCAGCCAAACAGCGCCTTTCCGGCTCCGGCCCCGTCGTCACGGGTTTGTTTGTCGCCTCATTTTCCCCTCGCTCCACTTCTCGTTTGCTTCTGCGGCCTCGTGTCCGATGCCGTTTACTGTGCGTACAAACTCCAGGAAATCTCTGTTGTCCATTAGGACACAGCGCACCGTAGGGCGATATGGGCGCCGCGTGGGCGCCACGGGGACCGCCGCCGCCGGGCCTCCATTCAACAGGTGCGGCGCTGCTCTGCCGAGGCACCGCCTGGCGCCGCCAGTACGTCCCGAACAATACACCTTCTCTCTCGTTTGAGACACAGATGGCGTGTCTTCGTTACGTTGATGCAGTTTCCTCTATTGGAAGTGGCAGCCGTGGCGGCGTTGTGGGAGTGGAGCAGAGAACAGCAGAGCACAGCGCAGGGAGGGGGTTGCCCAACGCGGGCTGTTAAGTAAGGCAGTGTGTCGAGTACGGGTAGCAGTGCCCGGCAGTGCCCCCTTGTGTGGAGTCCTGTGTGACCCGGGGCACGGCTTCTAGGAAGAAGCCTCCATACCACAATTTTTATTTTTCTCATCCCAGCCCCACGCGCTTTACGAAATTTTTAGCAGATGATAACTTCAAAACACTAACACGAAAGCTCAAGACTAGAAACACTATCAAAGCTAAATTAACGTTTGACGTGTCAGCTAGCTTTTACTTCCGATAAGAAAGCCGAAAGGACGTAAGAAGAGCAGCAAACAAATAATATAAGGACCTAGGGGGACCTAGGGGGACCCATGAGCCCCGTGAGCACCCGTGAGGCCGCAGTGGCTGCCGCACTGTCGCGCATTCGCTCGGGTCGCATTGTCGCACGCCGTCTCCGAGGCGAGCCCAGCCAAGCCCAGCCAAGCCCAGCCAAGCCCAGCCAAGCCCAGCCAAGCCCAGCCGCTCAAAAATTGCCCTTCCTTTCCTTTCAAATATCTTCGGCTCTCCCTTATAATACAACAAAAGATAAGTTCTGCTTCTACGGACAATTCCCAAAAAGCCTTAAGAAACTGGAAGACATTTAGAGTTGGTATCATCTGCTTCCTATTAAAATAGGGATTTAGATTTTCACGTCAATTTGTCACCTCGGATTCCTCACATTTGTTCTTTCTCAGGGAGAGATTCACGACCCAGATTTATTTGTGCTGGTTTTTTTTTCGCGATAAAACTGCCCTTATCACCCGCCCCCGCCCCCACCCCCGCCCCCGGTCCCCGCCGCCAGGTGACCGCCTAGCGTATCTGGCCGCGCCCATCTACTCGGCGTGGCCTCGGCCTCGGCCCGGCGATGCGGGGGCGAAGATAACTGGCTTTTTACTTTATCCCTCACTCCGACGGTTTTATCCTCCTCCTCTGCCCTGACTTTGGTGTCCCATCTCGTGTTTTCTTTCGTCTTCACCGCCCCCGACTTCTTCCTGCCCACTTGGATGAAGAGGGTGCCCTCGTCTTGGACCTCTAGGAACTTTCGGGCGACACTGTCTGAGGGTTGACGCGCAGCCCGCCTACGCAAAGTCCGCCACCGGAGACTGCTGCTGCTGCTGCTACTGCTGCTGCTGCTGCTGCTGCTGCTGCTGCTGCTGCTGCTGCTGCTGCTGCTGCTGCTACTGCTGCTGCTGCTGCTGCTACTGCTACTGCTGCTGCTGCTGCTGCTGCTGCTGCTGCTGCTGCTGCTGCTGCTGCTGCTGCTGCTGCTGCTGCTGCTGCTGCTGCTGCTGCTGCTGCTGCTGCTGCTGCTGCTGCTGCTGGGGCCGAGGCTATGAGGCTCAGGCCGGCGCTCACGCCCTGCTGCTTTCCCGTCCCCCCTTTCGGAAGTGCTGCAGGTTCCCACGCCGGCCACTGGTATCACACACAGCCCCTGTGCACACCTTGCTGCGCAGCAGCTGCAGCGCGTACACCTGTCCGAGGGCAGGTGGGACTGCGCTGCGGGGGAGCAAATAGGGCGCAAAGAGCGCGCAATCAGCCCACACCTGTCTCTGTGTGTGTATGTCCGCTGCCGTGTGCTAATTACCACCGAAAAGGCGCGATCGCACCTGCTGCCGTTCGGCACAAACACACGGCAGGGCGATGACTCGTCGTGTCCTTAAGGACCCCTCCTTACCTGTCGGGGTGGGCAGCGGGTCCGGCGGCCAGGGAGACTACAACGGCTGCGGGGGTCCTCCTGCTGCAACACGAGAGAGGGAGAAGTCTAAGTACACTAGGCGCCGAGAAACAAGGACGCAATCAGGACCCCGAAGGAGGCAAAAAGCGCGGAGAGGTCCTGGCGGAGCGGGACGCCCCATCCTGGTCTTAACGAGGCGCCGCCGCCGCCTCCCAGGATCCCCGGCCTGCCTGATAAGGATGGTGACCTGGTGTGACGCCGAACCGGACGCTCCCGGCACCGACGGGACGGCGGCCCGCTCCGGGCTCCAGTGCGGGTGCCGGTGCCCAGAGCCGAGAAACGGGCGGGCACCAGATACCCGGACGCGTCCGAATACGTCTCCTGTCCCTTCCTGACTCGACGGAACGACAGAGACAGAAGACAATTTTTGACTGACTCGGATGCGTCCGGGTATTCGCTGCCCGCCCGTTTCTCGGCTCTGCTGGTGCCCTGCCCTCCTCAGCGCCTGCAGACGGCGGGGTAGGCAGCCCCGCCGAGCATGGCTGCACTGGGCCCGGCCGTGTGGCCTACCCCGCAGGCCGCAGGCGCTCCATCCAGGCCAGAGGCCCGGGCCGCCGGGGCTTAGGATGCCCCACGGCAGCGTTTAGCAAGCCTCCGACTGCTGGTATGGGCCTGCATTGTGTTCGTGAGACGAGAAATAAATGCAATGAAAACGGAGAAGAAAAGGGAAAATAATGCGCACAGTGAGGGGGGAGAGAGAGGGAGAGAGAGAGAGAGAGAGAGAGAGAGAGAGAGAGAGAGAGAGAGAGAGAGAGAGAGAGAGAGAGAGAGAGAGAGAGAGAGAGAGAGAGAGAGAGACAGAGAGACAGACAGAGAGAGAGAGAGAGAGCTGTGCGTCGATTGAAAAGAGACACAGACGGCGCAATGCCATGACGTGACGTTGATTAGGAACTAGCAGTCAAGTGCCCTCTGCGTGTCTCTCTCTCTCTCTCTCTCTCTCTCTCTCTCTCTCTCTCTCTCTCTGTACGGGATGGGTCTCCGGGTCCCCCCGGGTGTGAGTCATCCGCCCAGTGACACAACTTTCACATAACCGCCTTTGTTTTGGAAGCTGTTCATAATTTTTATAATAGTTAGTTGTAGACGAGCGATCGAGCCCCGAGCTCAGCGGGGAGTATCAGAGAGAGAGAGAGAGAGAGAGAGAGAGAGAGAGAGAGAGAGAGAGAGAGAGAGAGAGAGAGAGAGTGTGTGTGTGTGCGGCAGGTCGGGAGCGACTTTTGTTGACTGTGCAGCCTCAGCTCAGCAGCAGCATAGCGCCGTGACCAAGCCCTTTTTATCTCACTTTCCACATGCCTTCCCCTACACCCCACTTCCGTGTGCCCTCAGTGAGGGCAGTGCTCGGGCTGCGGTCGGCGTCGGCTCGGCTCTCTTACTAATCGATCGGCACTAAATTGGCACGATGAGGAAACGCTCTGCTACGAGCCTAACGGGGTCGATGTCATCGGCCCGGCCATCATCTCCGGCATGACGGCGGACGACGGCGTGGTCCCGAGGAGGATCCTGGAGGATCCCAAGCGGGGCCCCGAGGGGGATCATCAACGCAAGAGGAGCTATGAGCCAATGAGCGCTTTCATGCTGCCAAGCGCGGCTCGGCACAGCCCACCGAAGACCATTACAGGCGCTCTGAATGCAGGACGCTGTTATTCGCAGGAAATGCGGTGGAAGGATGCTGTCGTTTCGGGTGTGGGTTGGGTCTCGGTGTGTGGCTTATCTTGTTTTCCTGCTGATAGCTACTGCAAGAACGGGCTGCTATTTGCAGGTTTTCCTGCTGATTAAAAGAAAATACGCTCAGCGAGCGCTTCACAGGGTTATCGTCTAATCTGGTGCATTATGAACAACTTTGCACCTTTTTGCCAATTTTGAACATTTGAACATTTTTTGCGTTGGCCATGCTGAGCAGTGTGTTGTGACAGCTTACGTGAACTAATTTCTATACATGCACGTGAGCTAATTCGGACTTGTACGTGAACTTATTTGCACGTGAAGTTTTTTGCACATGAACTTATTTGCACATGAACATCCACGTGAACTTATTCGAACGTGAACATCCGCGGTGGCAGCTGGGAACGCGCCCGGTACGGCGCGGCGGAATGCACTCTCAGTCGCCGTAGTCGTAGCTCAAATTTTGCCGCAGTGCCATAAATTTAAGTATTTTCAAATCCAAAATTCAGGAATTTTTTAATTCTTTTCCTACCTGTTTTCCTAACAGGTAATCGTGAATGACCACAGAGATCGCGCACACACACACACACACACACACACACACACACACACACACACACACACACACACACACACACCTCCAGCCTACAGGACACGACGTCCAGGAGCTGAGCCGGCTCAGCCCCGCTTACTCCGCCCCGGGTGGCCCCGGGTGCATCGGCGCGCGGCAGAGAAGGCAGGCCTCCGCCGGACATGGGATCGACTTCCGGTCCGGCTCCCTGCGATGGTGGTGATGATGATGATGACATGCCGTCATCGCGGCACGTAACACGCCGCCGCTGCACGCGCCGCCGCAGCGCTGCTACACTTTTTCCATAATCTAATAAGCACCTTTGCTCGGGTCCGGGGCCTCCGGGGCCTCCGGGACCTCCGGGACCGGCGCCTATAGCGCGTGCCGAGGCCGCCGTCGGCCCCGCGGCCCCGGCTGGTCCTGGTCCGGCAGCACGGCGTCTTGGATTACATTCGGCGGGGGGCGGCGGGGGACCGGTGGGGGGCGGCGGGGGGCGGTGGGGCCGGCGCTGGGCCGTGTTTCCCTGCGGCGGCGACGCCGCGGAATGAAAACTCACTCGCACCTCTCGCCGCCGCGCCGCCGCTGGGGGCACGTACGAATTTCTCATCTCGACGCAGCAGCAGCAGGCGCACACATCCGCATACGTTCACATATCCACGGTGGGGCTGCCGCGGTTATCTCACCGCGTCGCGGCGGCGGCTGCTTGCTACCCTTTGGCATGGTCCGGCAGCGGGGCCGAGCCGAGCCGGGCAAAGGGCTGCGTGTTCACACGGGCTCGCCCCCGGCTCTCTCTCTCTCTCTCTCTCTCTCTCTCTCTCTCTCTCTCTCTCTCTCTCTCTCTCTCTCTCTCTCTCTCTCTCTGCCTGCATGCAGGTGCACCGCGTTGCAGCTGCAGCTGCCCTCCCCGCCCCGCCGCCCCAGGCCGATATTAACACGCGGAGAGTCAGCAGCATACCGCGGAGGTCCTAGACCCGTCCCGTGCCGCCCCGTCCCGGCCGTCACAGCCAGCGAAAGGAAAGGAAAGGAAAGGACGCCCCCAGTCCGTCCACGTACTTGTCCGCGGGGTGCATGGGTGCATGTGTCCCGTGTGTGTGTGTGTGTGTGTGTGTGTGTGTGTGTGTGTGTGTGTGTGTGTGTGTGTGTGTACGGCGCCGTGTCAGATCCGCGGTGCGTGCGTGCAGTGTTCATCACACCAACACTCCACACGATATTATGTTCACGTGCAGATTTGTGGAACCGGTCGGTCGCGGCTTGCGACGCGGTTCTCGCGCCGCGGCGTCGATGACCTCGCCGCTGCCCTCATAAAGCAGAAAATCAACGAATGGACCACCGGGATCAATCCATGATCGGCCATCTGATTCCCCCCCCCCCCCCCCCCGTATTTCCGACGGCGTCTATCTGTACGTGCGCAACGTCTGCGCATGCGTGAGCCGTGGGAACAGCGGCGGCGGCGGCGGCGGCGGCGGCGGCGGCGGCAGCAGCGTGTCCACTCGCTAAGAGAAGTGCATGTTTACCTTCCTCTCCTGGGCCGTGCTCTGCACCGGCTCCTTCTGGCGGGAGGTGCGGGGCGTGGCGGGGCGGGGCGGGGCGGCGCTGCTCTTTTTGTGTGTCTGCCGGCCACGTCTCCATCATCTGCGCCTCGCCGTATGCTAATGCTCACGCCCCCGGCCCCGGGCCCCCGGCCCCCGGCCCCCGGCCCCCGGCCCCCGGCCCCCGGCCCCCGGCCCTCGGCCCCGGCCCCCGGCCCCTGGCCCCCGGCCCCCGGCCCCCGGCCCCCGGCCCCCGGCCCCCGGCTCCCGGCCCCGGCCCCCGGCCCCCGGCCCCCGGCCCCCGGCCCCCGGCCCCGGCCCCCGGCCCCCGGCCCCCGGCCCCCGGCCCCCGGCCCCCGGACGCCTCCACGTCTATCACGCCACCGTCGCCGTCGCGGAGGTGCCAAAGTCACCACTGGCCCCGGCGATATGCGACGCGCGCGGCCGTCCAACTCCAGATCGAGGTATCAGAAGCAGCCGGCCGGACAAAAGCAGCGGCGGTGACGGAGTTCAGCTGGCGAGGGGTACATCACATGGTTAAGTCACTGTACACCTAACGAAACAGTCGCATGTACAGTCACTTCCAGCCCATTCCCAATCACCAGTCAACCGAATTGTTTCCAAGAAAGAAAAAAAATTCAGAGATAAAAAAGCTCGATGGCATGTGTGACCGCTGGAGACAAAACCTGTATCGTCCCGGCTTCCGCCAGGACCTCTGCCTTCAACTTTGGTGATCTTACGGGAACCGGTGCATATATGACTGTTTCATAGCAGATTTTATGCCTAAACCTCAGATTATTCCTCGAGCATAATGTGCATGAAACAAGAATGTGGCAGTAGGAATACGGCTATGCCTGAATCAAGAAATCCGCTAAATACGGATGTCTGATTCAGGCATCAGACTGTATCGGGCTGTATGCTTGAATCAGGCATAGAGATGGGTGAGACAAGCACAGGCGCGGATCCAGGGGGGGGGGGGGGGGGCGACGGGGCGATCGCTCCCCCCCCCCCCCCCTCTAGGGCGCCCGAAGGGCGCCCGAAAGGTAGGCAATTCGCGTTACAATCCGTCTGAAAGTAGGCAGAAAGCGGTACACCCCCCCCCCCCTAGAGCCGCCCCTGGATCCGCGCCTGGACAAGCATCCTGTTGTTGAATTAGGAAAAGTTACCCAGGATTTCTAAGTAGGCGTACACCTACAATTTGCGCTGAATTATCAGGCATACTTTTTTGAGAGTGCGACGTCACATTCGGAAGTATACTCTAGCCTCTGACCTCCAAACTGTGTCACTGGATAAAGTTAAGTGATCGACAAGATTTGAACCACGGACCTGCCGATCGCCGACCGGTCCGCTAACCCTTGCGGCCACCCAAACACGACGATTTCAGTAGCGCGCTCCCGGTACTAGCCATTGTCGTCTCGCTGAGTGAGAGCAGAATACCGAACACAGGGGCAACTGAGGGTGCTCCTGTACTATTCTGAAACTCCTCTATCGGCTGTAATCGCTCCAATGTAAATTCGAAACACAAAAATATTTTCGTCCTTTTCACAAGAAAAAGTTTTGCGTCCAGCAAGACTCGAAGGGCAGACCTGTCGCTCGCCCATGCGGCTATTGAGTCACGATGGTGACCGCAGCGCACTGCCGGCACTCTAACACCGTAGAGCAGAACATCGAGAAAAAATTTAAAGGCAGAGGCAAGAGTTGAACCCGGGACACTGTCCGTGAGAGAATGGTGCTAACCAGTACTGCTAATGTGCCACGATACTCATCGATCGACTATAACATCTGTCCCTAAAGCAGACATAAAGAAAAATATTGAACCTCGCTTTCCAGTCTCTTCGGTAATGTAGTCCTCTCTTTTTCTAGTCACATCCAGTCATAGAGTATTTCAGTCACTGAACACAAATTTTCGCGATTGTTGTGCCCCTTGATTGGTGTATCCAGCTGGGGACCATCGCTTCCAACGCTCGGAGATGGGTTATTGCCTACGCTGAGGGCGGTGAGGCGATACATCGGGCCGGGCCGGCTAAAAATACACACACACACACATACATACACACACACACACACACACATGTCACTCAAGCAAGCGATAAAGATAGACGCCAGAGTCGCCGGTCGCCAGTGCGGTGGTTTTCTGCGTGACTCATGGATGCAGACCGCCCCGTTTTTATTTTTCTTCATTTTTTTTTGCGCCCCCCTTTCGCACCGTAAAGCAATATACAATCAGCTCGGCTTCGCTCCTTTTTTTCCCCGTCGTGGTGGGAGACGAGGGGAGGGGGGCTTCAGCCAAAACACGCTTTTATACGTACTCCCGTACCCTTCGGCTTATGCATTTTCGGCAGTGCATTGCCGGGCGCTGCCGCGCTGCCAGCCCGGAACCATACCGCCTCCTTTTGCGCTCAATTCCCTCTCGACGGGTCTGCGGGTCGCGGTGGGCCTCTCGTCTCCTCTCCGTACCCAGGGCCGCCCGCCAGTCCCGTTACCGTGTCACCAAAGCCTCCTTCGCCGCCTTCACGTCTCGGATCTGCTCGGCTCGAAAACCGCAGGGCCAAAAAGCCACAACAGCGCCGAGGCATGGCATCCTTCACGGCGCGGCCGCGGCCACAGCGCCGACGAGGGTCCCTCTCCTCCGGCGGCCGCCCGGCCCGCGGCCACCACGGCCTGGATGACGTACAGTGGAGTGGACACCAGTGGACACTCTGCGCCGCTGTGCGCAGAGCACGATCCGGACGGTTTTTTCCCCACCATTTTCTGTCGCAGCTGGCACCGTGCGGTCACCCATGTCCAGCCAGATTGAGAAATTACGGTAAATAAAGTGTTTTTCTTCCGAGAATCGTCGGCGGTGGGTGGAAGCAGTGTCTTTTGGGGCCCTCGTCCGTGATCCGGGCGCTGAAGACGAGGGCCTCTGCTGACCACCGGCGAGCCGTGAGAGCCACCGACTCTGTGCTGCTCCGTTCCAGGGGAATGGTTATATTTTTATGAGAATGTCAACGTCCCGGGTTCGAATACCCGCCGAGACCAGATGTTGTTTGCTGTGGAATGGCGCCGTGTCGCCGCGTCCGCATTTCTTTCCCGCGCGCTGACACTGACCCAGTGGGCTCTGCAGGAAGACGACTCACTGCCACCAGATGGTGTCCTTGGAGACGTGCCGGTGTCTGATAATTGCTGCCCTGCCCCAAACAGGTTGGGGGAGGAACCTCGGAACCTGCCATTTCCAGCTTCCTCAGTGCAGGGGGTCTCTCTGCACTGATATTATCCACGGCAAACAGAACTATTTTTTTGGACGATGATAGGGTATCGGTGCTTGTATGTGCGGGTCAGTGACCCGAATATGTGTCCGTTTTTATTTTTTGCTGATGATGTGTCCTGATATCCATCGGAACAGAAACGCCGCCCGGCCCAAAAGGCTCACGGACAAGCTGAAGGTGGTCGACCCTGATCTACGACCCCCCCCCCCCCCTCCCCTCCCTCCACCCCGCGGCGCACGACCGGAGCGGCTCGACACGGAGCAAAGTGTTGATGGCGTCTGATCGCTGCTGCTGGGCGGTGTGAGTCAGCAAGGCGGGAACCAGCGGGAACGTCCAGCGGAAACCGAAGGGGAGAGGACGGAGGCGAGCGGGGGAAGGAAGGGGACCGAAGATGCGGTGGACCGACCTCGAATAGGGGGAGAGAGAGAGAGAGAGAGAGAGAGAGAGAGAGAGAGAGAGAGAGAGAGAGAGAGAGAGAGAGAGAGAGAGAGAGAGAGAGAGAGAGAGAGAGAGAGAGAGAGAGAGAGAGAGAGAGAGAGAGAGAGAGAGAGAGAGAGAGAGAGAGAGAGAGAGAGAGAGAGAGAGAGAGAGAGAGAGAGAGAGAGAGAGAGAGAGAGAGAGAGAGAGAGAGAGAGAGAGAGAGAGAGAGAGAGAGAGGGGGGGGGGGTTCGAGCGCTCACCGCGAGCGCCACCACACACACACGGGCGCGCGTCACATCCGCGGCCGCCGCCATCACTTCTTCTCCTCCTCCTTCTGACTCCTCGCCTTCCCTGCGAAACGGTTTCGTTGCCGGCAAAACGCCGTCGCCGCCGCGTCACACCAGGAACGGTTCAGCAGGAATAATGATGGTGAGCGGCTGCCGGCGGCTGTCAGGGCCGCACTGCCCCGGCGCCTCACGCGCGCACATTCGCAGGGGATTCCGCAGAAACCGCCCGCCCCCAGCTTCCGACCGCTTCCGCCAGCAGCTGCAGTACGACGAACGTGGAGCCGGCAGCGCACTGAGAGAAATGATTCGGCGTACGGACCAAATGTTTGGTTATCAGGCCTGAAGTGGGAACAAATCGAACACTTCTGACGTAGAGACGAAAACTTCAGACGGCATCACTAACGCTTTAGTGACGACGTCCGAAGTTTACGTCCCTGCGTTTTAAGTTTTCGTCCCTACGTCAGAAGTGTTTGATTTGTTCCCACTTCAGGCCTGATAACCAAACATTTGGTCCGTACGCCGAATCATTTCTCTCAGTGCGCCGCCGAGAGAGACAACGCGACACGACGTGCCGTATGGATCGCAAAGAACGATACACACATACATACACACACACACACACACACACACACGTCCCGATTCACGTCGCCGCCGTCCCTCCCCTGCGCTCCCGGGTCAGGTCAGGTGGGAAAAGAGGTTTGTTTACCCCGCACGGCTCCGCTGCTGCTCAGGCATGCGCCCCCCCCCCCCCCCCCCCCCGCCTTCTCTCTCTCTCCCGCCATACCACGCCAATATAACGGCAGTGTGAGGATCTGGGCCCGTAGAGGTCACCGGAGTGGCGTGTGCCGCGTTTGGGCGCACACACACACAGGCACACGCAAACACGTACGCGGGCTGAGCTTGACAAGGGCGTGGCCCCACAGGGGGCTGCCGGCGGGGTGCCTGCGACTGCCCTGTGTTGTGACGTGTACTAATTTCTTATCCCGATATCGCCAGGGACAGCTTGGCGCAACAGCCGCGTGGGTAAGCGCCGGAGCACGGCGTCTGAGGTTCGAATCTTGGGGCACAAAAAGGCAAGATCGCGGGTTTCCTCGGCGGGATCTGAACCCGCGACCCGCGCGCAGCGTGCCGGCCTGCGGACACAATGCGGTGCTGACCTTGCTCGCCATGCAGCCAATGCGGCCCGCCAGATTAACTAATAATATAATCGTTTGTTGCCCAACCGGTTCCCATCAGCGCGAATCACTCCAGTCCGGGGGGCCCCGCGCCACCGCCACTGCCACCGCCACTGCCACCGCCACTGCCACCGCCACTGCAACCGCCACTGCCACCGCCACTGCCACCGCCACTGCCACCGCCACCGGGCTGCTGGCGGACACCGCGGACTGCACCGCAGCCGCAGCAGCAAGCGCCAGCCGTGTGGGAATGTGAGTCAAGGCGAGACGCTGCCTCCTGGACCAGCGCGGGCAGAGCCGGGCCAGGCCAGGCTGGGACCCCCCGTCACTCCGTGTTCCCCACATACGCGCCAGCGAGAGGAGAGGGAAGGGAAGGGGGAAGTGCAGCCGCTGAGGCGTCAAAAGGTTCGGCTGCTGCTGCTGGCGGTGCAGCCGCTCGCCTATGCTGGGCTGGGATTTCGGGCTGGGTCCGGGCCGGGGCAGGACAGCACGGCCTGTTCTCACATTAAAACGCGCGCCCTGACCGTGTTAATTCACACAGTAAACCCTTGTCGCGCTGCCCGGGGCCGTCATCATCGGCATTGTTCCTCCGTTCCAACGCCGCTCCGGGCCGGTGCCGGAGTCCGGCTGGACTGCCGTAGGGCTCCGGGTGGAACCGGAAGCCGGACCCGGACCTGGAGCTTCTTCTCCAGCCGGGACTCCAGCTGGGGCTCCAGCCAGCTGCCTCAGCTGTTTGGCCCGCCGCCGGAATATTAACCAGGCGTGACGCTCAGACCCCCGTATCTAACCCAGCCAGAGCCCCCCGGAGTCCGGCGGCCGGCCGGCTCCGGGTTCGAGTCCAGGCGGGGCCGCGCGCAGTAATTCGGAAATGACGGGCTGGGCTCTGGGCTCCGGGCTCCGGGCGTCGGGCCCCGGGCGTCGGGCTCGGTGTGACACACAGCGATTTCTCGGCTCGATCCCGACGAGTTTGGCCACCTGATGGTGGTGATGGTGCCGATGGGTTATTGTGGGTGTTATGCAAGCGAGCGCTATAACCCGCCTAGGCGCCGCCTGCGCCATTACGCTACGCCATTACAACCGGCGGCGCGGAGCGCCTGCGAGGGCCAGGGTAGGCCAGCCCGCAAGGCGCGCATGCACGCAGGAGTCGTGGTAGCCTACCCAGCAGGCGCCTTTTGTACTGTTATCTTTCAGGCAGACACTTTGGCTGTCATTTTACAAAGCGTTAGGATAGGTTCTGTTAGCTAAGGTTAAGATGAAAAGGTAAGGTTAGGTTGAGGAGTTTCAAGTTCGAGTTCAAGATGAAAGTATTTTTAAAAACAGGTTACACCTAGGTTGCGAGGGTTTGGGTAAGAAGTGTTTGTTTATTAGCAGATGCTACCTCAAAACACTAACATTAAAG
Organism: Odontothrips loti; assembly: GCA_038380765.1. Taxonomy (NCBI): domain Eukaryota; kingdom Metazoa; phylum Arthropoda; class Insecta; order Thysanoptera; family Thripidae; genus Odontothrips; species Odontothrips loti. Next base: position 16,957,930 of record CM076249.1, read on the forward strand.
CTAAAAATCAACACTTAATTAGTTTTAGGTGTCAGCTAGCTTTTACTCCCGGTAAGTCGAAAAGGCGTAGCGAGTGCGGCGAACTAATAATATAAGGTGGACCGAAACCGAAAATTAACTTTCCGGTTAGCAAATTTGCCTCAGGAGATGTTCTTTCCTATCAAATATCTTCGGCTATCATAATACAACAGAAGATAAGTTCTGCTTTCATTTCAACTTTATTTTCATAACATCCTAAGCCCTTAAGAAACTGGACGACATTTAGAGTTGGTATCATCTGCTTCCTATTTAAATAGGGATTTAAATGTTTTTCTTTTCAAACCGGCAGTTACCCCAAGCCTAGTCGTGGCGGCGTCTGACCAGCGCTGCTGCCGGCCGGTGAGAGGAGAGGCCGAGGGGGGCATGGAGAAGAGTATGCATCTGGGCCATTGCGCAAGCCCCCCCCCCCCCCCTCCCCCCTTCCCTTCCTCCTCACACCTCGGGGCATCGGACCGCGAAAACCCGGGGCGGCAACAAGAACATGCGGCTGATATAGATGCGTGCGTGCGCGCGCAAGTGTGTGTGCGTGTGTGTGTGTGTGTGTGTGTGTGGGTGTAAGGGCTGTGGTGGGTCTCGGTCTTTGTCGCTCGCATTATCTGCCCATGACCGGCACGCCTGTGTGTGTGTATGTATGTGCGTGTGTGTGTGTGTGAGAGAGAGAGAGAGAGATATCAGCTTGACACAGAGCCGCGCGAGCGCGGTCCCTTTTCCGGAAACAACTCGCGCGTTCGTCCCGCGTAACTTTCATCCCACGACACACACGCACAACACACACACGACCACACACACACACACACACACACACGTACACATACAGAGTGCCACCGTGCGGGTTCACACGCCTTGACCATTCATTGCAGGGGGCGTGGCGGAGCTTCCACAATGGAAAGCCTCTTACGCCTGTTCGCACGGCCTGGACGTGAGCCCGGGGGGGGGGGGGGGGGGGGGTCGCGTGCCGCTTGGCCGGGGTGTTTATGGCGTGTCTGATCGGCTCCTTTTTTTTTGTTGGCCGAATCCTGTAGTTATTGTCATTTAGTAAAGCAGTCCGCTTGGGCTGCACGCACTGCACTCTGGGATGGACATGGTTGTCGTCCACGCGGCATCAAACTTTGTAAGTTTCCCCGCGAATGGCATCGGCTCTGCTTCCCCCTTTACACTTTATGCTTCATATGGAAGCGGGTCGTGCCGTGCTGCCCCGGCGGCCGCTCGCATTAAATGCACGTTATTGCAACGCGAATGTACACGATCCGATACGCGGGCTGTCGATAGCACACTTCCCGGCGGCTGCTATGTTAATGGCGGCGCTATGCGGGGAGGGCCACGGGGGCCGCGGGTGCCCGCAAGGGGGCCGGCCGGGGCCCCAAACGGGAGGGGAAAGGCTAAATGAAAACAAGCGGCACCCGTGTGGAAAAAAGGTGGTGGAGTTCTCATACATGACGGCGTCCAAGACAACGAGACTGCCTAGGCAGACGGAACGGCGAGCAAAGCGGAGAGAGAGTGGGGAAGAGAGAGAGAGAGAGAGAGAGAGAGAGAGAGAGAGAGAGAGAGAGAGAGAGAGAGAGAGAGAGAGAGAGAGAGAGAGAGAGAGAGAGAGAGAGAGAGAGAGAGAGAGAGAGAGAGAGAGAGAGAGAGAGAGAGAGAGAAAAGTGAGAGAGAGGTCCCAATAAGGCACTGGCGGTGGGGATGTGCGGTCACAGACAATCAATAGAGCAACAACACATTTTCATATCACACGACGCCTCACAAGAGAATAGGCGTGGGCGAGAAACAAACAGGTACGTAAAAGTGAGGGGGAAAATGAATATTAAAAACAGAATGTCGTGCTTAAAATCAAAGGATTCGTTGTGGTTTTAGCCGTATGGCGGTGAGTCTCCGTCCTGCAGATCCGTGTCTGATGCCGCCACCCCTCTTTTCTCCACTCCCCCCTTTCCCCTCTTCCACTGGCAGTTGCACGTGACGGCCTCGTCCACGCCAAGACTGAGCTGTCACCCGCTGGAATGGTCAGAGACCGAGTGTCTATTTAATAAAACACCCGTGACGCCCGCTGTATGCTGTAATCCTGGCGGTGCAGTCCTCAGGGACTCCCCGGACTTGCCCGGAGGAAGGCCACAGGCCACACCCCGGGCGTCCGCGTGTGCCAGAAACAGTCCCGTGGAGTGGGGCCCGGCCCACGCAGGGGCCCAGCCAAGCCCAGCCAAAAGTGGGGAGGACGGGTGTGAACCGTTTCCAGGAAATGCAGTGTGCGCAGTGCGTGCGCGTGTGCTCCCGACGTAACGTTACGGGGCGACTTCTGCAGAGAAATTAGCGTCGAACCCCCGCGCGCCGCCCGGACCTGTGCACGAATATCCGCATGGTTCAAATCCTAGGATGGGACCGTAATGTGTCATCGCCCATGGACATCACCTCGAAGCCACTCGCAGCACATATAGAGTCGTATGCAAATACAGCCGCGGCCACGCCCGCTGCCACACACACTCGCACACACACTCACGCACAGGGCCTCACGACGCTGTCTCCTGCCTGCATTTTCCATGCCAATTGCGGGGGCCATCAAACCATCCTGGGAGCAGAGCCAGCAGGGACGGGAAGGCACGCCGCGGGGCCCTGCATATCGCCCCTCTCACAGGTCCGCGAGATCGGAGAGCAGGCCTTTACAACCGAACGGTCAATTACTCCTCTGTCCCCAAAGAGAGGCAGGGAGACAGCCGTAAAATCCACCTCTGAATACGGCGGAGGAAGAAGGCAGTGTGAAGTGTGCGTGAGGTCGTCCCTCACGCCCTGCTGTGCGTTCAAGTCTCTCACCCCCCCCCCCCCTCTCTCTCTCTCTCTCTCTCTCTCTCTCTCTCTCTCTCTCTCTCTCTCTCTCTCTCTCTCTCTCTCTCTCTCTCTCTCTCTCTCTCTCTCTCTCTCTCTCTCTCTCTCTCTCTCTCTCTCCCTCTCTCATCCTACCCCGCCTGGTAGGCCCCACAGACCTCAGAGACACTCGCAACACTGGGACGACGCAATTATATTCGCGTTAGCGTACGCGGTGCCGACAGCAGGGGGAGTGCTGCGCGCCGCGCCGCAAATTAGGAAGCAAGAAGAGGAAGACGCTAAGGACGAGACGTGTTGACGTGAGGAGAGGAAAGTGAAACGAACTCGTGTGTGTGTGGCGTGTGGGGGGGGGGGGGCGCAAACGACGGTCCAAAGATGAGCAGCAGAGCGTTCCAGCTGGGACCGCGGCATCAGTGCATCTCTGTCGCACTCACGGCGCTGCCACCCGCCGCACTGCATCGCTTCATCGCACCCCGGGCTGGAGCTGGAGCTGGAGCATGACACTCGGCAACGCACACCTGGTGGGCTCCGTCCTTTCCTTTCCTTCCTCTCCCTTTCCAAGCGTCTCGTAATCGGCGTTGACGGGCCGAGGCTGACGCGCTGCTCCGGCTCTGACCACCCAGGCCTGGCCTCTGGTCCTGGTCTTGGTCTTGTCCCTACGCGCTCCCTAATTCCTCCGGGGAGCTCGGGGAGCCCTTCCGCGTCCCTGCCCTGCCTTTCCCTGCGCCCTCTTGTGTCCTTCCCGGAGCCCTCTCTCTCCCTCCCACTCCGGGTGACCCTGAGGAGTGATGCCCGCTTTCCTTCCGAGCGCGGCACCGGGCCAGCACCAGGAAAGTTTACCCGTGTGTCGTGAGGGACCCGAACCGAGGTACCGGAGATACCCGGAGCCCGGGGGCCGGAGGTACCGGACCGGAATGCGACCCGTGGGTCCGGGCGGGGCCGGGCGGGGCCGTGTGTTCCTTATACCCTCTCACTCACTCCTCCAGTCCCCGGCGGCGGAGCGGCGGCTGACTACGACGGAATGGCCGCAGCATTGTTTGCGAAGGCGTTGTTACACCGCGCCGGAGAAAGGAGGGGGAAAAAATATTGGAGGGTGCGGGGAGCGTCGAACCCCGGACTCTGCGGGGCGACGAGGTCTCTCGACGCCCCCGGTCACCTTCCTCGCAGACGCAACCGCCGCTGTGGTGCGCGATCTGCTGACTCAGGGGAAGGAGCCGCGCATAGGAGCAGAGTCCGAGTCACCAGGTGAAATGACGTGCACCAATCACCACGGCAATACCGCGAGACAAAGAAAACCCGGGAAATTGTCTGCAGTGTTCGGGAGCTTGTTGATACACAACGACCCGCAAAACTTCCAGCAGTCAATTTCTCGGCGTACGCCGACTTTGACAGTGTTGGCCTGGCGTCTGGGCCGTGACTCAGAGGCGGCGGTGCAGGAGCTGCTGGAGGCTGACCCGGATCCCCACGCCTCGCTCCCCGGTCTGGCCGCCGGCCGCAGCCCGCGGTCCGCACGGACCGGCAGATCGCCCCGCCGCTGCGTGCTTGTTTCCCCTGCTGCAGCGCGCGGCTGCAGGCTGCTGCTGCAGGAGGCTGCAGGCTGCTGCAGGAGGCTGCAGGCTGCTGCAGGAGGCTGCAGGAGGCTGCAGGAGGCTGCAGGAGGTTTCAGGCGGCTGCAGCAGGCTGCTGCAGGAGGCTGCAGGCTGCTGCAGGCTGCTGCAGGGGACTGCAGGAGGCTTCAGGCGGCTGCCGGAGGCTGTAGGGGAGGGGGCTGCAGGCAGCTGCGTGCTTAATTTTTCCCTGATGCAGCGCGGGGCTGCAGGCTGCTGCAGGAGGCTGCAGGAGGCTATGCAGGCCACGGCGGGAGCAGAAGTCCCGGTATGTCTCCCGGCGGCAGGTTCGGGCTGCCCGAGAGGCCCGAGAGACTGTGACTCACGGTAGGCGAGGTGCTGGTGTGGTGTCGTGTGCCCTTCTCCGTCCCCGTGCGTCATCTGGACCGGACCGGACGGGAGACGGGGGGCGGCCCGGGAAACGGAGACGCGGGGCAAACCTAAGCAGCGGACGATTATCGAAGTGCGTAACACACACACACACACACGCGCGCGCGCGCGTGAGTCACCCGCAACGATCTGATCAGGCCCCCTGTGATAAGAAAAAAAAATAGAGATGGAATTTTCTCCCAGTGAACACCGATGCCGAGCGCCTGTGAATGCCAGGGTAGGCCAGCCCGTGAAACACGCGTGTAGACAGAGGTCAGGGCTTGCCTACCTGCCAGGCGCTCGACAGTGCGCACTGAGACTGACCGATAATGATGGTAGAAAGTGAAGGTTTCGTAGGATTCCTCCGTCTTACAAAGAAGTTCTACGTAGGCTTCGAAGAAAGTCTTCGTAAAATTAAGAAAATGAAGGTTTCTTTTCGTAAAACCTTTTCGTGGTCTACGAAGAACCTCTTCGTATACACTGTTGTAAGCTTTTTCCAATACAAAATTATATACTTCTTACATGTATACTTGTTAATTTACTTGTTAATTTTCTGGCAACGATTAGGAAAGGTGCCGTGACAAGTTAATTTTAAGTTTCAGCCTCAGAATCGCCAAAACTATTATGGATTTTCCATTTGCGAAGAACACGGGGAATAGGAGGTCTGGAGTCCCGCTCGACCAGTTACGGTGCCGCCGTGCCCGGCAGGATGATGCGCCAGGTCGCTGCCCTCCTCTCATATTCCGCCGAGAACAAACGGTATCCCACCTACACGACAGCCACACAGCGCCCAACGCTCCCCGCACCAACGGATCTGGCCCAAAGTCAGCAGGGCACAGGTATGCCGTGAATCTGTGTGGCATTGCACCCATCTCGCAGAGTTCATTTTCACGAAAGGGTAAGAGTAGGGAGATTGAATATTAATTAAAACAATGTCCTCAGGAAGAAAAGGCATTCAGATGATTTCGATATTTCATTACTCTTTTTAAGGCGCGAGGAGAAAGGAGAAGGGCCGAACTTTCTTGTCAGGACCATCTCTTTTTCTTCTCACAATGGATCTCCTTGGGATTGCTATTGCAAAGGTCCGGCCAGGGGGGCGTTGCCGTTTGGGTATTCGCGAGACCGTCCGGTTGTAGCGTCGCCGAATAACACCCTTGGGGCGGAATATAACAAGGGAGAGTCGGGTGATGACTGTCATCACATCAGCATGCAGAGTAAAGTATTAAGTCATTAGAGGCCTGCGGGGCTGCCGCCCATGGCTGCCGCCCATGGCTGCCGCTACCCGGCCCGCGGGCATTCGGATCAGCAGTTGCATCTCTGCTGCACAAAGAATCGACTGACCAGCGAGGCGGCGGCTTGGGCTCGCCCGGGCCTTGCCTGCCTGGGCTCCGCGCAGCAACAGGCACGCTCAGAGAAAGTACATGCAACGAGTGCAGTCACACACAGGGCCGGACATAAAAGGATTCCAGCGCGGGCCGCGCCAATGTAAATGAGCAGCGATCGATCCACGGTGGGAGAATCCGGGGAGAAGCCGGGACTGCGAGTTTTACTTTTGGCGTAACTCTTTTCGCGCCAACACGCCCCGAGAGCTTAGCTTAACGACTTCATTTCGGAACACAAGGTGAGAGGTGCCTGGCTACCTTGCGAGTGCTTCTCCTGTTGCTGCAACCGTCTCGTATCACCCGACGCCGCCGCAGGTGTGAGTGTGAGGTGTGTGTGGTGTATGAGTGTGTGGTGTGTGAGGGTGTGGTGTGTGAGTGTGTGTGGATTTGTGAGGGTGTGGTGTGTGAGGGTGTGATGTGTGAGGGTGTGATGTGTGAGGGTGTGGTGTGTGAGGGGTGCGGTGTGTGAGGGTGTGGTGTGTGCGTTGCGTGCGTACCCGCCGGGTACCCGGTGCCGGGTGTCGCTGCTGGAGCAGCGGCAGCAGCGGCAGCAGCGGCAGCAGCGGCAGCGGTCGGGCGGGTGAACGGGTAGTGTGCTTTAGGGCCGTTCTGTACAAGGGCACGCCTAGCGGGGAGAAATCAGCGCTGCGAGCGGACAGGGCGGCCGGCGCGGAGACGGGGCATCGAACGACGAAACACCATAAAGGCCCTTCGCCAGCCTCGCCAGCCCCATACGTGCACCACACCCTCCTGAGACTTTTAATAAATCGTCCGTTCGCGAGATACCTAGCGCAATGTCCGCTCATCCATTTCCAATTCTTCTCCACGCCTCGCGCTCTCAAAGAGGCAGGGAAAACAAAAGCTACTGCAACGGCGCCGGAATGCGGAATAAATGCGGCCGCGCACAGTGCAGGCTGCTGGCGAGTCTGTCCAAACAACGCGGCGACACGACTCCACTGGCCGTGAACAGGAAGGTAGAAAGCAAAAGTGTTGGTCTGCGGGCGTCTCCCTGCAGGGACACTAGTGACACCCGCTTCCGCTGCTGTCACCGCCGGCGACACCCCGCGTCATCGTGGCAGCCACTCACTCCAGGGCCGCGGCTGCAGCCGCTGCAGCCGCTGCAGTCTAACCTCACGCCGCCCCGCACTGCCCCCCACCGCCGCTCTGCACATATACGGCGCCCTTCCCTTTCCTTCGGCACGCCATAGCCGTCGTGTCGTGGGTGGAGCGGCGGGACGGGCGACGCGCTGCCTGCTGTTGCGGCTGCAGGGCCTCAGCCGGCCTCAGCCGACCTCAGCCGGCCTCAGTCGGCCTCAGCCGGCATCAGCCTCCAGGGTCACGCCGTGTCCGCGCCGACGGCTCGCACACCGAAGCCCCAAAGGAGCACCGGGGAGATATGGAGGAATGCGATGCGCACGCGCACACAGGGGCCGAGAGGACGCGCGCATTTCAAAACTGCCCGCGCTGTTTTTTATCTCCATCGGAGTGGCGCAATACAGCGACTGCAGCCTACCGAGCCCAGCCAGCCCAGCCCAGCCCAGCCGACTTGGTTCATGACTGGAAACGAATCATGGTCCGGGCCGCGGGCCGCCGCTTTGGCCGCCACAAGGCCGTGTGCAAGCAGCGCGGACCGAAAAAGTAAGTGATGCTGTTGCCGTCGCTGTCGCACACGTTGGGACTTCGCCTCAGGGACACACGGGAGAGAGAGAGAGAGAGAGAGAGAGAGAGAGAGAGAGAGAGAGAGAGAGAGAGAGAGAGAGAGAGAGAGAGAGAGAGAGAGAGAGAGAGAGAGAGAGACCTGCTGCACGAAGTGAAGTGCACGCGGCTCTCCTAACGTGTACGTTGACGCTAAAAATAATCTAACATCCGACTTGAGAGCCGGCAAAAGTGGTGCTCGGGATAGGTTTACAACTAGGCATTCGCCCGAAGGGGAAACGACGGAGGTAATCCGGCTGACATCGATTTTTCATCCGGGGTAAACCGAGGTAACCCGGGGTAATCCGGGCCAATGTTTACGTTTTTTGTGTGCCCCTAATCAATTTTATTAAGTGTAATCCAGGAGTAATCCTGGAGTAATCCGGGGTAATCCGGGGCAATCCGAGGTAGTCCGGGGTAATCCGCGATAATCCGAGGTAATCCGAGGTAATCCGTGGTAATCCGGGGTAATCCGAGGTAATCCGGGGCAATCCGGGGTAATCCGGGCCAATGTTAGCGTTTATTGTGTACCCCTAATTAATTTTATTGAGAGTAATCCGGGAGTAATCCTGGAGTAACCCGGGGTAATCCGGGGTAATCGGAGGTAATCCGGGGTACTCCCCATCCGGCTGACACAGAATTCGTCCGTCGTTTCCCCCTCGCATTCGCCTCATAACGTCCCGCAAATAATCCGCGGTGACTGTGTACAATAAACATCGGGCTTTGTCCTGGTCGATAAGGGAGATTGGGCGCTAGACACTGTCCGTGCGTGTGTGTTGTGGGGGGGGGGGGGGGGGCTGGCTCGGGCTGGGCGTACTTAAAACAATAATTATGATTTAATTTTGTCGTCTCCCTGTCGAGAAATAATTATGCTGTATTTTTTTCTCGTGTCCCAGTTGCACTGCGAGTGCAGCGCGGACTCCTTTTTATCGTGATTTTGCACTTCTCGGCCTCGCGGACCGTGGACGCACTGTGCACGACGCGCACGCACCGGGAAGGGGGGGGGGCGCAGGCAGCAGCGGGTAGCTCTAGCTCTGGCTGATGAGCCTCGTTTCTGCTACTGTCAGTGCGTCCCATCTCCCCTCTCACGTTGGTCACTCGCTGCTCGCTGCCCTAAATGAGCTAGGGCCCGGGAGGCGGGGCGGGGGCGGCGGGGACGGCAAGCAGTGTCAGCGACCTTATAAAGGGCCGCTCAGAAAGTGATGGTGGCAGCGCTGCTGCATTGCTAGTGACGTCAGCGGCGGTGCAGCACGGCGACAGTGCAGCTCGGAGCGCCATCTAGCGGCCCCGGGCGGAGTGTTCGAGCGGTTGAACAGGCGGCGGGGGATCCCGCTCTGACAAAGTCGGAAACTTGTCATGTTTCGCTAGAAGATGATGCAGTTGGCTGAGAGTGAAATGGCCGACACCCGACTTGACCATGATCTTCTCACGACTGTGCCGTCGTCCTCGGTGTATCAGCACAGCAGCATCTTGCGATTGCAGAAGCGCGTGCGTGTCACTTGGAATGCGTTTCTACAAGCTAAGAACACTGTGTGTGTGTGTGTGTGTGTGTGTGGGTGGGTGTGTGGGTGTGTGTGATAGAGTGGTGAGATAAGCCGGAGTCAGGCGGGGCTGACGACATGTTTTAAAAATAACCATGAAATAACCCAAGCATACAGTACGGTTTAAATCAGGCATTCCCACGCCACGATTGCTTGTCACCGCGGGAGGTGCGGGCGACATAAACTGAGACAAAACTCATCGGTGTCGGTACACATGGGGCTCATGTCTCTGACTAGTCGTCGCCGAGATCCTCGATTAGCGGATGACATTCTTGTACGAAGAATGATTGCCAAAGGAACGCTACAATCCGTCGAAATGGAGGCCGTGGATAAAAGAAATCCTCGGCAACACTGTAGGGAACGAGGATAGTGATGTTCTTTTACGGAAGAGCCAAGGAGAGTAGTTGTCGGGGGCCGGACGGCAGGACCGGAACCAGCTCACGGCCTGCTCACCGCCTGCTCAGCACGGGCGCGAGCACCGCCCTGCCTGTCTTTGTTGTTCCGCCGCGGAGAGCTTTTGGCGCGCTTTTCACCCGTCGACCTTCACCTTTCGCGTCCGGCCGAGTGTGCCGTGTGGAGACGTGGACCAGCGGCCGCGCCACACTGAGTGGCCACGCCCTGCCCGGCTCAGATAAACTAACTGGGACAAATTAACATTCCTTTCGAGGGTTCCGGATGGATGGCGGTGGGAAACGGGTCCACATCATGCGATGGGATGGAGAGACACACACCACAAGACGACAGCTTTTGAGAGCGGGGGGGGGGGGGGGGCACGGGTGGCGTTCACCTCTTTGCTTTTGTGAGGCGGTCGGAGCGGAGACCTCGTGGACAAGCAGCGTCCCGGCAGGGGGGCGGCTGTAAGCAGCAATAAAGTTGAGAGGTTACGGACGTCCCCCCTCGCGCGGACCTAACCTCACACCACAGGCTGCCACACAGGCCCGCGCTGCGAATACCAATACGAACACGAAGCGCGCGTGCAGGCGGCTGGAGAAGACAACGTGCTCGGCTGGCAAGACGGGAGGGCTCAAGGTCCGGCCACCCGTGACGATGATTGTTTTTATTTTTAATAATTTGATCGGCGCTGAATAGCCCACGCGCCATGAGGTTATTTCGCGTAAGAACAAGATAAGGAAGGAAGACCACTCCCCCACGATCAGTCATCGCGGTGTCCCGGGTTCAACTCCGCGCAGAATAATTTCTTTTTCTTTTCGCGATGATCTGCATCAACGGGCACTGAACTCGTGCTATAAGGTGAATCTCCGATTTTCGCGCTCCCTGCGACGTTTTCGTTGGGCCCCCAGCCGCGGTCGTCCAGCTTTGGCCAGCTCCGGCCGCTCTGAGCGCCGCACACCAAGGTCACCGCCTCGGTCACCGCCTCAGTCACCGCCTCCCGGCCTGGCGCATGGCTCGGCTGGCTCAACATATCATCAGCCGTACGGCACGCAACCAAACGGGACGACGAGGCCCACATCACATTACGCCCTAAGCAAATTTGCCGCACCGAAAATGCCGGCTCCCAAATCGGCTTGAATCGATGGCCAAATATACAAGGTTCTGGAATGGACAATGAAAAAAAAATTAAATCCCTATTTAAATAGGAAGCAGATGATACCAACTCTAAATGTTTGCTAGCTTTTAAGGGTTTTGAAAGTTCTGAAAAGAAAGTCTTATTTGTGTGTCTTGAAAGCAGAACTTATATTTAGTAGCAAGTTTGTGTGCATAATCAGGGAGAGCCGAAGATATCTGCCATTCAGGTAGGTAGACAGCAATCTTGCAAGCCTCCCTTTCCCCGCCCAGGATGGCTCGCATAACCCGCGAGGGCAACAAAATGCCACGATACGAAATGCGACGCGGACGGATGCGGACGCGGCTCCCCCTGCAATGAAAGTACAAGCTAGCTGACAACTCTTTCTTCCATATTATTTAGTTTAGCTAGGCTGCTTGTGCTATTTAAAGAGGTATCATCTGCTAAAAAGGAAAAAATAGTGTTCAGTTTCAAATTATTTCCCTCTCTTGATAGTTTCCTCGCTGTTATGCACTTGGCTGCTGCAGCGGCCGCTCCCGACAGGAACTGCTGCCCTAGAATGCATTAGCAGCCCCGCGAGGTATGCACAACAGGGACCCCGCGCGCGCCGCAGCTCTAGCCACGCCAAAATGGTTTACGGCGGCCTGATGAGCCAACCGGGGCGGTTTGCAGCAATGTAAGGTTTTCCAGTCCAGCAGGCCTCTGATTCCTCACAACCCACCGCACGGCTGGCCCCACCGTTCACTGTGGTTCCGTGTGGTTCCCTGCCGTACCCACTGGTTCCCACGGGCTGCATGTGTGCTATGAATGTGTTCCGAGGGAATGCCCCACGCGTTGCCCAACGCCCGTGCCGGCCGTGCGTGTATTGTGTTGATTCATCCGTGAACTTATTCGCAATCCGCCCGCATGTCTCGTTATTGCATTCCATGAATTTACATTATGCACTGAGATTAAGCAATCCTTCATTAACGAATATTAGTTGACCGCAGTGACGGACCATGCACCCAGAAAAAAGACTTCTTGATTTAAGACACGAAATCCTTTATGTAATACTTTTTTCTTTGATTCGCAATCCAAATTTGTCTTGAATCAAGTTTAATCGCTTTGAATCAAGTCTAATTTGACCTTGGCTGGATCAAGTCTATTTAGACTTGATTCGGGGGAACATTTTTCTAGGTCTAAACTAAAAGTAGCATTGAACCAAAGTTTTAAACTTGAATCAAGTCTCGTTTGACTTTCATGAAAGCAAAAGTAGACTTCATCTTTTCAAGACTACGTTTTTCTGGGTGCAGGTGGCGGCGCGACATGTGCTACGCATGACATATGTGTATCCCGCTGAACATCAGTTCGGCACCTGTCGACAACGGTATGACACACCAGTCAGCACCCCATACTCACAGAGAAAATACCAGTGGCTGCTGCGTGACCGGCCCACATTTGAAACGCTAGCCAATGTCGTTGCAACGGCTTCTGCATCAATATTTGTGTTCATTTTCGACTTTTATGTAAGTTGCAAATTTTTAAATTGAAAATGACGAAAAAATATTATGGGGTTGTAAGCACAGTTCAACGACACAAAATTGTTATTCATAATCACTTCAGAAATAACACTTTTATATTTACAACCGAGAAACAAAACTACGGTCCCTTTCCTTCCTGAGCACTGGGCGAAGGCCAGCGAGGGCAGGGCAGGAGCGGGAGGCTGGGCGCGGAGAGCCCTACGCACATGCGTGTGAGAGCAGGGGGGGGGGGGCGGAAACAGGAGGCGTCGCCTAGCAGCCAGACGCAGCAAGCCACGCTACGCCACGCCTCGAGTGCGTGCCAGCTCCAGCGCCGCCTCGCTACGCCACGCCGCGCCACAGCTGTAAAACTGAGATGTAAACAAAAGCTCAGTCATCGCCGCCCGGCCGCAGGGCCATAAGTGCATAGACAAGGGCCTACTAACAGCAGCCGGCCTAGGCACACGAACTCTAGCCTCAGGTTAGTGCGCCGCCACTACTTATGCACAATCAAGCATGAAAACGGGCCCCCTGCGTATGAGGTCGCTGGCTAGGGCTGCGAAGGAACTGGCTAGGGCTGTGAAGCAGCTGCGAAACCTGCGAACTAGGGGTACGGTAATGCCAGCCCCTAACAGGGCCTGTCAAATCTCCGTGCTACAGAACATCTCTCAGGCAGGTCTTCCTGGCCGCGATGAGTGCATTGATGTCCAGCGATTAAAGTCATTTATGCTTCTCATGAGCTTTGGTGTTGCAAGCAGCCGCTGCGCTCTCGCGGCACCGCGGCCCGTGCCGACATGAGCCCCTCCCCCCCCCCCCCCCTTCCACAGCACTGCACCGCTCGGCCCGCGGCGGGCTGGCGAGCCGATCGGGTGCTTTTCCACAGTAAACAACCCCGGCAACTGACTAGCCGACTCTGCCCGACTCTCACGTAGCGCACGCGGCAGCCGTACAGCCGTGCGGCACAGCAGCGCGTATCGGCGACATCCCGCCCTCAGCACGCACAAAAATGATTTGTTCCTTGACTTCGGGACATGCAATAAACTTACACCCAGAAAAAAGACTTCTCGATTTAAGACACGAAATCCTTTATTTAATACTAATTTCTTTGATTCAATCCAAATTTGTCTTGAGTCAAGTTTAATCGCTTTGAATATTTGACCTTAGCTGGGTCAAGTCTATTTAGACTTGATTCGAGGGAACATTTTCCTAGGTCTAAACTAAAAGTAGCCTTAAACCAAAGTTTTAAACTTGAGTCAAGTCTCATTTGACTTTCATAAAAGCAAAAGTAGACTTCGTCTTTTCAAGACTACGTTTTTCTGGGTGTAGTTACGAGAACTTACCATTTTGTCGGGTCAGCAAAAAGGCTTTTTTTTTGTGGGAGCAAAACGTACCTTTTCTGGCTGTTCTTCTTGACGACCCAAAGAAATGTTAGTTTCTCGCAACTAAATTTATTCCGAAACTATAATCCTTGTTTTTGGCGTGGGCGACTACTATACCTTTTCCGCTTGGTCAACTTGGTCTAATTTTCGACTCTTCGATTTACTTTTGAACATGTCGTCATGCCAAATATTTGTTAGGATATGTTTTCTGTTTCAGGTGCCGGTTTCAACACACGCGGACACGGATCACGAGGCAACACGCCTGCGCGCACGGCGGCTGTGTCTCGCGGGCTGCATGTGCACTACATCCTCCAGCCAGCAGCCTCACCGCCTAACCTTCACATTTGCGTCGGCTGAATGTCATTACACAGAGCCGCGCGAGCCGAGCCCGTCGTTACTCCGGCAGAACAAACCGCCAGCTGACCACAGTCACATGCCAGTGTCGCTGTGTGTATGTGTGTGTGTGTGTGTGTGTGTGTGTGTGTGTGTGTGTGTGTGTGTGTGTGTGTGTGTGTGTGTGTGTGTGTGCGCGCGCTCTATGAGAGAGATAACCGCCTCCCTTTCATTGCCGCCAGCGCCAGGCTGCGATTGCACTGCCCGGGGAGTTGTGGGTGCGAACCTGCACCGCAACAGACAGCAAAGTAAATGTACTCCCCCTCGGGAGTAATGAACGAGATTTTTTTCTAACAGCCCATGCGCGCGCGCACTCTCTCTCTCTCTCTCTCTCTCTCTCTCTCTCTCTCTCTCTCTCTCTCTCTCTCTCTCTCTCTCTCTCTCTCTCTCTTACAGACACACAAACACACACACACACGCACACAGGCACAAGCGTTAGCAAGATTTATACTGTTTTTCCCGGACGCCTCTGCTCCAGTGCTGGTGCAAAGCCCACGCCACACAGAGCGTACAGCGCACGCACATTTCCCTTTGGCGATGGCATTGTTACGTTCCGTTATTCAACGAGCACTGAGCAGCGAGCTGAGCAGCCCGGGCTGAGCTTTTGTGATAGGCTGTTGGCGAAACCCCAAAAGTCTTCAAATAACGAAGTTAGCGATAAGTATATCGAGACGGATTCATACTTTGGTCACCGGTAAAGTTGATGCCCCCGAGTAAATCCTGTGAGTTTCATCGAAATCGGTAGGGGGTACGGGGTTCAAATCGAGGGTCAAAGGTCAAAAATGGCCATAACTGTTTTCTGACTTTGCGACGCTCTAGCGTGAGAACGATAGAAGATAGAAACGATTTCTTTTCTGCGGCGTAATCCTTGGAATGTTCTGCACATTCCGTTCGCTGCTACTTGTGAGGTCCGACAACTCCTTCCCACCTTAAACAGACCAAATTTGAAAGTCACTGACGAAATTTTTTTCATCATTTCAAATCTCACATCGTGGCACCGAAATAAGACAAGATATCAAAAAATTACCCGAAGCAAACCGAATGCGGGCATTCTTCAGCTCCATGACAGTACTCTCGTTTTTTTCGTCAGTTGAACGGTTGCCGAGATATTCGGTTTGAAGTTGAACGCTGCAGCCCGCCCGCGCCGGCCCGGGCGGCAAGGCCGCAGCCGAATGGCGCGATCGCTCTCTCTCCCTCTGCCTGCCCGGCCGTGCGTGCGACGAGGACGGGACGAACCGCTCTCCGGAGCAGCCGCGGCACCGGCCTGCCTCCGGCCTGGCTCCGGCAAGCGGCAGAGTATCGCAGGGAATATTTATTGATTGAAGTAGTAGAAATGCTTCAAATGTACGGATGTTGGGCTCTACGGACGCACTAGACATTCACGAAGATGTCTCCGTACATTTTATATCAAATTAAATTCAATTAGGTATGGGATTTGGGTGAAAACGCACGTGGTGTCACCTCATTCAATATTAAAATCGTTCTGAAATCGAAGAAGTGCACTTTTAAATGTGCTGGGGTAGTTCAATTTTTCTCAGTCTATGCCTTAACTTTAAAATTCGTTACATGTCCTTTTTACTCACGCCGATTATTTAACGCCTTAGCAGGGTTTCCGTTAAAGCGGGTTTTAACGTTGTATTGCTGCGCTGTTTTGGAGAAACCGTGGGTCGTACAGAAAAACGCTTAGAAGACGATTTATTCGTTACCCCCTAAAGAGTAAAAGTTCTTCTCAATAATTTTTTACTGTGCCAATACTTTTAAGGACATTGGGATCGGTAATAGTTTACTACTCTTAACGCACAGTCATACTGACACCAACGATGTGCTCGTGGTTCGAAAATTAGATGAAAATGCGCATAATTAATGCAAAAGATGTCTCCTTATTTCAGAACCACCGGGACAACGATAGCGTCTGTCTAATTTTAAGCACTTGAAGTAGTTTGTTCATTCTAAAAAAAGGTGTGCGCTTGACTCCGCGAATTATGAATGCCGACTCGGAAATCCTGTGTATCTCTACCTAATTTTATCCAAACATACCGTTTTTTGGAATGCGCCTGGTCAGTCATTTATGTAAGTGTTGCCCCGGTGACCGAAACACAACAGTAAGACCTTCCTTAACGGAAAACCCTGCTAAGGCGTTAAATAATCGGCGTGAGTAAAAAGGACATGTAACGAATTTTAAAGTTAAGGCATAGACTGAGAAAAATTGAACTACCCCAGCACATTTAAAAGTGCACTTCTTCGATTTCAGAACGATTTTAATATTGAATGAGGTGACACCACGTGCGTTTTCACCCAAATCCCATACCTAATTGAATTTAATTTGATATAAAATGTACGGAGACATCTTCGTGAATGTCTAGTGCGTCCGTAGAGCCCAACATCCGTACATTTGAAGCATTTCTACTACTTCAATCAATAAATATTCCCTGCGATACTCTGCCGCTTGCCGGAGCCAGGCCGGAGGCAGGCCGGTGCCGCGGCTGCTCCGGAGAGCGGTTCGTCCCGTCCTCGTCGCACGCACGGCCGGGCAGGCAGAGGGAGAGAGAGCGATCGCGCCATTCGGCTGCGGCCTTGCCGCCCGGGCCGGCGCGGGCGGGCTGCAGCGTTCAACTTCAAACCGAATATCTCGGCAACCGTTCAACTGACGAAAAAAACGAGAGTACTGTCATGGAGCTGAAGAATGCCCGCATTCGGTTTGCTTCGGGTAATTTTTTGATATCTTGTCTTATTTCGGTGCCACGATGTGAGATTTGAAATGATGAAAAAAATTTCGTCAGTGACTTTCAAATTTGGTCTGTTTAAGGTGGGAAGGAGTTGTCGGACCTCACAAGTAGCAGCGAACGGAATGTGCAGAACATTCCAAGGATTACGCCGCAGAAAAGAAATCGTTTCTATCTTCTATCGTTCTCACGCTAGAGCGTCGCAAAGTCAGAAAACAGTTATGGCCATTTTTGACCTTTGACCCTCGATTTGAACCCCGTACCCCCTACCGATTTCGATGAAACTCACAGGATTTACTCGGGGGCATCAACTTTACCGGTGACCAAAGTATGAATCCGTCTCAATATACTTATCGCCCAAACTCGAAAATGGGGGTTTCGCCAACAGCCTATGAGCGCTCCTTATACACACTCGGGCTGCACCCTCGTCCCGACCTGGTGGTCGCTGATAACAGGCTAGTGACCGGTACTACTCATAATCAGACGCAAATGTCTGCCTTTCCTCTGCGTTGTCTGCTCACCCAGAAAAGAATGGGGGTGTTCCAATGGGCATTATTCTGAGTAGAAACGGCAACACTCTTTACCGGTCGCTCTCACCACAGAGGTGCGACATTTCACATTTTAAATATCGAGCAAGTGCAAAACAAAATCGAATCTGTATAATAAAACCCGCCGTTGTTTATTTTAGGGAGCGCGGCTGGTCCACTTTCTGAGCCGTGCAGATGCAGCATGTGTGACGACACCGTTCACAAGTGTTCCTGTGCAGCCCTAGGGGTCCCCCTAGGGCCCCAGCCGGCCCCGGCTGGCTCCCAGGGCCTGGGCCTGCTGCTGCAAGCTGTCTTTAGTGATAGCGCGGCTTGGTTACGCGTGCCCGCCAGCTATCTTGTTGGGGGGGAGGGGGGGAGAGAAAGAAAGAGAGAAGAGAGAGAGAGAGAGAGAGAGAGAGAGAGAGAGAGAGAGAGAGAGAGAGAGAGAGAGAGAGAGAGAGAGAGAGAGCGCTCTAGGAGCAGAGACAGAGTCAAGCGTAAATAACTGTGGTCGCAGATATCTGGTACCGCAAACGGTACTCTGCGACACCCGCTTCCTGACCCAGAGAAGCGATGGTGCCCCATTCATTCCTTCTATTCCTTCATTCGTGTATTCATTCATTCATTCATTTATACATTCATTCATACACTCACAGATTAAAGCAGCTACATGCTGTCTTCCGTATATTTACACTTCAAAAACATATTTAATCGCATTTTTCATTCATGGTTTTCAGGTTTCCTAGCGGATCCGGACTTCTCTCCCTGCCTGCTTCCTCCCTCCGCCTTTCTCTTCTCTTGCACTTTTGCAGTCGTCGAGATAAAAATCTCAAAGACAGGGAGGATGCGGAGCCAAGCCCAAACACTCTGGAACAGCACGACACAACACCGTCGTGTACCTCTGGCGACTCAAGCTATCAGCCTTTGTGTACAAACTGACTCGGACGTCAGAATGTGTGTGTGTGTGTGTGTGCGTGTGTGTTATCTGTGCGGTGATGGCCCTGGTAACGTGAAGCATCAACATCAACCATGGTGCCCTACCCCAGAGAGGAGAAGCTGCACTCTGTCGACCAAACATTGAGCACTCGAAAATTTGAGAAAACAAGCGTTGTGATATTCTATTTTAGTTTCGGTGCGAGTTTGGTGGCCGCGCTCACCCATGTGGGCCGGTGGCTGCGGCTAGCTGGGGCCTGCCGCCTGCCGCCTGCCCGCTAGCGTGACGGGTTAGCAGGGACGGCCGGGCGGAGCCAGAGGCCAGAGCCGGGCAGAGTAACAGTGTACAGGATGGCGACGCGCCCTCTGCCCGCGCCAGCTGACTCCGCACAAAGAGGAGTCAAGTCCCGCTCCCCGCGTCCCGTCCCGTGTGTCATTCAGTTTTCCAGCGCGATCTAGTTTCTTGGCCAACACCGGGCACCGTGCACCGAGCTGCACCACTGCGGCATAGCGCGGCGTGCAGTGACAAACGACTCTGTTCCATGCCAGCCGCACCACGTTTCTCCGCCAGTGAGAATATGCGGCGCCCCATGTGAAAACGCATTGTTGCAACGCGTTATTGCCCCAGAGGCGGTCCGGGTCCCTGTGCGGCCAGCCCCGGCGGCTCGGCCTCGGGACAGTGCCAAAGCGGATGGCAGGGCAGGCACGGCGTGCGAGGCAATGTCCCATCGGAAGATCATCGGAAAGTCCCGTCCCGTCCCGGTGCCGGTGAGGCGCGGCAGGCGGGGTGGGGTGGGGCAGCGCGGAGTGGATGCGCAGGGCACTGCACCGGCCTGACCCGTTCAACAACTCGTTCCCTGCCAGTCGTTTGTTACCGTTGCTGTCGCCGTTACCGATTCTTGCTGACATCAGCACTCGCACCACTCAAGGAGACACGCTTTTGTTAACTGCAGAGCACTGCCCCGCTTGTCTATGACTGCAAGCAACTAACTATCGACCGACCGGTTTAATGGGTGCGTTCAGTTTCATTTTCATGGTGCTTATGGTGACACCATCATGACCATCATGGTGGCGCCACATACCGGATGCTGGTCGAGGCGCGCCCGGGTAATCCTGAGAACAGAGGCGAGGGAAGTCCTGCCTGGGCGGCGACGCGGAGAATCCGGAAATGTGGAGCTTGGTCTTAATTCCACTGATCACTCACACTGTCACTCGCGCGCGCTCTGACAACCTCAGCACACGGACGCGACACGACTGACAAAGGCTCGCGCCGCGCGACGCTACCGCTGTGCGATCGCGAACTGACGAACGCAGAGACGGACAACGCGAAGGCGACGGGCCGAGACGGGTTCCTCCTGCTTCCAGGGCTTAGCGCGCACTGACTCGGCAGGCGCTGGCTGCGCTGCGGGCTGGGGCCGGGCGGGCGGGGGCCGCGGGGGCCGCGGGGGCCGGCACGACGGCGGCGGCGGGCTGGGTGGCCGCCACGCCCCGCTCTGTGCCACGGCCTAGCGGGGCCGGGGCGGGGGGCGGGTGGGGCAGCCAGGCATCCACCACCTTCCCCGGCCGGCCCAACCCGCTACACGGAACGACCGGACCGGGGCAAAACGGCAAACGACAGCGATGACGGCGGCCAGCTGCACGCGGCTGCACGGCCGGTAAGGCACAGACACGCTAGCGGCCAGCGCGCTGAGCAGATTAAACCACCGCACCGCGTCGCACCGTACCGGGATGCCCTTTACACCAAAACAAGAGCAAAAGTAAAAAAAACTGAGCCTGCTAACCTAACCTGCTAACCTAACCTGGTAAAAGCTTACCTAGCGAGAGTTAAAGCTAGCTGAAGCTGAAGCTGCTAAAAAGCTGCTAAAAAGAGCCATGAAATCAGAGGAGGTAACTTTTAGTGGATTTAAAAAACAAAAAAACAACAACAAAAAACTTGATTTCGAATTCTTTGTGAACTCTCAAAAATGTTTTGCCCCGTCTTTTCGCATTCCGTCCTGACGTCTTCCGTCTTAGCAAGGTGTGCGTTGAACCGGGGAAAGTACCAGGCGCTGATCTCGGTCCGGAGCATCAGTCGAGTGCCATGGGCGGCACGCGTACGGTGACATAAAGGGTCTGGCCATGGCCTGGCGTGGCGGCCGGGCCGGGGTGTGGAGGCGGCTGTAGGTCGCACGGCCCCTGCTCCGCTGCCCTGGCTGCACGACACTGCGTGCGGCCTGTGCACACCGCCCCGCCGTGCGCCGCCGGTGACACGAGGCTGGCCAAGCCCGGGCCGGCCGCCTGATGTAATCGTTATACTTTTGTTCTCCAGATTTAAATGAGGGCCGCGGCGTTACGTGTCGCGCCATTTCTCCCACTTCCGGCCGCGCGCGTGCCCTTTCGTGTCCCTTCGTCCCACTTCCCTTCATTTTGTCGCCCTTCCGTATTCCTATTCACAGAGGATGCAGGATGCGCGGGTGTTTAGTTTTGTTGCATTTTTTGGAGGGGGAGCCTGTAACAGTCTGCCTTTGCCGAATTTCAAATTTTGGCGGCCTTTCTCAAGCTCGGCAAGCAAAGCGAATTCGCCCCCCCCCCCCCCCCCAAAAAAAAAAAAAATGGCCACGACGGACCCACGCCTGAAATGGACGGTGATAGTGACCGTAGTGACAAGCATTTGGAAGTCGCCAAAATTTGACATCAGTTTGTTTAGCCCAGTAATGTGACTTCTTCGGTTACCAAAACCTTCTGGAGACACTGTAAACACTTCCATTTTTGGCGCTCGTTCACTGCTGAAATCAAGGCGTAATGTTACGCCCGTTCAAAGCATGGCAGTCCCATGCAAATGTATGAGAGAATTCCCTCCCTGCCTTCTAACAAGGAAGGTAACGTTACGCTCCAAGAACGTATGCTTCAAGCAAGGCATGCTTCAAAACGGGCGTAAGGGCATACGCCTTAGTTTTACCAGGGTGTCATGATTCACTAATTTTACGTTGGTTGCATCGTTCTCCACAAAGCGATTGAGCCGCCTACATCACTGTACCTCCGGGAGATAGCGCCGCCGTCGCTTCGGCAGCCGCTTTGCGCGGTGTGTGTGTGTGTGTGTGTGTGTGTGTGTGTGTGTGTGTGTGTGTGTGTTGGCTCGAGCATAAGGGTCCGGGCTGAATTCTGGACGTTACTCTGGTCTCCCTTCAACACGCACACATCTTTCGCCTAACTACTAAAGATTTCCGTGGAGATGGATACTTGATGAGTCTAGGGTTTTTAGTGCGCCCTGCGAAAGCGGGAACGAGAATGTTGCTAAAGCTAACTGCCGTGCTCGGTGCGAGTGGGAATGGGCACATCCTCAAGCCTCCTGTTTGCTGAACAGTCTTGCAGCGCCTCACTGACAAGTCAGTCAGACAATGCGGTGTGCAGTCGAAAACTTCAATCCCCAAATTATGGACCTCCAGGCCCCAAATACTTGGGTGATGATGCTCACTCTTGAGTCGGCAAATGTTCTAGCAGCTCGCTTAATTTGGACAAAATGAGAAATCTCGTTCAATTGAGCGAGTAATCTAGTAATCTTGCTATTCGCACGATCCTGTATCGGCCAGCACCAACATACGGCATGAATCGTTTCTCCTTACCCAGAGAAACGAATTCTTGATTCAAGACTAGAAAAGAGTATTCTTAAAGTATTCAAGAATATGATTCTTGCTCCAAGAATATTTCTTGATTTAACTCTAAGATTGGCTCGATTCAAGAAAATATTCTTGGATGCTTTTAGCCTAAGAATCTGTTTCTCTGGGTGCACGAGTTGACCGTTCTAGCGAGATTTCGCCCGCAGTTTGTGGGGGGAACGATCCCTTGGTAATTTATACACTTTGCCGACATGGACGCCACACGGCTTTTCGACAATTTTTAACACGAGCTGTAGTAAAGGAAAATGCGTGTGCCGTATACCGCAAGATAAGGGATGCACAAATTACGCCGTACGCATCCTTGCTTGCTAGCGAAACCCAAACGTACGCGAGCTAGACTTCCATCATCTGTATATTCGTCCCCATTTTTCGCCTTCTTTCAGTGTAAATTGTCCGGGACAGCGCGAACGCAGTCCCGACTATCAAAAATTGTACGCCCGAGGTATCCACATTTGGGATACTCGCAGAGGTCAGCCCAGCCGAAGTGCAATGGAAAGGCCTCGCCCTGGGAGAACCGCCTTCATGATCACGGTTAACTCCTGCGCCAGGTAAGTATACCTGACAGTGCCATTCGCTCTCCACCCCAGCCAAGACCGCGGACAGAGCACCCCCCGAGCAGGCAGCGTTCGGAAACACACCCGGCCGCATGCTGTCTTCGTTTGTCCCGGTCGCTTCTTGCGAGTGCGAGGGAGACGAGGTGCGTATCCGCACGTCCAGCTCTTATTGTCGGCACACGGTGAGATCGCCACGCCATCTAGCGTTGTTTCGGAGGATCGATGGTTTACTCACTGCTGCATCGTAATCGTAAACCTGTGCCATTAGAAATATTGTGCACATTCGTCATTGTTTCAGAATTTTGCAGAGGAAATAAAACAATAGAAAAGATTATTTAAACATGTCATGACACTCTCGAAAGACCGCCAAAATAAAATCCAAATTTAAAATTCCAGATGACTTTTTTTTAAATTTTCAAATCAGTCGGAAAGCACGTGTGCCAGTGAAATCGCGGCAAGGAGCAAAAATATTCAAATGTTACGTAACACGCGGGGAAGAGAGGGGGTTCAGAATGGTTTTAAAAAAACACGTCACGTAGAGTCGAACGCCGTTATTAGTCCACTCCACCAGGAGGAACTGGGGACAAATAGCGGACAGGGCCGGGACCAGACCGCGACCCGGCGCCGCTGGCCCCCGGAGAAAATTTTGACGACCAATCTGCGCTCAAATTTTGATGCGTAGAGGACTAAAAAAAAGCCGAACAAAAAACAAGGCATCTGGAATTTCAAATTTGGATTTTACTTTGTCGGGTGCCTCTCTTATTCTTTCGAGAGTGTCATGTCATGTTTAAATAATCTTTTCTATTGTTTTATTTTCTCTGCAAAATTCTGAAACAATGACGAATATTTCTAATGGCACAGGTTTACGATTACGATGCAGCAGTGAGTAAACCATTGATCCTCCGAAACACCGCTAGATGGCGTGGCGATCTCACCGTGTGCCGACAATGAGAGCTAGCGTGCGGTTACGGCACCATCGTCTCCCTCGCACCCGCATGAAGCGACCGGGATAAACGAAGACAGCATGCGGCCGGGTGTGTTTCCGAACGCTGCCTGCTCGGGGGGTGCTCTGTCCGCGGTCTTGGCTGGGGTGGAGAGCGAATGGCACTGTCAGGTATACTTACCTGGCGCAGGAGTTAACCGTGATCATGAAGGCGGTTCTCCCAGGGCGAGGCCTTTCCATTGCACTTCGGCTGGGCTGACCTCTGCGAGTATCCCAAATGTGGATACCTCGGGCGTACAATTTTTGATAGTCGGGACTGCGTTCGCGCTGTCCCGGATATTCCAGCCTGATAGGAAGCCGAAAGTAGGGATGAGTATACAGATGATGGAAGTTTAGCTCACAGGGAAGGGGGCTTGAGGATGTGCCCATTCCCACTCGCATCGAGCACAGCAGTTAGGTTTGGCAACATTTTCGGTCCTGCCTTCGCAGGGCGCACTGAAGTTTCAAATAGAGACTCATCAAATGTCCCCCTCAACGGAAATCTTTAATAAAAGGCGAAAGATGTAGGCGTGTTGGTGGGAGACCAGAGTGATGACTGGAATCCAGCCCGGACTCTTATGCTCGAGCCAAAAACACACACACACACACACACACACTCACCACCGCGCAAAGCGGCTGCCGAAGCGACGGCGGCGCTATTTCCCGGAGGTGCAGTGAAGTAGGCGGCTCAATCGCTTTGTGGAGAATGTTGAAATCAACGTAAAATTAGTGAATCATGACACCCTGGTAAATTTAAGGGTGGGTTTGGACTGTGGAGCTGACGGCGAGGGGGTGTCCACTCTCGAAATACGTGACCCGACTACTCCCTTATTACGCGCTATTACGCTATTACTTAACAGTTATTACGTCCTAAAATATCAGTTATTGGGACGATTTTGCGCCAAATCCGCCCAAATTCTATTCCTATTACGCGTAATGGCACGTCTGGGTGACCCGACTAATACACGAGTGGCTACCCCCTCGGCTGACGGTGACGCTGACGGCGTTGATCAGTTATTTTGGGTGCTTTCGTGACGCTGACACTACATGGGCCACATAGATTTTTGTATTTACGGCGCGAATATGGACAACACTGTATTTTGAATTGCATCATAAAATTTGCACATCACTAGTGATACACCCCCATAAGAAATAAGGACCACGTTATTGCAAGCAGTTTGCAATACAGCAGTTTTTCAATACTTTTCGCACTTTTTGCAATCTGTATTGCAAATCAAAAAACAGTGAAAAATCAGAAGAATCCTCGAGGCAATCCTAACGTCAGTGGCAAGAACGCACACAAAACAACTGAACTGAGCAGCGCCGTCAGCGTCACCGTCAGCTTACAGTCTAAACCCACCCTAAGGCGTATGCCCTTAAGCTCGTTTTGAAGCATACCTGCTTGAAGCGTAACGTTACGCCCTACAGAAGTGTTTGTTTTTCTGTTTTGAGTTGGTGGGGGAGGGTAGGAAAATGGGTTGACGCAAGGTTAGATTCAGATACAACACATTTACTCTTCCAAGATAAGTACAGGGATTCTTGTCAAACAAAGCATTCAGAACAAAAAGAAAGGGAAACTAGTTTCAGTGCAGTAGTTAAGTTTGTTTTACATAGGCCTCATACGCAAATCCAGGCCGTTCAATGAACGGAATATTACAAACACAGGGGCAGCACTTGAATACATACAAGTAGAATTACAATAGTTCTGCACATACAAGCAACGTCCACATGATGCCAAGAGTTTAATGTACAAAATACAATGTAAATTAAAGACAAAAAAAAGTTTAAAAAAAAAATGCCCTGATCCCAACAGTCGCAAATACCTACTAACCGATTCAGAGCGCACATTCAAAACTTAATCCTTCCTTTTTCATGAAAAAGATATAGCAAAAATAACAATGGTTAAAATGTCTCCGTGGGGTGGAGTCCTTGGGTCCTTGGGGCTGCGTGCGTCCTAGTTATGCAAGCAAGGGGTTCTATCAGAACACGTGTGGATCTGAAGCATCACATACCCCCGTATTTCAAGACAATCGCTCGGTTGGTAGCGTTGTCTGGAACGCAGCGCTGCCCCAAAGCAGAGCGCCAGTAACCAACTCAGCATCAAACTGTCTTTTTAAATGAGGGGTTAACTGGCGAGTACTTCCTTGCACACAAGATGTCACCCACCACCATCACACAAGAGAGAAGGTAGAACACCGAAAAGAAAATTGCTTCGTAAAAAAAAAACGCGAGCGGAAGAGTTTTATTTTTAAGTTTGCGACACCTGTGCATCCGCCGAAGCCCGCGAGCTAACCGCCCGGCTATTCATAGCTTCAGGGACTCTAATTGAAGAGACAGCTGGTCCGTTCAATAGTACCACGACGCCCTGATCTTTTTAATGCCGGAGGCTCCGGGCCACCGCAGAAGGGCTGCGCAGTGATACAGACAAGATGCTTAGCAGTGATTGGTTTCTTCAAAGAGACTCTAATTGAATACGAAATTCAATAGCATCACATGTCCCCAAAAGTACCACCGATGGCACTTGCCAATGTCACTATCATCAGCCCGAGAGATATGAGAACGAAAATATGGTAGCGTCTTTGAAAAATCTCTTTTTGTAAATCCTTAGGGGAACTCTAATTGAATCTTCACTGAGTTCAATAGCATCACAAACGTCCCCGAATCTTTTTTGACGAGATTATAGAACGGCAAACTAAAAGTGCTCAGGAAACCTGTCCATTTACCGCTAGGACTCTAATCGAATCTGTGAGATTCAATAGTATCATGTGCCCTGAAATTTGTTTGCTTAGTCACTTTCGGAGAGAATCGAAACGGCTGGAAGAGTGTTACAGAAAAACTCATCGGTGCCTTTGGAAAATTCGCTTAGTAGAAAAGGATTTGCCCCGATCCTAACAGAACAAAGCGCTCTGGCCCGATGTTCGCCCTGGCACCTGCACAGCACCACTACATATCCAGAATTTCAGCATGGACTATATATTTTCAAAGGAACTCTAATTGCAGATGCAGTAGTACCGCAGCGTCCCAGTAACAAAAAATGCTTGAACTTCGATTTAAAAAGAAACTCACAAAATTTGACTATGGATTCGAGGATTTCTTTCGAGTGCAACCGACATTTGACGAGACAGTTGGCAAGACTCGTACTGAGTCCAGTTCGGACTCAGTGGCATCATTATGTCTCACAGGGTCGCAAAGGTGATCACACTTCCAAGAGGGGAATTGAACAATCAGCGAGGACTCTAATTGAACTCTGACAGGTTCAATAGCATCATTATGTCCCCAGATGCAGCAGCCACGAATCCTTGAATATGGGCAAGTGCTGGCTGGCCACAGGTCACGCGAAAAACTATTAAAGCGCATGCAGAATTGTGTTGCGGAGCCGCCAAAAGCCGGAAAACGGATTCCATCAAGAGACTCTAATTGTCACCACCCTGGGTGAGACAATAGCATCATAATGTCTCCCAAACTTACTCCGTAAAATTACTCTGAGAACATCGAATTGAAAATAATTGGTACTGTATTCATCTCAACCGATCCATTAAGAGACTCTAATTGATCTCACCCTTGCTGAATAAGACAATAGCATCATAATGTCTCCGAAACATCCTCGGTGAGATTCTACTTTAAATTGCGAACTGCGAGATCATAAGCCGTTCAGGTACTTTGACCACCACACATTTTTCGACGGAACGTCAAAATAGGAGAAAACAATTAGATCTGACAGAGACACGTTTCTCCCTGAGGACTCTAATCGCCTCCTTACGAGACAATAGCATCACATGTCCCCCAAATTACTTATCTCTGTCAGACAGAGAACCACCAAACACACGCGATACAAAAATATTTAATCCAAACTAACTTACGGTACAAAACTTCGAATGGGGAGATCAGAGTTCACACACAGAGTCTGCTTTAAAGGGGCTCTAATTGAATTAGGTAAATTCAATAGCATCATGGTGCCCCCTGAAGGATGCACTGAGGCACTCATCTCCCCCCACTAAACCACGGCCTTATGTCGCAGTACGCAAAGTTCTGTTTTGGAATGAGATAAAATCAAAATCAAAACCAGTGAAATAGAAAAATAGCTCTGGGTGAAAGAACTTAACTGAGCAAAACAATCAGCAGCATCACGCGTTCCTTCTCAAAGATCTAAATTACTATCGACTCTAACAACCGACAACACAATTCAAGCATCCTTAGCTTGGCATTCACAGTTTTAAACAAATCCGTTTATGAAATACAGATATCCTACAGAGTGGCCTGTTTTCATGGAGACTCTAATTGAACATAACGTCCAATAGCATCATTACGTCCCATCGAATACCACTGTAGTACCTGTCAAGCCGTCATTCTGATACTGATGCGGGTGGCAAAGGGAATTCCAAAGTCTGCAAGGACGAGCCGCCGCTCCCAACATTAGTTGACTTTACATGTAGAGGTGGACATTCTAATTGAACACGAAATTCAATAGCATCATGACGTCCCGTTATAGTCACTGTCGGAGGCAGCTCGTTTGCTATTTACGTTCATGTCAAGAAAGGGGAAGGGAAGTAGCGATTTCCAAAGGTTGACAAGAGACAGCGAGGTAGGGGGAAAAAAACCACTTGTACTTGTATCGGAGAGGAAGAATCCTGAAAACCCTGGATCGAGTGAGGACTCCACCAGATGCCATCTGGTGACATCTCACTCATTAGACTACATGACGTCACCACCGATGGACAGAGAGCATGTTGGCTGCAGGGCATCTTGCATTGGACGGCCCGAGCGGCTAACGCAACTTGAAAGGGCTCTATTCGGAACGCGTTTTGGCGGTAAAACTGTCCGAAAGCATCATGGGGCCCCCCACAATGACCGCTCCTGGCCCCCCAATCTACAAGCCACCCCACCCCAACCCCCTCATCCTCGTCACGGTGGCGTCACGCCGACGTCTTACAGCCATGCGGGTCACACCGGTCACCACAGGACCCACGTGACGTGGTGACCGGGCGAGCAGCACTGACCACCCCTACCAACCACAACGGTCAAAAAACCCATTCACCAAAAAAAAAACTAGATGTAAATAAATAAATAGAATAACTTAACGGCGTGATCTCCAAGAATGCCCTGCGGAAAGCGGATATGCCCTCAGCTCTGTGCGGGAGTTTCAGTCTTCATAATACAATCTCAAACAAACTGCGAGACATGCTACTCAATCCCACACCAGACAACGCAATGTCACGGATCTCGTGAACTCAACAAGAGGAAGCAGAAACAGAAAGAAAATGCCACGTACTGAAACCGAGGTATCTGCCCGGCTATCTTCCCCGGACAACAGCGGCGGCCTTTCCAAAGCGCCGCGTCCGATAAGATGCCTACAGACCCCACCTGGTACTAGCGTTCCCAAGCGCGACAGTCTCCCAACATCACACCTACGTCATACATAATAACATAATATGGCCACAATGCCCTCGGTACTAGCATTCCCGAGATTGAAAATGACTTGTCACTGTCTTTCTGGTCAGGAAAACTTCGTTTACAGTACATTTTGTGCTCAATGTTGATATCCACAATCAAGTAGGCAGTTAAACTTACATAAAATATTGAAATAAATCGCCACTAGATAAACGAGACCACTCTAACTCAACATAAAACATTATCTTTGTAAGCTTTTTACATGTAATGAAGCACACATTCTACTCTCATTCACGCCTGCCCTTTGTCATATAGTTACAATATTCATTTAAAAATAAATAATACTATGTATTTCAATTTAA
Organism: Odontothrips loti; assembly: GCA_038380765.1. Lineage (NCBI taxonomy): Eukaryota > Metazoa > Arthropoda > Insecta > Thysanoptera > Thripidae > Odontothrips > Odontothrips loti. Next base: position 16,987,298 of record CM076249.1, read on the forward strand.
AATGAGAGTGAAGTCCTTTACTTGAGATCTTGTTCGAAAAATAAAATGTACATTTTAATGAGAAATAAGAAGGTTGGACTGAACGTAGAGGCTGACTTGATCGGTCCAACATTCAGACAAATAAAGGAAAATCGAACAAGATCAATCAATGTCATTTAACACTCCATTATCTTCTTATCAAATAAAAAACAAAAACTTTAACTTTCTATAAATTTGCTGTCAACAATAGATTCATCCGCACATCAAGATGATTTTATATGATAGTTGTTCTGAGAGCTGCTGACAAATTTATGATATTTGGCAATCAATCATCACATAAAGCAAAGCCATCATCACTTTTTCATCACAATATCGCTCCAACCTATGAAAATATTCCACGCTAGGCTACAAAAAGAACGAAAATTATATGGCTTTCACAAGAGGATAAAATGGAGTAAATGATTAAAACATGCAAAAATCCTCTACTTGTTGCGCAAATAGGCCTGCAAAGGTAAGTGGATATAGATATTGTAAGTGGCATACATTCAGATACTAGATGATAGGAAAATATTAGTTGTAGTACTGTGAAATAATAAGGAATGTCTTTTGTTCTTATGGCAACACTTGGAACATTTGAACTAATAGTTTTCTTCATTCCCAATTAAAACAAAAGTTGTGTTTGGAAATCCATAGAGAGAGAATTAGCAGCAAATCAGCCACAAACATTGGGTTGGGAGAGAACTTAAAAAGAGAGTGTGACACTGAAAATGGTTCTGTTGTTGCAGTTCAACCATTCCACGAGCTCAACATATAGTTCTATTAAGTCAAGAATAAAGATGTCAGTTTTCTATTCTCTCCAGAAGGATAAACGCATACAAGCGGATCCCCTCAGTCAATTAGAGTAGAAGCATCTGCATCGAATGGTTATGGAAAAAAGAAAAAGATCAATATTCATGTGCTACTGGACCTACCACCTAATTGACACAAACACAGATAATGAAATAAATAAATAATAAATTAATACAAGATAAAAGGCAAACACTCAAAGGTGATACTGTTTGTACTTTAAAATTTGGCTTTCAGGGACAATAAAATAAAACAAGGTTTTGGATTTGAATTGGATCGGATAGATTCTGCTGACTGACTTCTCCCTTTTAAATTAGCTAATGACTAAGCTACAGCTTCTCGTGACTTTCTAAGATGGAACTTACTAAAAGTGCTTTCAAGAAGGAGATCTTAGCTCTAGATCTTACAAAGCTTAAATTCATAATATATACATATATATCTATATGTATATATATATATATGTAGAAGGTGTTATGTATTCTCACAAGACAACAATCAATACAGGTAGAACCAGTTGTTGCGATCACCTCACGGATGAGGTGAATCTGCCTCTAGAATTAATATCCTGCTTGCAAACAGCCTTAGTAATCAGGAATCATCACCGGCGCGCTTTACTACAAATTCACACACGGACAAATCACGCCATAATTAAAATAGTGATACGTGTAAGTTACAGCGGATCCCATATTTCAGAGAGCGCAACACAGAGAGACAGAGAGAGAGAAAATGATACAGAGAGACATACAAACAGAGGGACCCCTGCTCTGTAGGACTGACTATTACAAGGACTAGAGCGATTCAGTATGACGGAAACTGTATTTTTACTTCATCTTCAAGGGGTTGAACCACAACGCCGCAGGGTGCGAGATCTAATTGCTTGGAGATGATGCCAGCCTGCCCTGCTGCCTGCTTAGGTCTTCGTCTTAGGCTGCTGCTGCTTATCCTTGGCAGGCTGCTGCTTCTCCTTCTCCGGGCCGGGGGAGGTGGGGGGCGGCGGCACAACGGCGGTGGCGGGAGGCGTGGGCTGGGCGGGGAGGGCCTTGAGGATGGCGTGCACCTCGTCCGCCACAGCCTGCAGGCAGAACTCGAACTGCTCCTTGGACTCGACCATGTTGGCGCGTTGGTCGCGGATGTGCTCCAGGGTGGCGGCGATGTCGATTTCCTTGGCGCCCTTGGCCATGCGGTTCAGCACCATGTCGATGAGGCAGTACGTACCGGTGCGGCCCGCGCCGTCACTGCAGTGGACCACAATGGGGCACGAGCGGCCGCGGTACGACTTGTTGACTTTCCTGCAACGCCATTGGTCAGGGTCAGGTCGCGGTCAGTACACTCGGTCAGCAGCTGCACCTGCACCTGCACGCGTCGCCTTACCTGCGGAAGTCCAGTAGCGGCTTGGTGTTGGGCGGCACGCCGTGGTCGGGCCAGGACAGGAAGTGGAACTGCGTCACGGTTCGCGTCTCACCCGTCTTGAGATTCTTGAGGTAGAAGCTGCGCACCAGGTAGTCGTCGCACCAGATGTGCTCGCTCACCAGGTGCACCTCGTAGATGTGGTACAGCTCGGAGCCCTCCTCGGGCCAGTACCGGTGGCACATGGCTGTGCCGTTCTCCGTCAGCCGGCTGAGCATCACCATGACGACGCTGCCCTGCTCCCACACCAGCTGCCACAGGTCAGCGGCCGTGTGCGGCAGGGGGCCCTGCGTCGCCAGGTACGCCGGGTTGCGCGGGTCGTGGTCGGTCTGGGACAGAGAGGTAAAGAGAGGTAAGGTGTGTCACGGGGTTTGAGACCCAGCGGGCGCCAGGGCGAGCGCATACTCACGATGGTTGAGGCGTTGATGTAGTCGGAGCCGGTCGCGTTGGCCAGTTCGTTGAGCACGACCCGGGAATGGTCGTAGGGCAGCACGTGCGGGAAGTACCGGTTCTTTTTAACATTCTCGGGCTGCGATGGACAAGTAAGACGTCGCGGTTAGGACAACAAACATTGTCATAACGAGCTCAGGGATGTTTTTCTGTCGCACTCCGCTCGGCTCCGCTGCTCCGCTCACCTTCTGGGCGACCGTCGTCTCGCACGGCTCGGCCTCGTACGCGCACAGCCCCTGCCACTCCTGCTCCAGCCGATCCTTGTTCTTGAGGTGGTCCTCCATGTACGCGAGCACCATGTGTCCGGTCGAGATGTCCATGTTGGTGAGGGCCGGCTCCTCCGTCCACGAGCTGGTGGAGGACCGCGAGGACGGCGAGTTGTTGGAGCCCTCCGACTCCCTCGACAGGCTGGCCAGCCGCTGGTCCACGTGCGTCGGGTCCGGGTGCGGCCGCGCCTCCACGCGCTCTGCCTCGTTCTTCTTGGCCATGCGGGCGCGGCACAGGTCCTGCAATCGTGCAAAAACATTTTTACCGGTGAATAATTCCATTTTAATTTCTTTGCAGCGGGGATTCCGCAGTGGCAGTGCCATGGCTTGGTTACCTGGTAGTCCTTGCTGGCCTCGGTGTCGGGGGCGGCCATGCCGCGCAGCTCCTTTCGCAGCCGCACGCGCCGCACCGTGCACAGGGTGACGCCGGCCACCACGATGGCGGACAGCGCCACACCGCCCAACACGACGCAGGCCAGCATGAACGTGTCCGACTGCCAGCTCGGTTCCTCCTTCTCGATCTGCACCTGCGGCATCTGCGCCGGCGTCAGTCAGATCGCCTCGGAGGCCCCGGAGGCCCCGGAGGTCCCGGGCGGGGTAGGCAGCCCCGGGCCCGGCACCCTTGTGCTGCGGGCTGCCTACCCGCCCCACCACAGGCGCCAACAACTACTCACCGCCTTCATGTTACCCGCGGTCGCCGAATGGATGTCCACGTTCACGCGCTTCTTGATCTCGTCCCGCTTCTCCACTGGAAATCCGACGAAACACATTACCGTCGGTTACCGTCCCACAAATAAACAAGAAAAAGTGAAACGCGAAGCATGGAATGGAGCCACTCACTTATCTGCTGGGCCACCTCGGTCGGCTTCAGCGTGGACGTGGCGGGGTCCACTTTGAAGGACACGGCGTTGTTGAAGATGCTGGAAGACAGAAGAGCGCGGCGGGCGGTCAGTGGCGGGCGGGTGGCGCAGGGCGCTTCGAGTGGCATGCCTGAGCTAGCTTGAGCGGTCTGCGCGCTGGCTCGCTCGGCCAAAGAGTTCGGGCAACGTTACTTTTACAAAGAGATACACTTGGCCAACAAAATTTACATTTACAGAGTATGCGACGAGGTGATGTTCATGGGAATACACAAATCAATATGCCAAGTAGGTTTTTACAGGTTTGCTGTGACAAAGATACCAGTGCTGTGACAAAGTATACGTCGGAAAAGAAAATACACAAAAAGTACACCATGCGTTGCAGAAACTGAGATTCTCTTCTTCGTCGTGAAGTGCCCTGTGGAAGGAATGTGCGAGTGCAATGCAAAGCGGTGCGTGTCGTGAGAGTCAAGATTGGTGACGACAAAAGAAATACCAACAGAACAGTGCTGGAAACAAAATAATAAACGATCCCAAATAACAATTTAACAGTGCTGAAAAGAAAAATAAAGATTACAAAGAGGAGAATAGGATGCAGGAAATGCATGGGTGGGACGGGATGGATCACCCTTCCAGAGTGTGTTAGCTGACCACAGAAACTCGTTCGCTTGGGGCGTTTTTAACTATGGATTGTTTTAATGTCTCTACTTTGTTATAAGAGCTGTCATAAAAAGGAATTCTGTTCAGTGGCCAATCCATTTTTCTATATTGTGCTTCAGCTACGCCCCACTAGATAAGATAGTTACTCTCGCTGACCGAATGCCATTCTTGGACGAGGCTGATAACGGGCGAGAGGGCAGACTTTGTAACAGCAGTTCCTGATGTCTTGTCTCGGACTGCACAGGCCTCTCCCTCCGACAAAGTAACAGCGGGGAGCGGAGCGTGTTCGTATATATTCGTGTAATGATTCGAGAGACAGTGTCAGCCAAGTGTTGACTCTGGGGGGCGTGTGGGGCCGCGGGGGCCGCGGGGGCCGCGGGGGCCTGGGGGACACTTACCGGCGCATGCGGAAGGCCGCAGGCATCTGATTAAGGGTGGTTGCCAGGGCAACGATGATCTTCTCACCGTCAGCCCAGGTCGAGATCCTAAACGTGAACGGGCTTATGTTTATTCAAAGTTGTATTCACGCCACTAGGGTTCAAACAACACCCTGCTATATTAACATTTACAAGACATTTTTCTAATCTTACTGTACAGACCCCCACGCCAAAAAAATGGGGACAGAAAAAAAAAATAGATCCATCATCCTACTTGAGCGCGTCTGCTAAGTGTCCCCGTTCAAGTTTCGAATAAAGATTTCAGGTGCAAACACATGAAAGGAGAAAAGGTGGTGATTTGTTTATTGCCTGTATGACCGAAAATGACTTGACATGTTTCGGGTGGTCATCACAGCACACAGGGATGCAGCAGAGGTCACGCTAAGGATCACTAAGTGAGGACCAGGACACTCGCAGGACGTGGCAGGACGAGTCAAAGAGAGCACTATGTCACTCTCTAGGTCTAGGTCACTCACCCGCTTAGTTTCACATTGACCGTCTTGGGATCCTTGGAGAAGTCGGCTTCACTCAGCAAGGGAAGGTTGGGCATGTTCTTGTACTGGGGTGAGGAAGCACGGCCGTTGTAAGCAACTGTCTATTTATTTATTTATTTTTATTTTTTTGGCATAGAGAGGGGGGGGGGTTAGGGGAATTCATGTAAAATCTGGTTATGCTCACCGTCTGCATCATTGATAGCGGCGGCGACCCATGGATTGCTTCATACCGTGGTTCACCTGACATTAAAACAAAATGGGAAGCGTCAGACTGTCGCCGCGGCCCGTCAACAAACCAGAATAGATGTGTGGGGGAGAGGGAGCTCACCCGGGACTGCGCTGAAGGTGCCGGCTCTCTTCTCCTCACCGTGATCCTAGACAACATGAGAACAAGAACGTAATTGCGAGCCCTTTCCGACAAAACAACCCGCCGCGCGGCGCGGCCCGGCCCGGCTGGCTCACCCGGAAGAAGTAGTTGTTGACGTTGTAGCTGGGGCCGGGCTTCTTGACGTCGAGCCGCTCGCGCCGCTCGAATCCCCGCCACTCCTTGAGGAGGGCGCCGAGACTGCGGCCGTCCAGCGTCTCGGGCCGGTCTGGTGCACATACAAGCAGAGAGTGAGTACAAGCAGCATGAGCACGGGGCGCGGGGCGGGGCGGTGAGCACGGGGCGCGGGGCGGGGCGGTGAGCACGGGGAGCGGGGCGGGGCGGTGAGCACGGGGCGCCGGCGCCGGCCGCGGCCGCCACGGAGATAAGCGGCACGGCCTTAAAGCACAGCCCGCTGGCAGCGAGATAATGAGTCAGACCGCTACTGGGCTCCTTATTTCTGCGGCGCGCGGCGCGGATGCGAGATTTAGAAATGAGCTCCATGCACCAACCGCCTGCCGCCTGCGGGGTAGGCTACCGTGCATGCACGAGTGCCGTGCGGGCTGGCCTACCCTAACCATGGCAGGCGCTCGTCGACATGCGCACTCACCGGTCTGCTGGTCGGGCAGGAAGACGAGGCCCCCCTCGGTGTAGGCCTTGCCCAGGTTGCGCTGTGTCTCGGCGGCAGCGGCCTCGGGCATGGCGTGGTCCACCTCGTCCTCCTCGGCCTGGATCTCATCGGGGACGCTGAATACGCCCGGCTCTTCGCCCTGGCGGTACACGTTGAGCAGCAGCTCCTTCATGGCCTTGTCGTCGGCCTCGTCAGCCTGCTCCTGCCGCAGCTGCTGCGGGGCTGGCGGCTTGTGGTCTTTTGCGGGCTCGGCGGGCTCCTGCTGCTGTTGCTGCTGTTGTTGCTGCTGCTGCTGCTGCTGCTGCTGCTGCTGTTGTTGCTGCTGCTGCTGCTGAGACAGCTGCTCCTCCTGCTCAGGCTGGCCTACGTTGCTAGCGGACATCGAGGACGCTTCCTCGTCGGGGGAACCGCGGCGATTGGGCCGGATGAAGACAGCGCTACCCGAGGTCGGCAGGCGGTCACTGCGGAAGGACAAAGGGGTCAAGGTCAAGGTCACAAAGGCACAAATGTGGGCAAGAAAGGGGCCTCGGCTCACCTCGGGTACTCGACGCCGCGGGGCTCCGTGTCCGAGTCCATCCACACCTCGGGCTCGACGGCTGCGTCCGCGTCGGCGTCCGGGTCCACGTCCTTGGTCTCGAGCCCCGCGCGGAACATGTCCGGGGTGTTGTACACCTTGCTGAAGCCGCGCGGGCCCGGGCCCGGCAGCTGGTAGGCCGGCGACGCCGCCACCTCTTCCCACATGTCCTCCAGCAGCAGCGGCTCGTCGGCGTCGGCCTCCACCACCTGCGGCACCACGACGTCCTCGTCGCGGTACTCCAGGCCCTGGCGGAACGACGTGGGCGTGTTGTAGTGCGCGGAGAACATGCGCAGGTTGTCGGGCTGGCCGGCTTCGGCCTCGGCGGCGCCCTCCACCGCCTGCCGTTGGTCATCCTCGGCCTGCTGCACCGCCCTCAGCACCATCGCGATGTCCGAGAGGTCCCTGGCCGGCAAACAAAGTGGACAGGGTTAGGTACCGCGCGATGACAACTAACAGCGACTCACTTGAAGGCATCACCCGCCCCGTCACTCACATGCTGCCGAAGTCCGGGCCTGGGCCCGGGGGGCCGTCGACCTGCATCTGCGGCGGCGCGAAGCGCACCATCGGCCCGTACGGGGCCGCGCGCTGGCCGTCGAGGTAAGGAAGGCCGCCGTCGGCCATGCTCACCGAGTCCATCATCAGCTTGCGCATCGCCCTGCAACACGCGCGTCGTGGATGTTGTAAAAACAGGCCGGGATTCGCGGAACCATCGCTTCCCTGATAGCACTACCTTGATGACTTTGCTCCCCCCTCCCTGCCTCACCCCGCCCTGTGGCTGGTAATCGTTGACGCATAGTACACCGACCTGCTCACAGGTGGCGCCAGTGAAGCGCGCGGGCTGGCGCGGGCAGCAAGCCGTGGCCGAGCCGGCAGAGCACAAAGCCGAGGGGAGGGGAAGGGCTGGGGCTGGGGGAGAGCGGTGCGGGCTGGGCACGCGTTGCCGAAGGGGTTGAGCTGCGTTGCGGCACCAGCCCAGGGTACCGAGCTTCGGGGGAGGGTGGCAGCAGGGTGGCCGCAAAGGGCCCCGCTAGACCCCACAAACCCCCCCCCCCCCCCCCGCGCGGGCGCTGCACCACTTGTTGGAGCGGAGCCCGTCCAGCCCAGCCGAGCCCAGCCAGTCCTGTCTGTCCCGCTCGCTTCTTCAGGTTTCGTGTGACCATATGCCGGCGCCTGCGGCCGCAACGCACCGCTCCACTCTCATCGTCAGGGGCAGTCTGCACTGAGGGGTGGGCAGGGGGCAGGAGGTGGTCCAATTTGCGGAAAGGTTGAAATTTTGATCGGCGTTTCGATTTTCTGGTTCCATTTCCGGAGAAAAAATTGTCCGGGATTGGTCGGACAATGTTAAGAGGTGCCACAACGGTCTGCAAGTTGAGGGGGTATGTAGGGCAGTATAAAACTAAAGTCCGACCTGCATAAGAGTGTTTTAGTTTTTATAGACCCGGAATTAACACCCATCGGGCGTAAATTTCATTCGTTTTGCTCTATCTGTTTGCCGTTTTGGAGTTGTGATAAAAATATCCTACACTTCAAATTTTACAGCAGTTTTACCATTTAAACTCCGAGGCCGTTGCGGCTGCTCGTTGCGGCCATGCAGACTGCCTGCCGCGGATGAATGACAAAGTGGCTGCAGAGCGGAGAGGAGCGCCCAGAGTTCAGCCGTAGCGGAGCGCGTGGGCGGGCCAGGCCACGCTGCGCTTGCTGCGTGACCTTTAACGCGCTCAGCAGTCGGGACCGGAGGTGGAGTGGATGATGGCCCCCCTGGGGGGGGGGAGGGGGGCAGGAGGGGGGCAGGAGGGGCGGGGGGCAAGACGAGTTCTGGCAACAAAAAAGGAAAGGGGGCCAAGGGACAGGGGAGGGGGGACGAGCGGGGCGGGGCGGAGAGTAGGAAATAAGATGTTGATGCTACTGGACCTGGTAGAGCACGAGACGAGCTACTGCCAGCGAGAGGGATTGCTGCTGGTGACGACGCTGCCCGTGGCGCTTGGGGGAGGGGGGGCTCTTGGCACGACCTGCGTCGTATCTCCGACAGGCCTCCTACGGGACACTCGTCATACTCGCCATAGTTGGCAGGGTGAGATGGAACATGTCACATCCTACTCGTACGGCACAGACCCGACGCACCAGCCAGTGCGCCGAAAGCGCCAACCAGCCAGAAGCCAGCAGACAGCCAGCAGGCAGCCAGCTGGCAGCCAGACATCCCTCCGTCGTTCTGGGAATCGTTGGAAAAGGTCACGCGGACGAGGCGTGCCGACAACGACAGGGGGCGCACGTCGCAGCGAGTTTAGAACCGAGGGCAGGGAAAGGGAGTCACCACAGAGCGGCCTAGCGCTAGCGGCGCGCAGTGATGCCGAGCGCCCGCGGACTCTGGGGTAGGCCAGCCCGCACGGCACGCGTGCACGCAGGAGTCTGCATTGCCTACCTACCCGGGCGCTCCACTCTGCTCTGTGCACTACTCTTTTTATGTTGAGAATGTTTCCTTCCGCTCACCGTGTGCCCGCCTTGTCCGCCCTGAAGGGGTAGGGAATGTCGGCATCGCTCCTCTTGCGTGCCTGCGGTCCCTGCGGTCCCTGCGGTCCCTGCGGTCCCTCCGGCGGCATCAGGATCTCGCCTTGGTCGGTCCCGTGCCGCCGCAGCTCGTCGCTCAGGACCAGGCTGAGTACTGTCAACATACACAGACACACACACACACACACACACTATAGCAGACAGGGCAACAAGACACAGGGCTCCTCAAGTGAACCCCGACTACAGGAAACTGGACCATAAAAATACAAGCTGCATTGTAATTCAGTATTTGGTTTTTTGTTCGACGTTGGAAAATCTCGCCGACTTTGAAAAAGGTGAGCGGATGCAAAATTGTGTTAAGTGATACCGAGTGGTACTCACGGTCCAGCTTGTCGGGTCGCGCCTTGGCCTTCGGGAAGAAGACCTCGTCCGCGTACTTGCCGTCTGAGGGGGCGAAGCGGATGGTGGCCTCGTCCCCGCGGCCCGGCGTGTTGCCCTGCAAAGGCGGGGAGGCAGTTTGTGCAGAGGGCATTACTTGGAACAAGGCGCCCGGCCCGGCCCGGTTGAGCCTAGAACACACTGTGTACTTACGTCGAGCCGGTACTCCTCCACCTTGTTCTGCCTGTACCACCGGTCTGTGCGATACATGTCGCAGGCGGTGTAGCCGACATCGCGGCTGAAACTGGAGGGAGAAAGACAACACATCGCCGGTGAGTCGTCGGTCACACGGTCAGACGGAACAGAACTCTCTGCGGAACTCACTCTCTGTTCTCGATGTCGACGAGGATGGCCCCGAGGACACACTGCATGTAGTCGTCGTCCCAGTAGTAGCCCAGCTCAAACAGCATCTTGAGCATCTTCCCCAGGGCGTCCGCGTTCTGGGCGGAGAACCAGGGGTAGCTGCGAAAGCAAACGCACTCCAATCAGAGCGACCCGGCTGAAGAGCATTCAAACTGCACGAGAGAGGGCCTGGGCCGGAGCCGGGAGGGGATAAATACCATTAAATGAGTGTTTGAGTGTCCCAGATTTATCACACTTAGAGTGACTCCACCAGGGGCCCCAAAAATAAAGGGGCCCGAGAAAAACATCATTCTCCGGGATTATTCGGCAAAACTGCGGCGTTTTGAGTTTGTTTTAGTATGCAGGAACCAGTCTCAAAGTACAGAAGGGGAACGCACCTTGACCAATAATATTTCTGCCATATTGAAAATAAAAATCAGGTCCGACATAAATTTAAACCAGGTTAACACGACTAACTGGTATTGTGTTTCGAAATTATTCGGCCTGCCTGCAAACTCAAACGAACTCAAAAAGTCGCAGTTTTGCCAAATCTAGGATAAAATTTTCCCAGGCTTCTCCCAGGCTTTCAAGGACCGTTCGGGTCCCTTTGGATCCTGACCCTTTGGGTCCCCATAAGTGAAATTTCAACGATAATTTAAAACTTTCCCAGACAACTCAGGGAACACTCCTTCGGTGAAAAGTAGAAGAATATCCCTGTACAGAGTTGCCAGCACTGTCCTTATGCCGGGGCTGCCTGCTGCTGCCTGGGGCTGCCTTATACACCCCTCCCTCCCCACACACGACACGACAGGGCCCCAGGAGATAGCTCCCATAATGCGGGGCGGGCGCGTATTGGTACGCCCCCGGTCTCCCGCGCCACGGCCGCCCTCCACAGCTCAGCACAACATTGCAGGCTCCAGTGCCAACTTCTCCCCGCACAGCAAGACGCCCCAGAAGATCCCTTGCTTGTCGTCTCGTCGCACGCACGGGCAGGCGGCACTGCGGCACGTGTGCTCCGAGAAATATTCCTCTGATTCTGCACGGACTCACATATGGATCACACGTCCACAGGGGGTGCAGGAAACAGCGCAGCAGCAAGGCCGCCACCCCGCCTCCTGCCCGCCCATACCTGGCTGTCTGTCTCCCCGCCTGCCTGCCTGCCAGTCTTTGGTATTTTTCCGCTTGACATTTATGAATTCCGGCCCCAGCCGCTGGGCCGCCAGGCCACCGCCGCGTCGCCATACTGTGGGCCTCGGCCCCGCCCTGGGCAGCCAGGCAGAGGTGGAGGGTGAAGTGGAGGGTGAGTTGGGCCGCCAGGTGGCTGGAGGCGGCACCCACGGCGAGGCTGGGCGGCTAGCCGTCCTCCTTACTCATGTGCTCGGGCAGCGCCCGCGCGGCACCCGGCGGCACAGAGGCGCCCAGAGGACCTAAAGGTCATAAATTGCGGCGGAGGGTGACGTCGCGCTGCCGGGGCGCTGCCGGGGCGCTGCCGGGGTAGGCACTCCCTGCCTTTGCAATGCACCCGTCCGCATCCGTGCGGTCGATGAGCTTCGCCGGGATCCGGCTCCGTATTCCGGCTCCGCACTGCCAAACGCCCCCCCCCCCCCCTCGGCCCCGCACTGCCCTGTTAATCACCGGCAAAAACACTCCGGCCGGGGCCCGACGGGACTCGTGCCGCCCGCGTCATAGGCCAATCCGTTGCGTCTATATAATTGCAAACTTTCCATCCCTCCTATAATGTTTGTTATTTGCCTTTCGTTTCTTTTATACAACGCGCTGTGCTGCTATAACTGCCGGCACCCCCGATCCCAGCTGGGACGTCAAAGAGAGAAAAAAATCGAGGGTGAAATTTTTCGTTCATGTTGGAGGACGGGGACGGAGGTCCTACAAAGTGGTGTGCGCAGCCATGCACGTCTCGGCCGTGCGTGCACCCGGCGGGGCCCCGCTCTCGTGCGCGGCAACCTTGTGCTTCTTTTGAGCGCTTCCCTCCCCTCCCCTCTCCGTCACGTGAGGCCGCTCCACTTCCTTGATGGTGTCATGGCTTTTAGGGGCCTGACCGGGACGATGGGCTGACGTCGTCCCTCCCTTGGATCTTGTTCACGGTGTGGGTGTAGAGGGTGACGCAAACTCAAGTGGTCAGTTGTAGATGGTGTGGTTGACGGCACACGGACTGTTCGGACGAGGCGAGGGCACACTGACTGTACTAACTGCGGCGTACCGGCAGGGGTACGACCGACCGATAACCAGCAGCATGCTGGGTTCCGACTGACAGACTGCCACCGGAACGACTGCCTCCAGTAACTCTGGGACCGTCATATATACCCGATCTGTACGCGTTGTGCTATCTATGGTTCAGTCCAGACTCCATAGTGCAGCTGCAGCCCTCCGGTCACCGCTCTGCGGGCCGGTGCCCTACGCGCTGGGCATCACCCCCTGGCGATCATCGCCCCGCGCGTAGATACGCCGCGGCCGCGTGCTGAGTCAGCCAGACCCGCGCGGCACGCACTATGGAATGTGGTTGGTTGCCTAACCAGCGCGGCGTGGCGTAGGCTCGGACGCCGTACCGTTTAGAGAGTACCCAGACGGGGCGACGAGCCACCGTCTGACAATGGTGCTGGAGGCCGCTGCCCCGACGGACCGACAGCCCCCCCCCCCCCCCAGGCCCCCGCTGGCCTCCGACACCGACAGCCCCCAGGCCCCCGCTGCCCTCCGACACCGACAGCCCCCCAGGCCCCCGCTGCCCTCCGACACCGACAGCCCCCCAGGCCCCTGCTGCCCCCCGACACCGACAGCCCCCAGGCCCCCGCTGCCCCCGACACCGACAGCCCCCCAGGCCCCCGCTGCTCCCCGACACCGGCAGCCCCCCCCCCCCCCAGGCCCCTGCTGCCCCCCGACACCGACAGCCCCCAGGCCCCTGCTGCCCCCCGACACCGACAGCCCCCAGGCCCCCGCTGCCCCCGACACCGGCAGCCCCCCAGCCCCCCGCTGCTGCCCCCCGACACCGACAGAACACCACAGTAATAACCGCTCGGGCAGAGTTTGTGGTCAGCGCTTGTTTAGAGGAAGGGGGGGGGGCATTTGTCGAGGGCCAGTTTGAGGCGGGGAAATAGTGGCGGTGGCAAGTGGGCTGCTCGAAGTGCGGTCGCCCTGACTGTAGTAGTTCGTGGCTACGGGGGCCTGTTGCTCGCTGGCGTGAGATTCGTGTAAGTAAGCTGGCAATGAGAGAGAGAGAGAGAGAGAGAGAGAGAGAGAGAGAGAGAGAGAGAGAGAGAGAGAGAGAGAGAGAGAGAGAGAGAGAGAGAGAGAGAGAGAGAGAGCTCTCCAGGAGCGACAAGGCGGACAAGCGGGTGCACCGCGAGTCACTGCCGAGGCAAACAAAGTGCACTTTGTCTTGCGTCGAGTACTTTGCAGGTAAGGTCGGCGGGCTGTGGTGGTGGTGCGAGGGTTAGCCGTCGGGTAGCCAACGGGGAGGGTCGATGAGGGGCGGGGGCGCGGCGGGGGCGCGGCGGGGCCGCATGGAGGACGCCATCGCCGACGTGACGCGCTCAGCGTGGCGGCGAAAGAGCGACAGAGAAGACGATGGCGAGTCGCAGCAGAGAATGGACGGAGGGAGGGGGAGAGTGGCTGATTTGCGCGCACGCGCGAAAATTTAATCATTGAGCCATTTTCCAGATGAGCGTAGCGTCCCCGACGACCGGCCCGGCGCGGCGCACTCGTCTCTCTCGGCCTGAGTACCGCTCGCTACCGGGCCTGAGGCGCCTGAGGCCTGCGCTCCGCACCCCTGCGCACCGCTCGCCTCCGCACACCCTTGTTGAGGGCGGTGATTGTGACGCCTAAAGCCCGCACGAGCGAAAAGAAACACAAAAGGGACACGTACCGGTATAAAGACTTCCGAGAGGCATGATTTATGGAGTGGGGAGCAGGGTGGTGTTGGTCAACGCCGGCCCTGCCCTCGCCCTGCCCGCCCTGCACTACACCGACCGGGCCCCAGCCGGGTCCTGATCAGGCAGGGTCCTACCACAACGCGGCGGGGTGAATGGAGCGTGCTAACGCGGCGCGCAATAAATGACTTTGTCGTAGAGCAAGAAGGGGGAGAGGGAGGCGACGGACAGACTGAGCCGCCAAAGAACAGAAGGAGTCTCTCACGGGGGAGGTTCTGCCCTATACAAGAGGTAAAAGACCCGTTTCATTTTAAAATACACTGGGCGTCAAAATTAGCGGTCCACTTTTTGTTGGCGCCACCATTTCTAAGTTTTTCAAGCTAGAACCTTGAAATTTGGTACAGACCTGCCCCCAACATTGGTCTCGAGCCTTCCGAAGCGCCAAGTTCATGGGCCACCCCTTCGGCTACAGCCACCCCCTAAGTATGGAAAGGTCGAAAAACGCCGTGAAGGGGATCATTAAAACCCATTTGAAGGGCGAAAATTGGGAAAATAACAGTCAGTGTGGCATTATGGGCGCCTAAAACTGTCAAATCTCGCATTTCAACCCTCTCCGACCATCCCTTAATTTTGGAGGGGGTGAGGGGTAGTTTATGAGTTAGGGGTGGAACGGTTCCAAAATTGATCGGCAGCGCTACCGATGGGCTCTGGGGTTCCGATAATGAACGCCGCGACTCAGATCAACCCCTTAAAAGTCCCCAAAATCCGAAAAAACTGAAAAATTAGACACTTTTTAACGATATCTTCTTGTCGTTCTGTGGTTTCTCCTGACAGGGGTAGGAAGGCGCGGAAGCCGATTTTGTAAGGTGCCAACCTTAAAGAAAAAGATGTCAGACTGGGAAGTCGGTATCTCAACAACTTCAACCCTTAAAACGCTACGGCGTGAGTCGCGGCGTTCATTGTCGGAACCCCAGAGCCCATCGGTACCGCTGCCGATCAATTTTGGAACCGTTCCACCCCTAACTCAAAAACTACCCCTCACCCCCTCCAAAATTAAGGGATGGTCGGAGAGGGTTGAAATGCGAGATTTGTCAGTTTTAGGCACCCATAATGCCACACTGACTGTTATTTTCCCAATTTTCGCCCTTCAAATGGGTTTTAATGATCCCCTTCACGGCGTTTTTCGACCTTGCCATACTTAGGGGGTGGCTGTAGCCGAAGGGGGTGGCCCATGAACTTGGCGCTTCGGAAGGCTCGAGACCAATGTTGGGGGCAGGTCTGTACCAAATTTCAAGGTTCTAGCTTGAAAAACTTAGAAATGGTGGCGCCAACAAAAAGTGGACCGCTAATTTTGACGCCCAGTGTATACATGAACCACACAAAAACAACCCCACAAAGCAGCAAAACTGCAATTTTTGAAACAAATGATGAAAAGCCCCCCCCCCCCTCTTTGCACTCATTCTCCTTTAATTTTGTGGCAGATTATTACCCCCTCCGGTCAGAATGTCCTTGGCCCGGGGGCCTCGCGCCGCCTCGCCCTGGCCGTCGATCGAGCCGCCGGGCCGCCGGCCCCGGCGAGGCCTCTGGGACAGCCTCCGGGCGCCCCAATCAGAGGCCCAGGCCGGAGCCTTGCTGTGGCCTTAGGGAGCAGGAGCGAGAGTGAAAGGCCGCCAGTCTCCGTTTGGACCCGATGGGATCCTCAAGTTAGAAGGGTTCGAAATTAAAGAACCATCCGGGAGACGTTTTAACGTTTCTCCCAAGTCCGACAGGTTGTGTTGGTGCAGAAGTAGTGTGGTAGACAGTGGCTGCTGCTGAGCAGGCAGGCCGGGCCCGGGCTGGCCTTAGGGGAGGTCAGACTCTCCCCAGCAGGGCGGCCCCTAGGGGTGGCCTGGATCAATGTGGAGGGCCTGGAGGGGGAGGCGGACGGCCCACAAACTGTTGCGTTTCCAGAGGGCCCGCCCGTGCGAGCACTGCCAGTTACCGCGTCATAGACTTACGTCTTCAGATCGCTGAGCCGTCGCTGGAGGGGGTTGTAGCACGTCCCCAGGACACGGTCTGCAACAGAGAGAAACAGTCAGAACATTCCGCTTAGCGAGAGCGGGGCGAACAGAGAGGGCGAGAGAGAAAAAAAAATCTTTGCGACAGCGACGCACGGCCGCCACCATAGCCAACTCATCCTGAAAAAAGGAGACGACGAATCTCCAGCCGCGCGCCATGTGCCAGATACAAATTATTTTGCCAGGGAAAATGGAACGACGAAATGGCTTTTCTGCTGGCGGTGCGGCCGGCTGCTGTGCAGTCATGTGCACTCAGCTTTTGATGTGCGGAATCCAATTCCATAGGAAGGAGAGTTCTGTGGGGAGTGCTTATGTGTGCCGTGTGCCCCGGCACTGCGGCTTAATAGCCGAGGCAGACGAGAATGGAGAGCGCCGCCCCGCCGCACCGCTTGTCACAGCCAATGTAATCAAACTTCGCTTTATCAGCGCTGGGATCGCTTTGGTGCGCACGGCTGGGGGCCCTGGCCTACAGCAGCCACCGGACACGGCCGGACACGGCCAGCCACAGACTGCAAGGTGCACGTGCATATGGAGTCAACCAAGTACGGTGGGAAGGGAGGGGGATCAAACGTTATGCCAATGCCAGAACCAGGACGGTCCAGGAAGTCCGGTGTGTGCGGTGCGCATGTGTGTGATTTTATGTGATTGTGTGTGTGTGTGTGTGATTTTATGTGATTGTGTGTGTGTGTGTGTGATTTTATGTGATTGTGTGTGTGTATGTGTGTGTGTGTGTGTGTGTGTGTGTGTGTGTGTGTACGTGTGTTGACGGCCGGGGCTGAAATCCCTCTGAGACTCACGTAGACGACATCCGTCTTGTGAGTCCCGGGAAGGGTCGTCCCGTCCTACCACACGTCCAGCAGGACACGGGCTCCCGGAGGACCGGAAGGACCAGGAAGAGGACACACAGTGGGACAAGGACGACGAGCGGGCAGCCGATTTTTCCTCTCCGTTCCACTCGCGGACTGTCCGCAAAGCAGGTCCCCTTGTTTTCCAGACTGCGTTAAAATAGTCACCCCGTCGCCGACCTTTCTTTTCTCGGGAAATGTGTTTTTTTCATTACCAATATACAAGTTTCCTGGAGTGGATGACTAAAAAGCTGCCATAACAGTTGACGCAGGGCGCGGCCGTCAGGAAGGAAAAACAAAATAGCAAGAAAACACCTTCGCGGTAGGACAGATAAGCGTCTATTTTTACACCTGCGCGGCCCCCAGCTTGACTCGGCCCCGGCCCTACTGCTAATTTGATTTCCCCACCTCCGCTTTTTGTTGCCCTGCCGCGGGGCGTGTTCAGTTACGCGACAGTTTTCGTGCGCGGCGTCGGCTGAGGTTGGCCGCGCCGGAGACGGCAGTCAACAGTAGCCTGAGGCCGTCTCCACCGGAGCCTAACTGATCACAGCCTGAGCAGATGCCGCGGCTGTCGGGTGCGGCAAACCCCAGCGAAACGAGCGAACAATTGCTTCCCACGTGTTTTAGGATCTCGTTGGAGGGGACAGGAAAACAGTTTCTACACTGGCCCGTCTACAGGAGGGTGGTCCAGGGCTACCAGGCCAGACAGTGGTGTGACACAAAGGGGCGCACGGCGCACCTGGCCGACATGGCTCCGAGTCCGAGCTGTCAGACCAAGGGCGCGCCAGGGTGGAATGGCACTGCCATTTCTATAGCGGGGCCGGGCTATTGTCGGTGTAGCGGTGGACGCACGCCCCGCCACACCGCGGAGTTTACACTGCTCGGCAAGAGACCGGCGTCAGAGGAAGGAGGACGCCGGCGGAACAACAGAGGGGCAGAGGGGGCAGAGAGGGAAGACGCGCAGGCGTAGGTGAAGGTATGGATCCGATGGCAGTGGTACTACAGCTGCCTAATTTGTAGCGGTGCGACAGGTGGGAAAGGACTGGTGCTGGGGGAGGGGACGGGCTGCAACTCCCGATGAGGACGCCCCCACTGGGGGGGGGGGGGGGGGGGGGGGCTGCAGCTCCCAATGAGGACGCCCCCACTCCCCCAGCAAACACAGCAGAAGGCGTGGATCGATATTGCTGGGGCTGGAGGGGGAGTGGATTGGAATGGAGAGGGGGCAGCAGAGGGGCTGGCAGCGTGGGCGACCCACTCTCTCTCTCTCTCTCTCTCTCTCTCTCTCTCTCTCTCTCTCTCTCTCTCTCTCTCTCTCTTTCATTAACTCCTTCCAGCGCTATTCGGCCACCTTTGTTGGACACGCATATACACCCTTCTCCGCTCTCTTTCTCTCATTCCATTTCTTTATTTCCTCCGCCCTTTGTCGTGTCGCTCCGTTGGACCGTTTGGCTGTCGGAACAGAGATCATATTCAGAGGAAGGGCGGAAGGATGGCCAAAGGCGCTGCCTTGTGCATACACACGGGCAGAAGAGAAACAGAGAGACAGAGACACAGAGAGAGAGAGAGAGAGAGAGAGAGAGAGAGAGAGAGAGAGAGAGAGAGAGAGAGAGAGAGAGAGAGAGAGAGAGAGAGAGAGAGAGAGAGAGAGAGAGAGAGAGAGAGAGAGAGAGAGAGAGAGAGAGAGTGATAGCAGGAGCGCGATCGAGAGAGGAGAGTGCACGATAAACATGAAAGCTCTGCGACAGCGACCCGGTCACGATCTTGCAACAGTCTGACTTGGTGCCCCTGGCTGCTATGTTAATTGAGGAGATCGCATGCACAATACAACCAAAAAGTTCTGTATTTTTATTTCATTTCTTAGGAGGGGAGGGGGCGCTTCTGCCGCACAATTACCACCGTGTGGCGCACGAAATTCAATTATCAGGCCGGGGCGCATCCAGCAACTTACTCTGGGACTTTGGGTGTCTGTCCAAAAGGGGTAGGATGGGGAGGGGAGGGGAGAAATTCTGCCCGGCAGCGAGGTCACATCGCCTCCAGGACGGGCTGCCAGTTCTATGTGGGAGGGGCGAGACCACCCGCCAAAACAGAATTAAAAACGGAGATTGTGTGTACAACAAAGGTTAACGACATTCCCAAACATTTCTGCCGTTCTCCTGCCGGACCCACTACCCGGATCAGTACTGAAAACAGTTTCCATTAATAGCTTTAGACTAAAGGTGCGTAATTATCTGCATCTCACATGCCTCACTGATCCTTCATCCTGTATTTCCATGGTTCACAATGCTGATATGTGCTTGTAATTTGCTTGTAATCCACTGTATTTACTTTGATCTACTACCTTCCTGTTATGATGTCTGGGGGCGGTATGAACACCTAAAAAGCCTCCAACGACGTACTGTACCTTTCTCTTTTTGAGTTGTTTTCCTCCTCAGAGTTTCTTAAAGATTACACTACTTTCGTTATCTATCTATGTAAGTAACTCTGACTCTGTGAACTTCGTAAATACGTTATTGTGTAATTAAGTTACTTCTATTCTCACACCTCCTCTACTACCAAATATTATTTATGTACCTACCAGTACTGATATCTTCTCTGTAGTGTGTCTGAACTGTGATACTTAATGGTGTTCAAAAACAAGACACTAAGTCTTTTTGGGGGCACAGGAGCGCACTGGAGCTTCCATCCCGCCATCCATTATCTAGGCCTACCCACCACCATATGGTAGAGACGGAGAGAGTCAAAATAAGGAATAAATGGTACGGCAGGACAGAAAAAGCATCTTCAGGATGAAGGGAGCTGCACGATTTCACCCTGAGGAAATACAATTGTAAATTGGATGAGAAAATCAAAACTGCTAAAATTTTCAGTCCGCCGATGTAGCCACATTTCGGTCATTGTGACAAGATTGGACTTTGAGTAAATTGGATTTTACCTCCCCGAGGGTGTTCTCCGTGTTGAACAGGCGCTGCCAGCTGGCAAGGGCCGTGGTGCCGCGGCCACCCCACGCCATCGCGGGCCCTCCTCCTTTCTGCCAGGGCTTCTAATCCCCCGTCCTCCATGCATGCCATCGTTTGCCAGGCAAAGTCCCCATTATCTCCCCGTCGGTTAGAGACCCCCCGCCGGCGGAACCCTGCCAAGTAAGGCACTGCTAGCGGGGCGCGGACCGCACCGCCGCGCCGCAGCCCCCGTCCCAACCACGTGACGATGGTGGGTCGCGCGCCGCGCCATGCCCGCGCCCAGCAAGCGCCGCGTGAGGCTCAGGGTAGGCCGGCCCGCGGGACACCGGCGCCTTGCGGGCTTGCCTACCCGGCCGCTTGCAGGCGCTACGCACCAGCGGCGCGGCCGCCCGCTGCTGACAATGGCACGGCCGCCTGCTGCTGACACTGGCACAGCCGCCTGCTGCTGACACTGGCACGGCCGCCTGCTACTGACACTGGCACAGCCGCCTGCTGCTGACACCGCCTGCTGACACTGGCACGGCCGCCTGCTGCTGACACAGCCGCCTGCTACTGACACTGACACAGCCGCCTGCTGCTGACATTGGCACAGCAGCCTGCTGCTGACACTGACACAGTCGCCTGCTGCTGACACTGGCACAGCAGCCTGCTGCTGACACTGACACAGTCGCCTGCTGCTGACACTGACACAGCCGCCTGCTGCTGACACTGGCACAGCAGCCTGCTGCTGACACTGACACAGTCGCCTGCTGCTGACACTGACACAGCCGCCTGCTGCTGACACTGGCACAGCAGCCTGCTGCTGACACTGACACAGTCGCCTGCTGCTGACACTGACACAGCCGCCTGCTGCTGACACTGGCACAGCCGCCTGCTGCTGACACAGCCGCCTGCTACTGACACTGACACAGCCGCCTGCTGCTGACATTGGCACAGCAGCCTGCTGCTGACACTGACACAGTCGCCTGCTGCTGACACTGGCACGGCCCGCCTCGTGTGACAGCACCGCAGTGACGACGCCAGTGGTGAACACTTGTGGCCGCCATACATCATCGCGATGGTGCCGTCACATGTCGGTGTCGGGCCCATCGCGCATGATGACGGGGCACTGTAGCAGTCCTGAGCCTCAGACTCAGACGGTCTCGGGGCGCGGTCTGACGACAGGCACAGAATCTATCGGGCCGGGCCGGGCCGGGCAAAGGCAGGGTGAGGTCGTCAAGCCGCCAGCCGCCCTGGGGAGCTTGCGGGGATCTGAGCGGGTCTGAGGGCACAGGCTCTACACTCTCAAAAATGAATGCTTGATTCAAAGCGATTTTGATGCAAATCTTGTATTCTTGTGGGATTTTGCGTACATCAACCGTCTGTATGCTTGGCACTAGCATATGATGCTTGAGGCACGTATTGTATTCTTGGGGCAAGCATATGGTATCCCTCAATCAAGCATAATATCCCTCAATCAAGCATAATATGCTTTAATCAAGCATAATATGCCTGTGGGATTTTTGGCGTTTCAAGCATGAAATATGCTTGACTTTAAGCATTTTATGCGATTTTATGCTTAAATCGTGCATTCATTTTTGAGAGTGTATCGGGCTAAGGTCCTGGTCCGAGCGGGCGGCCGGGGGCTGAGCAAACATCAAACAGGACAAAGGCAGCGCAGGTGGAAAACTCGCCCGCCGCTGCGGGAGGAGAGAAAGGGGCCCCCTTCAGGGTATTGGTCCGAGGCGGAGGCGGGTGGGTAACCTTAGCTTTTGCTCGGTAGTGACAGTTCCCCAGCCGCCCGCCGCTGTCCACACGGCTGCCCTCATGGCTCTCCCCAAGGCTGTCCCCACGACGGTCGCAGATCTCATCGCTTGCTCATTTCTGGGGAACGCCGACACTTCCGGCAGGCAGGGCGCACTGCTTGCCAGGGCAGGGGAAGGGATCCCCGGTGTCAGCCAATCCCGGTAACGCCCGAAGTTGTCGGCGCAGTAAAAACTTTTTGGGGGCGCTTAGAGCAGACTGGAGACATCTTCCCGCTACCTCCGAGCGCCGCTCCAAGCTTCCCCTCCAGCCGAGGCCAGACGAGCCCCCGGCCGCAGCGTATCGCGGTGCCCCGCGCCACAGTTCTCCCTTGACTCGACCTTGTCGGAGATGAATGTTTCATGCGGACTCTCGCTGACACAAACTTGTCGCCCAGCAGCCAGCCAGCCCCACCAAGGTGGGGGGGAGCCGGGGGGGGGGGGGGGGGAGCAGCGACGGCCCCACCCCTGGTCCAGCTGTTCGCGGGCGTATGATTCAAGTGCCTCCAGAGCTTTGGAGCACAGAGGTGAACACCGGCGCTATGAATCCAGCACAGCGGGGCAGCATTTTAATTGAAGGGCGGGGCAGGGCCAGAGACACACGGCCCCAATACGCGACTCTTCAACATAAAGCGCAGAAGTTGATTAAAATAATTACGTACCACCCTTTCTGGCTGTGACTGGCCCACATTTGAAACGCTAGCCAATGTTGGAATGGCTCTTGTATAAATATTTGTGTTCATTTGCGACTGTTCTTTAAGCATGTTTTAATTTGCAACTTTTAAAATTGAAAATGACGAAAACTGCAAGCATCAGTTCATCAACACAATTTTTAGCAGATGATACCTCAAAACACTAACATTAAAGCTAAAAATCAAAACTTGATTAGTTTGAGGTGTCAGCTAGCTTTTACTCCCGATAAGTCGAAAAGGCGTAGCGAGTGCGGCGAACTAATAATAGGTGGGCCGGCACCAGGGGGGGACCCGTGAGGCCGTCGCGCACTGCTCGGGCAGCATTGTTGTCCAGAACGCCGCCGGCTCGGCTCCGCCTGCACTCGGCTGGGCTCCCCTTCGCTCCCTTGGCCAAGGGTCTCTACCGAAACCGAAAATAAACTTTCCGGTAAACAAATTTTCCTCAGGAACATGTTCTTTCCTTTCAAATATCTTCGGCTCTCACTCATAATACAACAAAAGATAAGTTCTGCTTTCACAGACACAAATAAAACTTTATTTTTATAACATCCTAATCCCTTAAGAAACTGGACGACATTTAGAGTTGGTATCATCTGCTACCTATTTAAATAGGGATTTATATTTTTTTGTAATTACTTCACACTTTACACATTTGAATTTACAACCGGGAAACAAAACTACGCCATTTGCGTCCTTTCCCTTCCTGAGAACTGGGCGAAGGCCGGCCAGGCGAGGGCAGGGCAGGAGCGGGAGGCTGGGCGCGGAGAGCCCAACGCACATGTGAGGTAGACGCAGCAAGTTCGAGTGCGTGTCAGCTCCAGCGACGCCACGCCTCGCCACGCCACAGCCATAAAACGAGCCGTAACCAACATTGATCGGCGCCCAGCCGCAAGGCCATAAGTGCATAGACAAGGGCCTACCAGCCGACCAAAGCACACGAACTCTAGCCCCAGCTTAATGCGCCTCCACTTTTTATGCACAAACTCGGGCATCCATGACAACGTATGAGGTGGCTGGCTAGGGCTGCCAAGGAACTGGCTAGGGCTGTGGAGCAGCTGCGAAAGCTGCGAACTAGGGTAACGGCAATGCCAGCCCCTAACGGGGCCTGTCAAAATACTCGACAAAAGAGATGAGCGGGGGCAACTGTGGACACGGGTGGAGGCGGCACACACGGACACGACGGCACGGCACAACTCACGTGAGGGAGCGGTGCTCTCACAGCGTGCGCAGCTGCGGCGTCCTAACGAGGCCCTTCCCTGCCCTACCGTGGGCCCTGCCGTGCCCTGCCGTGCCCTGCCGTGCCCTGCCGTGCCCTGCCGTGCCCTGCCGTGCCCTGCCGTGCCCTGCCGTGCCCTGCCGTGCCCTGCTGTGCCCTACCCACCGCCACCACCTCCCACCGTGTCAACCCATTAAAAACTGGCGCAGGCACGCTACCCGGAATATCCACCCTCACGGCTGAATCACAAACCACGGCTGCTTGTTGTTGTTGTTGACGATGTTCTGATTTTCGATTTGTTTCGTTCCACTGTCAAAAATCAGCAATCTGTGTGAATTCCAGCGAAACGAAACCGGGAGAGCGCGCTCTGGCGTGTGGACGGCCGCTCACAGCTGCGGGATCGAGTTAAGAGGCAGGCTTTGCCCGGCGTTGCTGCCCTGAGTTGGTGACGGAGGCGGAGGACTGCCGATGGGCCGGGGGCCGCGAGTCGGGGGCCGGGGGCCGGGGGCCGGGGGCCGGGGGCCGGGCGCCGGGGGCCAGGGGCCGGGGGTTGGGGGCCGGGGCCCCGGTAACAAGAGATAAAACTTGATTACCAACTGCGGCCTGAGTGCAGCCGTGCCGCCGGCAGCAGACGCTGGCAGCCGCGACACAGCAGCCCTTGCCGGACCCGGGTACAAACGGGGAGGCCGTCGAAGCGCCCGAGATTGGTGGGGCTGGGGGCGGGCCTCATCATCCCTCCTCTCCCCTCCACCTCCCTCCGGACGCGGGCAGCATACGGCCTGCAGGGCGGGAGCAGGCGGAGGGTGACCCGCTGCAAGGCCACCGGTGTGACCCGCATGGCCACACCACCGCCCCTTCCCAAGGGGCCCCGGCCAGGCCCCGGCCGGGACCCGGCACCCCGATAGCACGCCCCGCACGGCACGGCAGGGTCACCGCACCCCTCACCTCACCAACCTCACCTGCCCCAGCCGCCCCCCGCCCGGAACGGACCCCACCCCCACCCCCGCCGCCCCGAACTTCAGTCTGGCAGAAGCACGGCGGAGTTCGTGGTCTGCAGCCGCGGCAAAGCGTCGGCGAGTCTCGGCGCAGACCCCCCCCCCCTCCCGGGGCCCTCGGTGTCGTGACGGCAGTCATCGAGCTCGGGAACAAAACTTTCTGACCGGAGGTTTCTGACTTAAAAGAATACCACGAAAACAGCCCCTAACGGGGCATGCGGCTGGAGGACACTCACCGTCGAAACACTCCTCGCCGACGTCGCAGACTTCCGCCTCGAAGCGACATCCTGCGGAACAAGAACGTCGTTATGTTATACCGTATACTGCTCACAAAAGACACATATCCAACGAGAGGCAACAGGCGCCCTCTCAAGTCGTGCTGTGCACACGGCGGGACGGAACGAAAGGGGGAAGGTCGACCTCTGCCAGATGTGATTGAATTCCTTTCCGCCCTGCCTTTGTGTGAGTGCGTGTGTTTTCGTGTGTCCGCCCAATCTCTTGCTCCTGGAATTTAGCAACAGCCACGCAGCCAGCAGGTACACACACCCACACACAAGCACACACGCTCACACACCCGTCTGCACACCACAAGCAGAAAAAAGATCAGTTGAGCCAACTCAAATCTTAGACAAGCAAGATTTTCAGCAGCCTTAACTAGAAGTTCCAGTTCAGCCAGCGAACCGTTAGTTGGTTCAACTAACATTTCCCTGAGAGAACAAATATTGTAAGTTGCGGCTACTGATTAGGTTGGTTGTCTGAGATTTGAGTTGGATCAACTCATCTTTTTTCTCCGCGGACGGGTACGAGCTCACATATGAGGATGAGGTGGCGCTCTGGCGGTGAAGTGTCATCATCCATCGAGCGCACGCGGAGCAGCGGGAAGGTCCGCGGGCAGCTGAGGGTTCCTGAGGGCTGCTGAAGGCTTCTGAAGGCTGCTTAAGGCTTGTGAGGGCTGCTGAAAGCTGGTCTGTTTGCACTGCTCCCCCCCCCCCCCCCCCAGCACGGAGCACGCAAGCACCCACACACACACAGAAGAGAAGCGGTTCCACGTGCGCGAGAACCTCCCTCTGCAACGCAAACGCTCACGGAGAAAAAAGATTAGTGGTCGCAAATAATCTTCCAGTTGATTTCCAGACAAGCAGTCAATTTTGGTTCTGAAAACTAAAATTTGATTGGGCGAACTATGTCTTCGTTGCACCAACGTAACGTTAGGTGCTCCAACGAAAAGATTCGTCGCAGAAGCAAAATATAATTGTTAAGAGCCCGCAACGGTCGTACTCTTTGTTGGCGCAACTAAAATATAGTTCCCCCAGGCAAGTTGTAGTTCTCAGAACCAAAATTTACTCTTTGTCTATGAAAATTGACTTAAAAAAAAATTAGCTGCGACCACCCTTTTTTTTGCGCCGTTTCTTTCACCCCGCAGTGAGCAGGTGTTCTGACTCCCACCAGCAGGTGGGCCCGCATATGCGACACATATAGGTCAGTCCGTGATTTTAGACAGGTGACAGGTAAAAGATGAAAGCGACCCGATGAGCACAAGACAGGTCGGGGCGGACAAACCCGCGACCGGCCGGGGTAGAGGCGGGGGCAGCGGGGGCGGTCTGTTGTCTGTGGCACTGAGGGTGGGAGGAAGGAGAGAGGGGGGCCGGGAAGGGAGGGGGAGGGGGGAGGTCGCGGGCCTGCTCTGACGCAAGCAGTTCGCGTGGGTTGAAGGCACCGCCGCCACCACCACCCCCCTCCGGGAGAGAGAGAAAGAGGGGAGCCTGGAGCGAAAAGGGGGTGGGGGAGGGGGCAGTACGGGGTGCAAGGGGAAGGGGGGAGGACGCGGGAGAGGTTTGAAACTTGTGAGCAAGCAGTGGAGGGGGCGGGGGAGGGGGTAAAACACGGTAAGTGCTCGGCGGAGGCGTGGGCGTCGTCATAGTGTGAGTGGTACGGTACGGGGATGGCATGCCTGGACGGGATCTTGTTGGCTATGTCCCGCTTGTGCACACTCAAGGAATTTGACATCCATGGCTGGCCAACGGTATGGCTCAAGGCGGGGGTTGAGAAAGAAAAAAAATCCATCCAAGAACTGGATAGGAAGCAGATGATACCAACTCGAAGTTATTAAAATGAAGTCTTATTTGTATGTCTGTGAAAGCCAGGCGCGGATTTGAGAAGGGGGGGGGGCAACTCCCCTTTTGAACCCCTCCCCCTTCCCCCCTCGGCGCCTGCAGGGCGCCAGAAATATAGGCAACCGGCATCACTTTTCAGCCTGTACGTGGGCAAAAGGTGGGACGTTGCAACCCCCCCCCCCCCTCCCAAAGCCGCTCCTAGATCCGTCACTGGTGCAAGCAGAACTTTTATTTTGTTGCGCTTTTAGTTAGTTTGTGTGCATCATAGAGGAGAGCCGAAGATATTTGGCTCTCCCTCATGACGCACAAACTTACGAAAAACGCAACAAAAGATAAGTTCTGCTTTCAATGCACACACCCAGGCTTTATTTTCATACCTTCCCAAACCCTTAAAAAACTAGGAAACATTAATTTAGAGTTGGTATCATCTGCTTCCTATTTAAATAGAGATTTTATTCTTTTTCTCCTCGGTACGTGGGAGGAAAAGTGACGTAAGAGGGCCGAATGAGTCCGTGTCCGTCTACGGAGCGCCCTGTTTTTTCGGCCTGCCGGGCCTGCCGCGGGGTGCGGAGCGGAGGAGCAGCGGCGTTGTGGCTTACTGCGGGGCGGGGGCTGGGCCGGCGGGACGTAACAGTCCGCCATCTATCCCGCCGTGTCGGGGCGGTTCGCAGGAGGCCGTGCGTGCTTTATTCTCCTTACCTCCCCCACCCCTCCACAAGATACGCAGGCCGGAGGTCATCAGCGCGGTCCTCAAAAGGTCATCCGGATGCGGCCGGGATGTCAGGGGTTGTGGGGACAGACCAATGTTTTGCCACGAGAACTTAACTCTCCCCCGCGCGCGAGCCGTCAAAGGGGATGGCCGTCGTAGCGTGATCTCTCTCTCTCTCTCTCTCTCTCTCTCTCTCTCTCTCTCTCTCTCTCTCTCTCTCTCTCTCTCTCTCTCTCTCTCTCTCTCTCTCTCTCTCTCACTTTATCTCCCTCTCTCTCTCACTCTTGCTCCCTCTCCCACTCTCTCTCTTGCTCCCTCTCCCTCTCTCTCTTGCAGTCGCAAGTCACGCGGACGTAGGTGGCTGAGAATCGTCAATCGGTGCACTGAATATTCAAAGGCAGTGGCAGGGGATGGGCTTACAACTGCCGTGTGCAACACCCCGCTGGCCCGCCGGTCCCCGGTGCCGGTGCATTCATGCGGAGTGCCGCAGGGGTGCGGTAAATAAGCCATGATGCCGTAAGTGCCTCCTCGAACTCTGCTGCCCCCGGGTGCCCCCCACCCTCCAAGAGCCGCGGTAGCGAGCTCCATTCACGAAAAGCTACGAGACCCCCCTCTGCCAAACATCTCGCTCGCCGTACCTCTACCTCTCTGCCTCTCTGCCCTGTTGCCCTGCACGGCCCTGCCTCTTCCCCAAAGCAGTACTATCCCCCCCCCCCCACCCCACCCGCACACCCACGCGATGCCCGACATCCCCCGGCAATCCACAGCCGCGGCCGACGCAGCCCCGACCTGAGCCGAACCGCCCACGCAACCGACGGCACCCCCCACCCCCACCCCCCGGACCCACCCCCGTCCTTATCCCCACCCCGAACCACCGCCGGCAGCGAGAGGCATAACAGCAGCAGCCGGGCAAAACTGTCAAGCCTTTGAATCCGAACGCGCACCATACCCGCACTGCGAATCGATGGCCTGTACGCGCACGACAGCCGCACGAGAAGGAGAAACGCGAGAAAAACGTGTGTGCGTGTGTGTGCGTGCGTGTGTGTGTGTGTGAGTGTGTGACGGGAATAATCAAAAAAACAGACGATAAGAGGGGGAGGCATGGGATAATAGCCATCAAGTTTCTTTTCCAAATGCTTTTTCCCATAAAAAAAAAATACCATCGTATTGTGTTTCTAGGCTGTTGACCTTGGGGTTACGGGGGGGGGGGGGTAAGAATGTTGGCTGCCAGTATCGTGATATTGATTGCATACCTGCAGTCTCTTCCAAACAGTCCAGTGGCAAGGCGCGGTGCACACGGGGACGCCCACATCAACCGGCAAGAGCCACATAGATACGCAGCACGATAAAGGGTCTCTCTCTCTCTCTCTCTCTCTCTCTCTCTCTCTCTCTCTCTCTCTCTCTCTCTCTCTCTCTCTCTCTCTCTCTCTCTCTCTCTCTCTCTCTCTCTCTCTCTCTCTCTCTCCCTCTAAACCAATCGATTCGAAACCCACGCCACCCCCGCCGCGCCCCGGGCCGGGGTCGGAACCCGCCGATAAATGCAGCGACATGGCCGGGCCGGACACGGTTTCTTTTTAGCTCTGACTTTTCCCCTGCACGCGTTGTATTTTCTATTTCATCCTGCGCTTAATTAGCGGCCGTGGTCGATGTCTTCCGGGAACGTATTTCCAGAGAAGGCGGAGAAGCCGGAGGCAGCCTGCCGGGCCCGAACAGACAGAGCGTCAAGAGTTTCTGGGACCGACACGACTGACAGGCGATTCCATCAGGCACGCCGCCGAGCCGCACCAGTCCCGAACAAAACAGATTCCCTCTTTCCTTGTTATTCATGTTCGAAATGAACTCACTCGAATCACCTGACCGGCGGATGTCCCATGAATATTGACAAATAACAGGTAAGGGGAAAGGTTGAGAAATCCAACAGGCGTAACAGGGCCGTCCTGCCTATTCATAGAAACACGTCGATACCCTCCCCTCTCCCGCCCTTGACCTTCCCCGCCGCAGGGTCGCGGGCTCAGGCAGGCAGGGCAGCTGCCCGCACCCCACCCCTCGCAGCCCCGCAGGCCCCATAGCCCCGCAGGCAGCACCCACCGCTTCCCGCGATGCCGGGTTTGGAAGTCCTGTCGTCCGGCCGCGTTATGGCCCTCCCAGCCCTCGCCAGAGCCCCCCGCCCCCCCCCCCCCCCTTCCCCTCCGTGTTGTTGTCAATACGTTCGGAAACGACAGAGCCCTTACCTCGAACGCGCGTTAACCCCTCATAGAGCCCCGCCGACACACTACTGCCATCACTACGGGGTAAGTGCATAGGTAATTAAATCACGCTGGGAAAACAATCATGTGTGCACGTAAAAAAAAAGAATAACAGTCTTCTTACTAGCCAGGGCCCGCCGGGCCTAATGATGCGCTGCGGCTAGATAAAAGACGTACAGCCATGTGCTGATAGATATGCGGCTGCACATGATGAATCCTTTGCAGTAATTTATGTTATGCAAGTTGTTTGTATTGTAAGACGGGATTTTGAACTTGGTGTCGGCGGCGCTGCGGGCGGCGGACGAGACAACGATGATGGCTGTGCCATGAACCTAACCTATCCCAACCTAACCAATCCTAACCAAACCTTATCCTATACTATCCTTTCTTAGCCTAACATACCTAACCTATCCTAACCTTAACCTATATACAAAGCTAACCTAACCAAACCTTAACCTATCGTAAACTAACCTATCCGAACCTATCCTAACCAAACCTTATACTATCTTTACCTAACCTTACGTAACCTAACCTAACCTAACCAAACCTTAACCTACACTATCCTTACCTGACCTAGCCTAACCTAACCTATCCGAACCTATCCTAACCAAACCTTAACCTATACTATCTTTACCTAACCTAGCCTAACCTATTCTAACCTATACTACCCAAACCCCTTGGATAGGTTATATATATACATATATACTTACATATATACACATATACATATATATATATATATATATATATATATATATATAGCTAAATCTAACCAAAGATAGGATGAAGACGTAGTAATAGTAAGATACCTATGCTTAACTATATATGTATCCGGGGGGGGGGGGGGGGGGGTCGTAACTTTTCTTCTCTGCAGAAGCCCACAGTGAGCTTCGCTTCGCTCAGCAAATAGTGGGTATTTTCCTCTAACTTCCTCAATTACATTTTTTTTTGTTTTAGAAAGTGTCATTTTTTATACCTGCTGTGATTTCTGTCCATACTGATTTCTTTTTAACATACTCTTACCCTACCTAACCTCCGTCCTCTCCTCCTCCTAATCCTGCCTACCTTCAAGGCGTTTATTGCCATCAATCTTCATCCTCTAACATGCGGTCCCTCGAATTACAGCTCGAGGGACTGCAGCCTTCGGATTCGGTTGGTACCTCTGTGGTGGTGGTGGTTACCCTAGTGGTAACCCTGGTGGTAACCCTGGTGGTAACCCCGCACAGGCTCCCCCGCCTTGCCTACCGCCACGGTAGCCCACGGGCGCCGGG
This sequence comes from Odontothrips loti, assembly GCA_038380765.1. Lineage (NCBI taxonomy): Eukaryota > Metazoa > Arthropoda > Insecta > Thysanoptera > Thripidae > Odontothrips > Odontothrips loti. Next base: position 17,018,315 of record CM076249.1, read on the forward strand.
GGAAACAGGGGCCCACGGGAGACCGCGGGAGCTGTGAGAACCCCGGCGGCACCATCCCCATGAGCCGACTCCATCAAGGCCGCCCCCCCTCTCTCTCTCTCTCTCTCTCTCTCTCTCTCTCTCTCTCTCTCTCTCTCTCTCTCTCTCTCTCTCTCTCTCTCTCTCTCTCTCTCTCTCTCTCTCTCTCTCTCTCTCTCTCTCTCTCTCTCTCTCTGTCTCTGTTCCGCTCCTTCTCTCGCCAATACCAACTTCTCGTACTGTAGCAATAACGCCCGCCCCTCGCTCCGCAGACTCGCACCGCGACGACAAGCCCCGCCCCGAGCGTCTGCAAGGGTCAGGGTGGGCAGGCCGGCAACAGGCACGTACCGAGGGGGCCGTTTTGGGGGTTACCCCCCCCCCCCCCCCGGGCCGGGATACGGGGTAGGTCCCCCGCAAAACAAACCGCTTGAATAAAGGCAATGAGCGCGACCCCCCCCCCCCCCCCCGCCTCCCTCCTCAAGAGCCAAGTCTACTTACCAGCCTGCGGCAACACGTGTGCATGCAAAGGCAGGGGGTTGCCTACCTACCAGGCGTCCCATGAGCCGAGGCCGGAGGGAAACCCCGCAAGACTCTTCCGGGGGAGGTCTCCTCCTCCTCAACACCGACGACGGGTACTTCGAGGTCCCTGGATGGCGAGCGTAAGGGGGCATGCAGGAAAGTGTCTTTGCCTGCCGTTCCCAATGCGATCTGTGTTGTGTGTGTGAGGGGGTAGGGGGGGGGGAGTGCGTGCGGTACCCGCATGTGACGGCGCATTCGGCCCGACGCGGTCGGCAACGGGACGGGAGGGACGGGGGACGGGCCGCGCCGGACGGTCGTCACTCCAGTTCGCTGCACAATGCTCAGTATGTATGTGTGAGTGTGTGTGTGTGTGACTGCGATGGCGGTGACAGGATCATCATCGTGCGGTCATCACCACAAACAACAACAACAAATGAGTCATCACCTCCCTGTGCAGAAATAAGACGGGTAGTCCAAGAAGACGCTAAACGAGAGAGAGAGAGAGCGAGAGAGAGAGAGAGAGAGAGAGAGAGAGAGAGAGAGAGAGAGAGAGAGAGAGAGAGAGAGAGAGAGAGAGAGAGAGAGAGAGAGAGAGAGAGAGAGAGAGAGAGAGAGAGAGAGCACTGGCATAGCAGGCTGTCGCCGGCCGTGTTTAATTGAGTGTCTCCCGATTCACTTCAGATTGATTCCGCCACGCCGCCGCGTTTCCGATAGAGACGTACAGCATTTCGATCCCCCCGTCCCCGCCTTCCTCCCCTCCCCTTCACACACACATACCGACCAACCCTCTCCTCCCTTCCCCCTCCGCCTCAGATCTGCCGCGCGGGTCCTATGGCGGGCCACGGTTCTTCCCTTGACTGTACCATCAGGCCGTCTTGATGGTGCCATCACGTTGAGGGCGCCGGCCGCCTGGCCGTCGGGGGGTCCAGGCTCACGCCGCTCACGCCGCCGTGGACACGGGCACGGCATGATGACGACTCGGCGCCGCACCACCCAAACCAAAAACTTATCGATCACGTGACACATTTGGGGGGGGGGGAGGATGGAGGGGGGGGGGCCTCAGACAACTAGGGGATAAAATTTCAAACACTAACCGTCTGGCACAAAGCGCCCCCCGAGTCTCCGGGCAGGGTCCCCTCCGCCATGCCTCCGCGCTGTGCCGACGGGTGCCTGCTGCTGGCCCTGCTGGCCCGCTCTGCGCTCTGCACTTTCCCAAAGTTTGTCTAAGATGGCGGTGCGCGCCGACTAGCCCGATCCCAATTCAATTCTCTCCCTCGCCGATGTGCGAGGCGACTGCCAGGCAGAATGTCTGCCTGCGAACACTGCATTGAGAAAAATTGTTGGTTCTGGGCACAGGAAGTTTAGTCCCCAGGCCGAAAGTCTGGGAACGCACTAAACGATTAGCACCTGCGTGAAGAGTTTTGCTTCCGTGTCCAGCCTCTTGAGGCACAGCACTACGTATAGAGTTTAGACCTACGGTCTAAACGTTTTAGATGAGGGTCCGAGTGGAACGCACTATACTACCCTTTGGTCCAGGGGCCAAAGATTTTTCTCAGTGTGAGGGTGCCGAAGCCCGGTGCAGGGCGAAACCGGGAGGTGGTGCCACCGAAACTTCTATCACTGTTCCTTAAACTCGAGGGCGATTCACTCCCGTTCTGCCCGTTTGTATACCCTGTACAAAGTGTGCGGTAGTAGTACTTTGTAATACTCCTGTAATACCTCCGTGTAATATAGCAAATCCAGACTTTCCGTAAGACATCCAAAAAATGAATAAATATTCGAAATTATTAGCTCCATTGACCCTGTTGTACCCACTACAAACTACAACAGCTTTACTACAGCTGTACACAGATTATTCGGATTGAATCGCCCCTTACACACGCCGCTCCGCTCCCGTCGGTCTTTCACTAATAAGGGAAAATTGTGTGCGTGTCGACGGCCGCATCGACGGCTGCTGCTGGGAGTGTGAAGCGGAGCGGAGCGGGGCAGAGCGGGCCAGACGCATATACCCACAGAGGAATCAGCGTGGTGGGTCATTGCCATGTGCAGCCACTTTACAACGCACCACAGCGGCAGAGGCATCCCTTGTACGGCCCGTGCGGCGCGGCTACACACCCAGCACATACACGCACGCAGGCACGCACGCACACACACACACACACACACACACAACTCAAAACAGCAAAGCTTGCTGGCGAAGCTATGGCCATAGTGCCACTTTTCCGTACGTTACAAACCGATACTTATCGCAACACGAACGAAAATAGTCAAGACGCTCAGATGCTGCAATATTTTCTTTTTCAATTTATTTACAGTGCGCCATGGAGCGATATGTCTGATTATCTTTGGAATCGCGCCAGCAGTAGGTTAACAAGGCGTTGGCTACCAGGCGCAGCTGAAGCGCAAACTTTTGCACGTAAGATGAAAGTCGGAGAGCGTTTCTATTGGGGTGAGGAGGGGGGGGGGTGTTTTGAATGGACCTCGTGCAAGGTAAGCCGCGACACACACACACACACACACACACACACGGAACATACGATTAAGAAGTTGTCGGAGGGACTTACCGAGGAGGTTCTTGGTGTGGCCGAGGCCGACGCACCCCATGACGAGGAGCCCGGCCAGCCATGGGAGCCTCATGTCTGTGCTGGCTCACCCTCGGCGCCCCCGGCCTCCTAGCCCGGCCTCGGCATGGTGCACTGCTACAGCTCCGCCTGCAACATGCGAGACAAGAAGGTGGTGTGAGGGCGGCGCAGGTGCGGCTGTGTGTCCTCCAGGGCACGGCGGGCCTGGGCCGGTGCGGCCGGGGTCCGGGGCCGCGAACCACACCTGGCGCCGCCGGGGAGGGTGTCGAGGACGGCGGGCACCGACAAGGGCAGCCAGGCGGGGTCAGCGACGGCGGCGGCGTTAAACCGCGCCTCCAGATGTTCACTCCGGGAGGTTAGCTCTGCGCGGAGGGCGGGGCGGCGGGCGGGGGGGGGGGGGGGGGGAGGGGGGGCAGTTGTGCGTGGGCTGTAAGCTCTGGGCTCGCTACCCCCTGAAAATCGATGGCGCGGCGCCGCGGCTCGGCCCGCAGCGGTGCCCGTCCGCGCGGAGCTCAATCAGTGCGAAATGTACGGCCTCGGCCTCTGCCAGCCCCCTGACAGCCATGCCACGGCCTCGGCTGCGACCCCCTACAGGCCCAGCTGGGCCAGCAGGCCGAGCTTACCTCTTCAGGGCGTTCCTCGGGCCGCTCAGACGACGCGCTGCACGCCACAGCAACACCGAGACCAGACCGGAGACCAGACCTCCGCGGACGGCAACCCGTTGCGCGCTGAGAGGAGGATCGCCTCGGCTCGGCTCGGCCGCGACGCGATGCTGGCAGGGGGCGCTGGCGGCGCGCAGAGCGGCGTCCGCAGCGACCCCTGGCGGCGACCGCGCGCACCACGGGAGCCCCCCCCCCTCCCCCCGCCCCCTCCGTGACGCCCCTCGGGGCCCAGGCAGGGAGGGCCGACCCCCTGCCAAGGCCTCCGCGAGGACACCACCCGGCTGAAGAGCAGCGGGTACCTCCAGCCCAGCCCAACCACTGCCCCAGGCACCCCGGCATGCACCCCCCGGCCGGGCCCCCGCGGCCCCGCTGGGCCGTGCACCCATTGATCCCCCAGCGAGGCAGCGGCACTTGTTGAACGGGCCCGCGGCGTGGCCGCAGAGGGGTGCGCTCTGGGGGTCCGGCGTTGGCGCCGCAGTGCTCCGCTTATCACAGGGCAGGCAATGCACCGGCAGAACTGTCGCAAGCGCAAACCTAGGGTGGCCAGTCTGAGCGCGCACGGCGCCCGCTGGGTGGGCAACAACGTCTCCTGCATGCACGCGTGTCTTGCGGGCTGGCCTACCCCGGCGTTCGCAGGCGCCAGCCGAGGTCAGCCCAGGGAAGCCCATACAGCTTGTCTTACACCGTAAAAAGCCTCTGACACCTTTGGCAGAAGCCGCCGTCAGCCCTACCGCAAATCATTCCGGCCTACGAACCTCGAACTCGCTCCAACGGTTCCACCGAGGGCACTAAGGGGATCGTGCTGGAGAGCCGCGGCCGTGAGTCAAGGACCGCCGCGCCAGTGTTGGAGTCGTGGACCAGACCAAAGGGGCCCGTCTGAGCGCGCGCGCGCGCACACACAAAACACACACACACACACACACCGACGGACACTTGTTACCTTACTGACCCGCGGGGCCCGGGGCTGCAGGCCAACGCCACACCAACGCCGAACTCTCCCCACGTCCAGAGCGGCACGCTGTTTCAGCCCGAGATAAGCCCGGCCGCGTGGAAAGCAGATCAGCCCTCTCTGTCCTTGTCGCCTCTGACGGCACGAGCAGTGAGTGCGAGGGAGGTGGGGGACGGACGCCGCCGCGCGCTTTTCGCACGCCAGCTCTCCAGCAGAGGCCGGCCGGCTGGGCACGGTTGTGGGCGGAAGCCCCCTATCAGACCTGAACGTACACAGATAACACCCAGGGCACACTATTTGTTTCTCATACGGTTTGGCTAACTAACGCCGTGGTTACACGTTACACTGTGTGAGCGGACAGTAGTGGGGAGGGGGGGCTTTTGCTTATGTCAGATGTCATAGTTCAGGCTGACTGACATGGACATGTGTCTGTGCCTGCTGCCCTCTGACCCCTGGTTCAACCATTCATGGTTATGAACATGGCAACAAAGATGGAGGAAAAGAGAATGTGACAAGACACACCAATGCTGGGATTTTGGATGAACAGGCAGAGGTACTGGAACTGCCATCCAAATGGATTCAACTATATTTATGTGTTAAACATAAGCAGGTACTCAGATGAATGTGAAAACAAATAAAGATCCATGACCCGTTAAGAGGGAGACGGGTGGGGGCAAAAAAGGAAAGGAAAAAAAGGACGGCAATGAATGGCAGTATAAACATGTTTCAATGTAATTTCTGATATGTGACAAAGAATAATGTAACAATTTCTAGTACAATGACATAATAAATGTGAGAAACAGTTGCGGCTCGCCAGTGGTGAACTAAGACAAAGCCAACTCAGACGTACTGTACACAGAAAGGGGCCGCTGACTTTTACAGATCGTTTTGACATAAGCAAGAGGTTATCAAAAGAGACAATTCAAATATAATTGTTACATACAGTTCAACTGAATGTGCCACCAGCACCAAGACGTGCAAAGGTTCTATGGCAATAGAAATTTGAACTCACAACGCACATAGACCCGGACCCATTCAAAACTTACCATAATTTCTGTAAAAGCGCGCACAAGACGTACAAAGCGTCACTTTGTTGCACATTAAGCAGTGTACCAGGGGAGGTAAAGGCTTACGCACGGGGAGAAGTGATTCAGTGCTGCGTCTTCCCCATGATCGTAACAAATTTCCCACCGCCTGCGAAAGCCACAACGTTCTCGAGGAAGCCTTGCAGCTGGCTTGGCTCGTCACGGACCGGACGGACCGGGCAGATTCAAACACAAGACGCGACAGACGTTGAGCGCCACGCGGTCCCCCTTTCCTGCCCGTAGCTCATGAACCGTCGAACTTAGATGGGGAGTGTAAGCGAGGCGTTTTTAGGATAAAGTCTGGGCTTTCCGTTGATGTGCGTATCTTCCTGATCCGACAATTTTAGATCGATCTAGAGCGCCCAATAGGCGCCCGACCGGCCAGGCGGCACCCTTTACCCGGCCGCTGCTCGTGAACGGTTGATTTCGGATGGGGGGTGTGAGCGAGGCGATTCTAGCGCACCGTCTGAGCTTTACATTGATATGCGCATCTTTTCGATCCGACCAATCTAGAGCGAACTAGAGCGCCTAACAAATGTGCCGGGCTCGCTCTACAGGCGGTTTAGGCCACAGTTTCTCCCTCCATCACACTTACGTAGATGATCGAACTGCAACAAATTTATGTTTTTCCGGTTCATGAGACCTTACATTAGTGAACAACTACCTTTTCATCGCTATACAAATATCGCTTTTGCTCATTTTTGCATATTTTTAGCGAACCCAAGCCCGGACCTGCGTCACGTACCGAAGCATCAGCGTTATGGCTGAGCCAGCCGGGACCCCCCTCTCCACACCCCAACCCCCACCAGCTCGGCCGACCCGTGCGGGGCTGCCTTTTGTTTCGGTCATGGTACGGAAGCGAGGGTCGCCGAAGTGACGACTTTTCGTGTCGCTAACTGAAAAACCAGGGGGAGTTGGGGAAAACCAAGTTCACTCGTCAGTAGTATGAAGCATACTGAGTGTGCGCGCTAAGTTTGGTCACTATCTTTCATTCCGTTTCGCTGCCAAGTCGGGAGACAGAAGGGTCTGCAAATCGGCCTCTGTCGAATAACGTCTCCCAGTAGCCTGTACCTTCCCTGAGTGTACGACACGACCGCACTAACGATTTCTCATATTTTGAAGGAGCGGCGTCTGCCAGGCGTCTGCTGTCTGCTGGCTAGCTGCTGGTGCTGCTGGTCTACTGCTGCTGCCCCTGGATGGACTGGATCAGACAAGTTCTGGGGAATATTGTGAATTAGAAAATTCATTTGTTTTGCAAGTGTCTTAATTCAGTCAAATACATTGTTTGCATCTGATAAATCTAAGTTCGAAATCATGTAGGTGAATGAACTTAGCCTGCGACGTGTTGTGTTCTCTGCCTGGCGTACGAGACGGCCATAGAGCTCTAGACTGCTCTAGACCGTGTTTTGAGTTTCAGGTTTCCAGGAGGAACTCCTTTTAGATAGACAACCCACCATTCCGGGTAGCCAGACGGTGTAACCGATAAAAAGTATCAATAACAAGGAATGTAATTTTATTTCTTATAAATATCACACAAAAAGGTCATACAATGTACATAGTGTATGCGCACATTCACAACATTAAGCAAATAATGTAACAGAAACAGTATGACAAGTGCACAGGCATGATTAGAGCTGCGGGACAAGTAACAAAATAAATTGCAGATATAACAATTCTTTTCAAATCTGTTCAGATGTGAGAGGTTCTGACAATGATTCAATGAAGGTCTTCCCATTAATTAGCTTGGTGGTTCCAATGACAAATTCAACGTTACCTGAGAATTAAAGAAATCCAAAATAAGGTTCAAAAGATTCAGAAAAAAGTTGCAGGTAAGGAGGAAAATTACTCACTATCTGCATCTTCTTGCTGGGAAAGGAAACGCAGAGCGGAAATCTCTGCAAAAGTGCAACCTCCAAGGAAGAAAACAAGAACCACTCTAGGACTGTCACCTGATGCTTGGCTTGATATTGGAGATCCTATAAAAAAGGAAAATTCCCTCAAATTTTTTATAAGACAGTGGGCAGCAAACAAGAAGACTAAAGCACAACAATGATAATATATACATACCAGGTAGTGATGGTTGGACTTCATCAAAAGCAGGGCTTGGCAAGAGACCTATAACATCTTGTAAGGCCCTTGGTCCATTTGGACGAACAAGGTGCTGAACAAGACGAATACTGAGAGGGGCATACACACTGTGAACGTAACTTATGTCAGTTGGAGATACCTCACTGTTATCCTCAACAGTGAGGCGCAGTGCTTTCCTTAACACTGTATACTGTCGCTGATTTTGCTGTAAATAACATAGCAATGAATGATTCATTCAAGTTTGAAACACTACACTTGAGGAGATGAAAGTTTCACTAAAGGCACTGACCTGAACTCGCAACAAGCCACTTTGCTCTAAATTACACAGTGTAAGAACATGGTGGAAGCCATATGTTTGAAGAATTTCTCTTTTGTAATATTCCAAGACCTTAGGTCTTAAGCCACTGTTGGTCAGAGCCTGCATGCAAACCAATCTCAAAACCTACAAGACCAAAATGAGTGTGAGATCATTATACAAGGTGAATAAAATTCAAAATTAAAGATCAGGTACCATACTTTGATCAATGGCTCTTTACGATCTATACAATCTTCAATGTATGGGTGGACTTTGTCAGTGTCAATGCCATTCATAAGCTCTTGCTCAGTTTCCAGAGCCTTCAAAAATTGGTTGGAGTCTGTCTCTTTCATTACTAATTCTGCAATTGTTGTATCTGTGGGGGGGAAAAAAGGATGAGAGGGATTTGTATAACATGACACTGTATTATAACTCCGTACAAGACATCTTACGATAAGCCAATGACTGTTTATTGGCCATCATATAGGGTAAACGTGACACAAATTGCTTCATTTCCTGAACTGTCTTGTCCCCATGTCTTTCATTAAATTGCGATGAAATTAATTTAGCTTTCCTACTTAAGGCTGGACCCACAGCACTAAAATTCTTGTCTCTGAAAAGAAAGGTACAAAGATGACAGAAATTGTTACACAACAGGAAAATTGGTCAATAAAATACATCACTAGAATAATATTAACCTTATTTCAGCAAATAGCTCTTCCCCAGAATTAAGGATAATGGCTTTCACTTCTGGGCTGAAGTTAGTTGAGGTCTCATTTGATGAACTGAAATGTTCAGCAGGTAACTTTACAGTAGCTAAAGAGGAGAGAGACACATGATAAAATGGACTACATAAAAGTTTATGTGATAGATAATGTCAAAGGGTTTATTAACCCCTGAAGAAATATTATTTCTACAGCTGATTTTAGAACTACACTTACTATTGTGAATTCCAAATATTTCATCAATTAGCCCTTCGTAAGTTAGTTGAGTTGCTAAGGGTGTGAGTAAGTCAACAGATCTGTCTAATAAAATTAATTGATCTATCTGTGATGGAACAATGCTAGAGCTGAAGAGAAAAAAAACATTCGGAAGCTAAATTTACAAAATATTTTAGCTATTTTGGTGCATTCCTTTGCTGAGTCCCATACTGATACCTTGCAGGATTTTGACAGCATGACTGCTCAAGAGCCAGTCTCTTCACAAAGTCTGCTACTCTTTGAGCTGCTGGACCAATACCAGTAATCCGAGGAATAACACCAAAGAGAGTCTGCAACATTAGCAGTCCTTGAGCTGCCTGATGTAATGTTGTTGGATCATTTCCTAAATGAAACTCCTGGAGAACAAATTACATGTCAATCAGAATTTCTGAGAAAACAATGTAGCAAAATAAGACACCCAGTAAATTAGTTTGTTGGAAAAAATTCTTGAAATAAATTTTGAGGGGAGTACTGTATTAGTGAAGCATGGTGGAGCAATGGCCGTTTAAGTAAAAGACTTACAGATATTAAAGTCTCACCTTAAATGTTGAACTAATCTCCATCGACATTAGATCATTGTCAAAAGGAAAAAGATATAATGGTAGCTCTTCAATATTGTTCCCAAATGTACCCAGAACACCTCGATCCTAAATGAAAAATAAAAAGTGTATGTAGATTAGTTTACACTACTAAACCCCTGAATAGATAAATATCATCAACACTGTATACCTCCAGCCTTTTCTTGCATAAAAACGTAATTTTGGGTACAAAAAATATGTGAAACTCTTTGCCGTTACCCCGTTTAACTTCACTGGAAACATATTATAAAATTGTAGATCTAGAAGAACAAATACGTATATCCACAAATGGGACCAGGGATTTACTTATGAACATATTCTGCAACCCAATCTATAAAGCAAAGTTTAGTGGAAATTATAAAAACCACATTCTTTGCGCTGCTTGTCATTAAGTTTCCACCATGCAGTTGAACAACATTCTGAACGTTATGCTCTCTGAACATGGCCTTGTTTGAAACGAGTCCCATGACAGGCCCAACGACTGCATCTGCAAATATTTCCTACAGAAGGAAACAATAATATTAGTAAACACCAAAACCAGAAAAGTGTTGGTTGCGCACAACAGTTTGTGTGGTTAAAAGATCTGTCAACAAACCGACATAAACCGGGCATGTCTCTCTTTACCTTCGTTCCCTCGATCTTGTCTAGAAGAGCAAAGAGATGCTTTCTGGCATACTCTTGCACTCGAGCTATGTTAATTTTTCCACCAGACAAATGGGCGGATGACATTTCTTCCTAGTGAGTGTTACTTATATTTCTGTCTGTCTGTCTATCTCTCTCTCTCTCTCTCCCCCTCACCACACCCAGACCCTCCTCTCGGTTAGGATAGACAGGACTCTAGGTTAGGATGGTTGGCTTCCCCCACCCTCAACGACTACCTCACCACACGCACGGGACTCAGGTTGAGCTCTCAAGGCTTTCTATACTTTAAAATGATCTCTGGCTAGTATGAGAGAGAAAACATTAGCAATAAAAATTAGGTTTCTAAGCATTTCAACCAGTTAAATCGGTTAAATCTGCTCAACGTGCGGGGGGGGGGGGGGGGGGGGGCTGGTGAGGGACCAGAGGTGGGTCCGCTGAGTTTCTCATCTTTGGATGTACTAGCCTCCCAGCAGGATGTCTTATCGAAACGATTTAGATCTTGATTCAGGAGGTTGTTCGCTGTCGTTGGCATGAAATTTCTCTCAAATGAATCTAAATTACTCACTTACAACAATTTCTTTAATAACAGGAGAATTTCCATGACCTCTGATTTCTGACTTTTTTCTTCCTTTTTTTCAAAAATCACAGGCATTGGTCACTAGCGCCTTCTCAGAATTATGTTGCTGGGGTCGAGAGTCGACATCGTCGACATCGAGTGTTGTCTGATGTCTGATGGTCTGATGTGTAATGTTTGGTTTCGTGACGTTTCGGAGATTACACTTCCATGATGTCTGAACCCGGTTTTTTGCATGAAAACTTAAAATTAGAGGTGTGTTTGCGGTATTTTGTAGAGCATCGGACTCCGTTTATTCCTTTTTCTCTCCCTGGAACGTTGTTAAAGTGTTAAAGACCTCATATCCTCTGTGTTTGACAGTAGTTGACATGGACACTAACCTGTCCGTCGTGTTTTTGACGTGACGTTGTTTAAAGTTTTGTTAGATTTTCTACGCCGATAGCTGTACTGTTGGAACGAGAATCACATATTCTTCATCATCTATATTTTTCCATCTGCCCTAGCACTTGTGAGAGTGTAGTGTACTATTCAGATCATTCATTAGATTTGTCCATTCTGCTTGTTTGGATGTCAAAATCGGTCCACGTTTCTTCCCCTCTGATTACTGATCCTGGTTTATATATACCAGTTTAAGAATAATTGTGTTTTTTTTTATTAATTTACCTCATTCAATGTCCCTCAGACTCGACGATCTGTGGTTTCTGACATTGAATTTCAAGCATCTCAAGTAATTGAACGTTTAGAGGAGGCAGCGGAGAGAGCAGCTGAAAGGGCTGGTGAAGGTGCTGGAAACTCTGCGGGGGGACTTGCTTGGAAGAGCACTCTTCCTGTATTAACACTTCCTAGCAAAACTAATGCAGAAATTTTCAGAGTACTGGAGGTGAGTTTCTTTTTCTACTCATACCTCAATAAATATGATTTGGTAATGTGAGGCAATTTTTGACTCCCATATTATTCTTTAGGACTTGATCACATTCGAGGACAGCAATAACTTTTCTACATGGACTGAAGAAACTTCAACACAGACTGATGCTGAAAACCCCACGCTGGCCTCTGTGCCAGCGCTTGATGCAGCTTCAAAGCTAGCTGCTGTTTCTAATGGTGTTGCAGCCCTTGCCTGCACACTGGATAGAGCCCACTCTCAGCAACTTAATGCTCGACTTGCAAGTGATTGCAGTCGATGGATTGGAAACTTATTTAGGTGTGTAATTTATTTTGGCTTCCATCTAGTTTCCATCTAACATCTTATTACCCTCTATGCAACATTCTGTAACAATGTGCCATTTTCTTTCTTCATTTTTGGTGAGAACAGGCTTACAGAAGTGACATCTGAGAGCACCGTATTTTTTCATGAGGATCCATTGGAAGGTATTGTGAGAATTGGCAGGTATTTGTTGCATAAGAAGTATCCAAAGTTTCAGGAGGATGGTTTTGAAGCCCTGTCAGAGAGACCAGTGATATATTCTAGTATAGCTTCACCTCTCAACATTGTTCAGCATCTCTGTAGACAGGTGGGTTGCAATTTGGTGCCTCGCTTTGTACAAGATAGCTTCTTTTTCAATTCCCAATCAATCCCATCTGCTTTGTTATACCTTCTACAGTTGGGGCTACCATTGCGATGCATTCAACCTGTGCCTTGTAATACTATGTTTGGCTCTCATCAAAGAATGGATGTTGCTGAACTAGAACGACTTATAGAACAGGATAAGAATTCCCACAGAGTGCCTCTAATGGTTCTTGCTGATGCTGGTATTTATATTTGTATAAATCTGTTGTTAAATCAATTCTCAAGCTCTTTTACTCATGTATCTTTAAATGACAGGAACTGTTATCGCTGGACATGTTGATAACTTGTCCCGTATTCATGAGGTTTGTGCAAAGCATGACGTTTGGATGCATCTGAGAGGACATAATCTGGCAGCATTAGTCCTAACCCACCCAAATGTTAAGGTACATTAGCATTTTGTCGGGAAACCTACATGATGTATTTTGAAGATAATTTTGGGTAGTAACTTAAAATATGTTTTGTGTGTTTCAGCCTGTTAAACTTGCTGACAGTCTCTCTCTGCCGTTAGGCAATTGGCTTGGCATACCATCTTTACCGATAGTTGTATCCTTTCCAAATTCCTTGTGGAAAACAATTCTTATTTATTAACCTTCTGCTCCCAGTTTCCTTAACAGATCGTCAGACCATGTATTATCTTCCTCCTGTTTCTGAATCAGAGACTGAAGAAGCTTCCAGAAATGTTGCTCTTCCTGTAATTGCTGGGCTGGTTAATGACTTAACCACCAGACGTTTTGTCAGCTTGCCTTTGTGGACAACTTTGCAAGCACTTGGGAGAGAAGGTATACAGACAAGAATCACCCGAGCTTTTGAATCTTCTGAAATGATGTGGAAAGCTCTTGCAAATCTTCCTTCCCTTCGTCTTGTGGTAAGAATACTAATAATATTGTTTCCAGAGAAATATGTTAATTATGCTTTTCCTCCTGTCTTTCTTCCATTTTCATGAAGTTGGTCCTCCTGTCCTGGCTTATCTCTAGGTCAATATGTCGCACTGATTCTTGTACAAATGTATTTCAGAGCCAACAGCCTGGGGGTGAAGCAGGGTCATATGGAATCTTGGATGTTGTTGGCAAACAATTAAGTCCTCTGGTAAATGTTCAGTTCTGTATACAACATAATTGTTCATGTTCCTATCCATTCTCTTTTAACCATAACATGTAAATTTTCAGCTACTTGTGGAAGTTGTTGCTAGCACAGTGACCTTTCAGTTCACCAAAGGATCAGAGAAAGGACGAGTTTCTCCTTATTATGACAAATTAAACACCTGGGTAATAACTGAAATAAGTTATGCAGGATTAGACCATCATTTTGGATGAAATAAATAAATACTAACAGCAAAATTAATACTTTCAGCTTGGGCACATTTTACAGCAAGAATGCCCTCAGCTTGTTATTGATATGTGTGAATTGGATTCCCATGGAATAGTGCTGCGATATTGTCCTCTTGAACTATCTCCAGACTACTTACCAAGTAGAGAGGATATTGAACAATTTACGGTTTGCCTGGAACAGCAGATAGTATGTTATTTGTCTCTTTACCATTCTATTCTTGTTGCTTAAAAATGTTGTGCACATGCAGAAAAACTTATTGCGCCTATGTGGTGCTTATTCACAGGAAGTTTTGACAGCAACTGTGCAATTGAAGGATGTTTTCCAGCAATCTGTATCTCGTAGTGCCAACCTACAGCTTGTTCAAGACATGGCTGACTGGGCTGGTCTAGGAGGAGTTAGATATCTGCCTGATAATTGGGAGTTGTTACCCAATGCTCATGATGAATTGAATCGCCTTAATACACAGTTAGTAGAACGGCTGCAGAATACTGACCAGGCTTTTTCATTAGGTAAGGCTGGGATGCAATTGTGGTTAATTTTTTCTGCATGCAGCAGTGGAGGTTCTGCTCTGATATGAAAATCATGAGACAATTTCTTAACTTTTCAGGAGAGGATAATGAAGGTATGTCGTATGTCCGGTTCGGCATGGTCACAGCAGGTTCTGATGTGGAAGAGCTTTTAGAGATGGTCTTATCAGTAGGCAAAGAAGTGGAAGAATCCTCTCGATTTTTAGAAACAATGTCACAGGTTGTTAAGAAAGGTATATTGCTGTTTCTTCATTTGCAATTTTTTATTTTATTATGTTCTTTTTTTTAAATGCACAAGAACACAAGCTAACTATTATTATGAAATATATAGGCATAGAGGCTGCTACTTTGGACCTGCAGAAGGAAAACGAAGAACGATTATGGCAAGAGGGTTTACTGAGGCAGGTGCCAGTAGTGGGGTCACTGGTCAATTGGTGGTCACCTCGTAACAAAGAGGGTGGGATTAAAGGACGCAGCTTAAACCTTAATGCTGGTATGTGTCATAAAATATACTTTTCTCCAACTATTGAAAATTCCTATTACAATACCTTTTTTAAAATGCCAATTCTTATATTTCAGGTGTTGTGGAGAGCACTGAGAATATTTATCGGTATCACATGCAATTGCAAGGGGGAAGTGGGTCTTCTGGCTCACAGGGTGCCAGAGTAACACCCACTCCAATGGTTCAAACACCTGTTGGTACTGTCAGTGGAAGTCAACATTCCCGAAGTTCTTCTCAGGCATCTCAAGTGTCCCAGTCATCACAGATTCTAACCCAACCCCAACCCCAGGTTCAACCCCAGGTTCAACCGCAAGTTCAACCGCAGGTTCAGCCTCAGGTTCAGCCCCAGGTTCAACCCCAGGTTCAAACCCAGGTTCAAACCCAGGTTCAAACCCAAACCCAGCCCCAGCCCCAATCTGAACCCGAACCCGAACCCCAGCCCCAGCTGCAGACTGCTCCTCAAACATTGTCCCCGTCAGTTGATGAAAAGGATACTAAGGAACCAGTTCTTTGAAGGCAAATGCAGTCTAACATTGACTTATTTCTGTATCTCAGTTCCTTTTCAGGCCAGCTCAACTCAAAATTAACTGAGAATTTGTTGGAAATGTGTTTGCGTTTGTATATATTGTATGAATATATAGATCTCTATATATATATATAAATATATGTATGTTATATTTCCTTACCACATGGGCTTAAGTGTGATTCACTTTACATTTTGCTGTGTGTGTAGTTAACTTTTATTTAAACTTGTTATGCAAGGGACATTTCATCTTCCCTCTGTGTTGTCAGCCTTTCAATTCACAATAACTGCTACACTGCTGGTGTTTTCATGTGGAGTTTATTCTTATTTTATGGTGGTCTGTGGATCGGTCGTTCAATTGGAAGTCTTCATGAATGCCATGCCATGCCATTAAAGCACCATTCGCAATGAAAAAATTGAAGCTTAATTTTAACACTTAAAGTTACTTTTGTCTTCAAGATGCTTTTTTTTTTTTTTTTTTTTTTTGGGGGGGGGGGGGGCAGGTTATTTTCAACCTCTTATTTTATTGACCAATTTCTTTCTGATCTGTGCTGTTTCAGCTTAAAAGGAGGCTGCTTTTCTGGCAGATGTGTTGTATTGGAAAAAGAAGTTGTCCTAATAAGTTTTCCCTTGTTCCTTTTACAACTATTTTACTATCCTGTCAAGAAATTAGTATTGCATTTTATTCTGAGTACTTATATGTTTATTACCTTCAACACTAATCATTTTAGGAAGGTGGATTTGTGAAATAAGATAATGTACTGTATTGTTGATACCTCCAAAATGCGCCATTGTGAGTGTAAGGCTGTTTGTGTACTTTCTTTCCAATTGTAGCAGAGTGCATCAGGGTCAATTCAGTGATTTTGTTTTAGTTTCCTTTTATTGTTATTTTCTTTTATTGCTTTCTCTAATGGAGCAGATGTTAAGTGTTTATGTATTTCACTTCAGTTATTTCATGGCAAGTGGAATAAGTGAATATTAGGGCATGCTAGTTACCTCAACCAAAGAAAAATTTGGTATTTGTATGAATTCAAAATTCCTGTAGTTCTGAGATTGGATGTTAACGGTTAAAAATAAACGTTGTTATACAAAAACTCTCGTTCTTTCTTTTGAAAAACAAATGTGTTCATTGCAGTGACTCCAGGTATATTAAAAAAAAAAAAAAGTATTACAGTATTTCGTTGTCAGCTTTTATTCTAGAATCAAAGCATCTGTCCACAATAGTATGAGTATGAATATGGAACCCCATACCCTGAGGTGCAACAACCACAATGTGGCCTACTGTACTGACAATACAGAAGCAAGCCAGAACTTTCCACAAAAACGTGACACAGGATAGGGATGGTGTATAAGACACGGAATAACTAATGGTGCTCAAATTAATCATTGCAATTCTTCATTTTATAAAATAAAATCAAAAAAACAAGTTCATGGCTTTTGAAAGTACTCAATGGCTTTCCACAAATGAAACTCATGCTCTGTCCATTGGCACACTATTTGAGATCCTACTCGCCACTAAGTTTCCATTGATTGAAAGAAAAAAAATAATTATTCCCTAAAGTCTGAACTGTTATAATGAAACTTGCCAAAACTGTCTTGATTGACAGAAATTAGAGTTTATGACTTTGGAATTTCTAAGTTATCAGTAGATAATAGGAAAATAACAGTAAAAATCCATAATAAATGAAAAGCACAGTAGTTGCAGGTATCGCAACTAACTTTACATTCAAAATTAGGTGTAAAACACATTTCTCCAAAAAGTTTAGAAGGCGTAAATAACAAAAGTTGTCAAATAGACCAGAGACCGAGATACACTAAGGTGAAGAGAAATCAATATACCGCACAAGATGGGTGGAACAGTAATGAGTTAGTGTAAATCTTAAAGGAGTTACTTCACAGTTCTGAAAGCCTTATAGCTTTAGCAGCTTGTCATGAAATGTTGTCACCATTTCTCAGAAACTGTAGAGCAATTACATATATTGGGTACTCGAAAATAATGATATTCTATCAGAAATACTATCTCTTTCAAAATATTTAAAAAGGAATTGTAAAAATACAATCAACGTCCACATGTACATGTAAGCACCCATTGCGGTATACTGAATAAGAAATGTTTATGGCATAATCACTTGGATACATTTCATGTACAATACAGTATGGGATACATGATGGAATTACAATAGGTAACACCACGTGATTTCATTGGTAATATCCCTCTTTTCGATTTCTCTTTCTAATTTCTCTTTCCAATTGTCAAACATAATGAAATGCACTGGGACAATACCGTAACCAACTTTCTGCATATTGTCCAGACAGCAAACTGACGTGAAAAAAGAAAATTTATGTCAGAAGTTCAGGAATGATGTCAAGAAATGTTGATTTACACTAAATTGCTTGTATCAAAGTTGTCAAAATGTCCATAATGACAATGAAATCTCCATTTCTATGAGACTGCCAACATGTGAATGCACCATAAACTTCAAATAAAACCTTGTATTTCACCAAAAGTCCATATCACACCAACACAACGTACATTTACTATTCTGAGGAATTACATTCTCACAGTATTAAAATTTGAAACTGATGGGACTCCCAGTTCAATATTGATGGTCATTTCTCAAACCAAATAAATACATCTTTTAAGATGTTAAGAGTTTACACACACATCAAGAAAAGACACGAGAGAAAAAAAAACATTGATAAAAGAGAAAATGCTATGGAATACTGCTTACCAATTTGTTTAAAAAAAAAAAAAAAAAAAAAAAAAAAACAATTGAAGAGAAAATATGAAATGAATTATTTGCCACTATACAAGAACCAGACAAAGGAAATTACAAACCATCTCTAATTGCAAATGAGAATAGTCTAAAATATAAGGAACATATTTGCAAGTAATGTCAAGAAAATCACATACCAGTTCTTTTTTTAAGTTTTATCGTTCTACACAGAGAATCTGCAAAACTCAGCTTGCGAACGCTATAAGATCATTTATAGATGATTCAATTACATATCACATCAAACTTAAGAAATACCTACAACAGTGTTAGGTATGCAATTACCAAAAGAAAAAAAAGAAGAAAACATTTTAAGAGACAAATTATATCTTCCAAAAATAGTGACTTCAACTTCAAGTACAATAAAATTACATTAGAGAGGGAAATGATGCTGAGTGGATTGCAATTACAGACAAGCATGACATGCATCATGCATGTGTGCCACAAAGTACAGGGTGGTAAGTTTATTGTACAAATGCATAAAATATAGACTACCTCAGCTCACTACCCACTCCCTCAGGTACTGCATACACTTATAAAAAATCAGAAAGGCTAATAGACATCAACAGTTGTTTTCATTTAAGGCTTGACGGTGCTAAATACACTGAAAAATCAATGGCACTTCTAAGATAGAAAGCCACAAGCAGCTGCCAGATTGCAATGACCAGCTTTAAGAGAAAATATTTCATAAGGGTAAGACAATATTTCAAAAAGAACTTCCTTTTGTTTCACGTACTATTATTAGTCACCACCAGGTCAGCACACATCATTGTGGTTAAAAATGATGGAGATAAACACCACAAGGTCATTGTCAAACACAGGATGTTGCTGTTACTGCACTTGTACATAAAGGGCAAAGGAAACCCACTGACCCAACTGATAAAAGAGTACACCAATCAATTCAGTGACTGGTTATCACAAGTCGTAAAATAATTTACACCAAACTAGGGCCCAAGTCATAGATAGCAATGAGAACTACGGAACAATTTCAGAGAAGGACTTGACATACGCTTCATGAAGAGTGTTGACAAAATCTGGGTCATTCTTCAACAAGTAGTGGAAAGCCTGCAGTAGCTGATTTTTAGTTAGGGGCTCTGGCTTCAAAGGTGGTGATCGTGACACTTGGTTTACCAGTTGTTGGGGATGATTCTGGGGTGTTAACTGAGGTGTTGCATCATGAGCAGGTGATGATGTGAACATCACTGGAGGCATCAGTGCTGGTTTTGGTGTCACATCAGGCCTTGAGTCCAGCATAGGACCCGCTGATCCGGGTGTGCGGGGAGAGGCAAGCACACCTTGCTGCAACGGTGTTGACACATTTGTTGGGGAGATTCTCAGGAAGTTAATTCCATTTGTCACATTTGAAACAGAGTTATTGAGTACATTGACTCCAGCACCACTCTGAACTTTCTTCCCATTTTCTTTAGTTGGTTTCAGTTTAAAGCCTCTCTTTTGATCTTTCTGAGCTGATTTTGGCTCTGGTGGCTGCCCGTCCGGTTGTTGGGGTGTTACTGACCTTTGTTGCTTCTCAATATGTTCAACGCTGTGGACAGGGTTCGACTTTAACCTCTGAAGAATAGGCTTCAGGTTTGGGTCGTGCACCTCTGGAGCCTGTACCCTTTGTGCAGCGTGCTGCGCTTGGGCAATAAAAAGAGCAGGCGTTTGTGTAACTACTGGCTTACTAGTACTAGCCATGGCAAAGAAATCCAAAACGTTGCGAGGAGTCTCGGCTGGCTGAGGCTGCTGTGTATGGTTTGGTGATGAAACAGTCTTGGAAAAGTAGTCTTCTTGTGCTTTGCTAAGCATCGTGAATATGTCATTGCCATTATTATTATTGTTATTATTGTGCACGGGTGCACTAGGTGGAACTGCAGGTGGCGGGCAGTTAGCTAAAGGAGCCTCTCTAACCAACCTGTCCAACACCCCAGCAATCCTCACACACTCGTCCTTGTCATAGAACCAAATACCGTTAATATCACACTTGGTATTGCGATATAGGAGGAATGGTTCCTGTCTCTGGATATCCAGTCCTTGCATCACAGGCTCCATCAAGTTCTGAGTGCTCAGGCGGTTCATGATGAGTATGTTGTGAAACGGCTCCCCTGTCCGGCTGTACACGAACAGGGCCCCTTCCACTTCTGTCTTCTTCCACTCATTCTTTTCGCCGTTGAAAGAATACAATGCCACTTGCGATGCTTTCTCTAGGATATCTCTGGCATAGGGATCGACGCGCTTGACGGCCGCAAGATTTATCTGATTTGATGCAGCATTTAAGTCCGCCATTTTTTCACCTCTATCGGCAAGTTCGTTTCTTGGCAAGCACAATACAGCTCCACAGCGTAACGCAGCTTTGCTATCTCCTCCAAATCGTTCCCACCAACCCAGCCCAGGGTACACACTAAAATATTAGTCACAGATGTTCAAATATCCACAAATACACATAAAAATCTCCGGCGCGATCTTGTATAGCGCCTCCTTTTTCAGGGATAAAAAGCACACACACACATCCTTTCCGAAAACTATCAAAACACTCCGATCAAACTTATTTGTGCTCTTCATCTTCTTCTTTTCGGCAGACTGGCAACGACGTCTTTCCCAGCCCAGGGATTTTCAATTTCCAATATATTTATTTTGAATATTGAAATATTATATCGTGCATCTCATATCTGAAGGTGAGTCGCGAAAACATTAAAACGGAATAGGAATAAAAGCATGGTCCACTGATGAACGACAAAAACATTGAATGTGAGATGGGAGGAGCGGGAGGACAAGGGGTGCGAGGGTGGAAGTGGGGAGAAGAAAGGGAGGGGAGGAGATCTCGGCACATCCCACTTCTTGAAGTATTTACAAACAAATGACCTATTTTGTTTCTGGTATGGAAGTCTTTTTAATTATTTTCAATCAGTTATCTTTTCGTACCAATTTCGTACGTGTCTTCAATTAGTCTCTGACAAGTTAAGAATGCTGCCACGAATTAATTTGATCTGAGAGCGAATTCATAACCTTCAAATGTTATATTTTCATTAAGTGGTAATGTAAACTGAGGTGCCTGTATTCCCAGTGTCTTATGTTTCAGCTATTGTCATGGCAATCGCAGCGTCGTACCAAACGTGGACGAGCGCCTGTAACAAACATCACACGGTGTTTTAAATTTATTTTCTGTTACAGACTTGATATATCAGGATTATTCTGTAATCCACAATGGCAGCAATTCGACATACACTCCAGAGGGAAGTTTTCCAGCCCAATGATGAACGTTTACTGGCTGTCATGCATGTCAGTAAACTTTTGAAGAAAAAGAAAATTAGTTATTTGTGTTTGGCTGTCACAATGGAAACTCCAATATGTGTAACCATTTATCAGGTAATGTCAATAGAAGGCTTTGAAAAGACTAATGGGTGCATCAAGCATGTCAGTTAACTTTTTTTTTTGTGTGTGGTACTTAGGTTAAAAAGAATGACAAAAATGTGCTTAAAAAGAAAAGGTCATGGCAGCTTAACACACTCAGAGTTGTGGATGGCAGAACTCCAACTGTGGTAAGCATATTTTTATTTGTATAGAATGTATGTGACTGGTAGCACATACTTTATTGGAGTGATATCCCTCTAATGTTTCCATGCTTACCTAACGACAATGGAGTAATTTTGTATAATTCAAATTTCATCAATTGCTTATGCCTTGTTTCAGGATTGCAGTGACCTGGACCTACATTTTGAAAAGGTTTTTCGATGGTTCTGCAGCAATATTCAGGAGAGACAGAACTTCATAATCCTTTTGTGGAAGGTACTAAATGTGCTAAGAAATCATGGAATGGGAAAGATAAATGAAGCTGTCTTCTGTTTTGAATTCACCTTATGTTCGTACTTTCAGCAATGCTGTATCCACTTGCCAAAGGAAAAACCAGAATTTCGCAATTTACCCGAAGATTGGACTGGTGATGTTGGGCTATTGCCAGAGACACAAGTTATTTTGACCCCAGGTTTGCCTCAATCTGTTACCAAAATTTTGGAAGAAAATATACAAGTCATATTTGTCATACTATGTATCAATGCTTTGGCAGGCTTTGTTGAACCAACCGAAGCAGAAGATTATCACGCACTCACAGAGCGGGAGCAACAAGATCTGGATAAGGTCATGTCACAATGTGGCTTTGCCATTAGCAGTGCAGAAGCATTCATGGAAATGATCGCCAGAGATCTTTCTGTGCTTGATGGGGTGGGTTACCTAGTAAATAAGTGTAAATTAAGTGTTTCTAACAATTGTTTTCATCTCGGATTCTTTGCTTTCAGGAAAATGTTCAAAGTGTATTGGCATCCCAGGAGCAAGTAGAGATGTTAATGAATCAAATAGAGGCTGCATTATCAGAGGTTGAAGTTGTAGAAACTCGCCTCAATGCTTATGAAGAAGTCATTAGTCATGTTAGAGATGCTCTGGAGAAAATGGAAGAGAAAAACTCTTACATAAATATTGTAAATTGTAACAATCAGAAACTACTGGCTGAATTGGAAAATGTCATTGTATGTCAACATTTTTCTATCTTCTATTATATTTTTTAATTTTTTTTTTTTAGGAGAGAGGGGGGACCATTCAACATTCTGATTTGTATGTTATTTTCCAGTTTCAGCTTGAGCTGGACAGCAAGCATCAAGCTGCATTAACAGATGCAGATTTGACAAGTGCTTCGGGTTTAGCTGATGCCATTGCAGCAGGGAAAGCACTCCTCAATTCCATGAATGCTGAAATTCATCCAGCTCTGTTGCGCATGGCCGCTGTTCAGGAACAACGGAAACGGTTTGACAAGTGGAAGGCCAAGTTTTCCCAGACCATATCTCGACATTTAAACAACCTCTTTATTCACCTTGTGGGTATTTTTCATTCATTCTGCTCCTTCTCGCCCTCCTTTAACCATTGAAGTATTTTCATCTCATTTAATTTTTAATTTTTGTAGGGTAATGATGCTGGAGAAACTTTGAGTTTTCATGCAAATGAATTAACTTTGCCAAGACATGAATCAATTCACAGAGAACTTGAAGTATATGCTGAACTAATGCACTGGATGAAGGCAATGGACAGGAAAGCATACACTGCACTAATGCGTGTTTACACTGGTGCAATCAGTAAATTGTATGACAGGGATATCAAGCAATTCTTTGAAGAAGCTAAGTTGAGAATTTCTGGCTTTCGACCTGAGAGGAAAGGTAATTACACATTTTATTTCCATATTTTTTTCTCTCTGTCTTCATTGCTTTTAAGTCAATTTCTATCAGGCAAAGGAAGTGGGTCTCGTGAAGATCTAGCTGGAAAATTTAAGCAGGGGGCTGCCAATGTAGTCAGTGGAGTCTCTGGAGCAGCTGCAGGAGGCAACCTTACCTTGCTTCTTGGAGTGGAGAGAGATCAGTGGGGCACTGATGCCAGTGCTAGTGCTGCAGAGAGACGCCGCTTTGATGAAGTTTTAGAGCGTGTTTTAGCTCAGCTAGAACCAGTCTGTCTAGCTGAGCAGAATTTTTGTGTTTCATTTTTCCAATTAGATGTTCTCTCCCCCACAACAAAGGTATACCCATCAGAATTTTGTACTGTCACTATTACTGAAACTTTGTAAAGACATGTCTCGTGATATATTAATTACCTTTGACTTAGAACACTCAGACAACTCTGGATGGTCTAATTGCTGAGGGGGCTGGTGTTGCAAGAGAAGATATCGACCCATCAGTTCCATTAAAACGAGCTGAGAAGCAGGTGAATGAAGAAGTCCGCCGAATGATGGCAGACTTATTTGGATGTATTGAACCTGAGCTTGTCAGCTTTGTCAGCCATTATGAAAAAGTGGACAGTTTGTAAGTTCTCTCTTGTTTCACAGTTCTTGTCAACTTTGAACACATTGGTTTGGCTTGATCACTTTTTGTCTTAATTTCTTTTGTTTACAGTTATTGCATGTATGTTTTGGTGAGGCTTAGTCAGCATGTGATGTCTGCTCAAGATACTGGATCATTTCTTAGCATGAGTTTTGCCTCTGCCCTTGTGCAAGTGAAACGGAACTTTGATCGTTTCATGCAAGCTCAGCTGCGATCAATAGAAGAAACAAGACCCAATAGGAAGGGAACATGTGGCATCCTCCCATTTGTTGAGAATTTGGAGGTAGGGTTTACTTTTACATTGGACTTATTATGATTTTTTAACTTCTTTTAACACATTTATGTCGTTCCTGCAGGATTTTGCACGAACATCAGAGGAAATTTTTAAGAATTCTGATCGTAGGGCAGATTTAGATAAATGGTACACTAAATTGGTTTCTGCCATGTTTGAAGCCATATCCCGTGTTGCTGCTGAGCACCCTAAAACACCGAGTGAAGTTGTGAAGATGGGTGTGTTTCACTATATTCTGATAATGTGTTCATTACCCAAAATGCATCTCCTGTTACATCATTTTAAACCTTGTTACAGAAAATTATCACCATCTGTTTGCTCTGCTTTCACAACTTAAAATTAGTGTTCTTGACATACTCCGTAAGGAAGCCAAGCAAAGATATAGTGATGCTTTGAGAGCCTATGTCACACGTTACTTCGGACGCCCATTAGAAAAACTGAATGTAAGAATAAAACTGATGATAAGCATTCTATTCAATCAATTGTTAATGCTGCATTAATTCTCTTTTTAATGTAACATTTCCCAACGTAACAGCAATTTTTTGATGGAGTACAAACTAAAGTTAATCAAGGGGTTAAAGAATCAGAAATCAGCTACCAAATGGCTTACAGCAAGCAAGAACTTCGCAAAGTAATCAAAGAGTACCCTGCAAGAGAGGTGAAACGTGGCTTAGTCAATTTGTACAGAAAAGTTGAAAAACATTTGTGTGAACAAGAGAATCTCTTACAAGTATGTAATGCTTGTTTGATAAATATATTTTTGACTAAAATGTGCTATGTATTGTGAGTGAAAACTTACTTATGCTTACAGGTTGTTTGGCGAGCAATGCAGGAAGAATTCATTCAACAATATAAGTCTGTGGAGGATTTGATTCAGCGTTGCTACCCAGGCTCTATGATTGCTCTTGAATTCACCATTAGTGATATTTTAGAGTTCTTTTCTGAAATAGCTAGATCTCACTAGAGACTATTCAGTTCAAACATACAATGTGTAAGCAATAATATAATGCACTGTAGGTCAACATGTTGAGTTTTCAGAATTATGTATTTTGTCAAATGTTATTTAATGTATTAAAGTTTTAACTGTATCCAATACAATTTCAGTTCAATGCAATTTCTTTAATTCTTCCAATGTCTGATGTGATTGCACCTTTCTTGCTATTATGATAAGACAGACTTACAAATCTGATTGTAATGTTGAAGATTTCCTTGCTGATGAAATATGAAAGAATTGGCATTAGAAAAATAATTTTCTTGTGCAGCAGTTAAATAGTGAAACAATGCCTTCACTGACCTTGGGGGCAAAAGGGAAGTTTTTCCCCTTCAAATACAAATTTTGGAATAGTTTTCCATCAAAAAGTTGAGGGTGAATGGTCTGCAACAATTCATACCCATCAATCAATGTGACACATCAACTCATGATTGTAGGATTGCACTCTAGATTGGATGACACTTACCCATTTTTTTTGAACAGGATTACCACAAACAGAGTTTGCCTGTAACACATGTGTAATGGCCCTTGTAAACAAGGTTGCTAGCTGCACACCTCGAACATTCACACTCCCTACACATATTTTTGACAGTTCTTGGGAGTCTAGGGCTTGTGAATCAACCACCACTGCAGCAAAGAGATGCACTTCCCAATTTTCAAGAACACCAACATCCTAAAGTGTAAAAAAAAGTTACATACAGCAGGCAAACTAACAGGAAAAAAATTGGTTAATATGGGTAACAGGTTCTTACATGATACAGGTAAGACAGTATACAAATAGGAGCAATAATATTCTGTGGAAATGTGCTCAGTTTAGTAGATGATAAATGTTTGGAAGAAATCCAGCCTAATAATTTAAATCTTTCTTCGTTGAGGTCATCTGATTTGTTTAGCCATAGATCTAGAAGAGATGGGCTTTCATCTAGGGCAGAAATGGAAGGAAAATTACTTTATTAGGAAAATCAAATGGACTTGGAAACGTTACCAAGCCAGATGGTTCAATGAGTTACCTGGGGGAAAGATGGCAGTAACTCTCAAAGCACTGTTTAAACTCTGTTGTCCACTTGTGCACCACTCTTCCACAATGGATTTTGTTTCTGACTGGTCTGGATACTCACGAAGAAGAATTCCATAGCACCGCTGACGCATCTGCCTGAGTGCCACAGCTGAAGGAGGCATTTGGATGCGGCAATCCTCTAGTGCTGTACTCATCTCAAAAGGCAGTTTTCTGAGAATATTGTATATAAATGAGGGTGCTGCCAAACTAACATAGTTGAAGTGTGCTACAGACATGATTCTGTCCCATGTTTCACTTCTAGGATCAACAGGACCTATAATTAAGCAGAGATTACGCTATTTTAGGAGTAAGTACTTCATGGGGAAATGTGATGATTGCACCAATTAAAATACATACGAATGTAATTCTTAAAACTCTTTCCATAGCAGAGAATACTTTTTTGTAATTCTTCTGCTCGGTGAGGTGTTCTGAATAGATCACGGGACAGTTGTCTAAGCTGACTCATTAGGTCATTTCCCTTCGGTAAGTTTTGAATAAATCGAGCAATAGCTCTTACCAAAAGAGACACATATTCTTTATGATATCCTCTTATTAGACGTCCATGAAATGGCTGGCAGAGAGCATGGGCGTGTGCAAAAACACATCACCTTGTCAACAACAAGATAAAAATTAAAATCTCAGTCAAAGTACTGGGTATTTATTACCTTAAGATCATCTGCTGAGATAACATCATTGCCCATCAATGTAGCAAGCACAGGCAGATCACAAACTTCAATTTGAAGATGTTTTGCTAGAGCAACCTTATCATAGACAACTGTTTTCATTGTATTTAAATTGAGGTGTGCCAAGGAAAGGTAGTATTGGGCTCTATTTTCATAAATTACAAAGTCAGTATCTTGTGCTAAAATACCCAGACAGTTGTTTTTCTCAGCATAATAAGAGATTTCTTCATCACATTCAATCAGTGATCTTTTCACCTTGGGAAAGAAAATTATAATTATCCTCTAAATTATTATTGGGGAAAAAAATTAACTTAAATAGGTGCATTTACCTCACACCTGTCCTTAGACATGGCTGACATAACATTTCCTGCTCCAGTCGGCAACACAAATTTATCAGAGGGAATCGCTTGAACTTCGACACCTGTAGTGAGTGCATCAATCACCTCATGAGCATTATACATGCTTTCCAAACGTCTTTTGACCCATACAGGTCTCTTCCCTTCTTGAGTAGCACCATCAAAGAACATGATTAGCTTGATTCCAAGTCCTAAAGTATACAGAGCATACACAGTGATAAGTGCAAAGCAAGTAACTCAAAATTTACATTTTTGAAAGGTCAAAAACAAAGTTTAGTTAATCTATGATGACCTTACTTTCAAAGCAATCAAAAAATCTTGTTATAATATCGGAAAACTCTCTGAATTGACCACCACAAATCCAATCCATTTTTCCATACAGCTTGGCATGGCAACCAGAGCCATCCACCACAATGACAGGATCTCTGTTGTGCTTCCGCCTGGAAAAAAATTATGTGATCTCATTAAGCATTTAAGATACAAGATACATGCAGACGTCAATCCCGAGTAAAACACCATGTTAAATTAATTCCTTCAACACCCCTTAACATAATTTGAAGTATTAATATATCAATTAAAGAGCCGTTTGGATTGGTGGTCCTGACTTTTACGGTATTTACTGGGGTCTTCCCTGTAGCTCTCCCTATTGCTCACCTGTATTCATTGGCAATTTCTTGAATGTCGACTTCATAACAGGCTTCAGGACAGTACTGCTCAAGAAATGTTTGCAAACGTCTGACACCCATGATGACAATGAAGATGATGATGATGATGATGATGACAGTTGGAAAATAGAGACCTTTGAATCGAACTTTTATAGTAGTTTTAATACATTTTCCCCTGGAGTTTTTCTTTTAAGTTCAAAGTAGGCTTCGTAAATAAACAACAGTCATAGTTTAGTAGGTCAAGGGGACCATATTAAAGCTACAGTGTAACATTAGTTCTCAGATCGATACATAATTCCGGAAATTCCAAGGATGTCTGATCTGGTGACTTATCATCTGGCTGTACGGGCTGTACTCTCACTTCCTCCTCCCTTCTCTCTCTCTCTCCCTCCCTCTCTTCCTCTCTACCTCTCTTCTTTCTCTCCAGTGGCTGTGTGAGCTGTGTGTTGTGCTAGTTGTGCACTGCTGCTGCTGCAGCTGCTGCTGCTGCTGCTGCTGCTGTGGGCTGAGCTGTAGGCTTCTTGTGGCAACTCAACAATTTCGTAGCGCTCATGGAGCCTATCCGGTATCCCTGAGCTGTGTTTACTCATGCACTTTCCATCAGGTTTAGTGAGTTCGGTAGCAGGGACGGCCGGAGAAAGGCTCCTGCTGTTTTAGTGAGTGTCTGCAATTGGTGCTTTGTTCCCATCTCTGTTTACAAGCTGAACTAACCTCAACTGATGCTATAACTACTGAAAAAAAAAAAAAACGCCACACTGAAAGAGAGTAAATTCATGTGCAATGAAGCCGACCAAATTGCTAGTCGTGCTCGTCCTCCTAGCCACGTCCGTCAGTTGCGTACGTGCTGAGTTTGTGGATGTGACAGACTGGTTGCAAATCGGAGGAGAAGTTTTGGCAAAGATCTTCCATACATGGGAAGTTGTCAGCCCGGAGGGCGAACAAGATGGGCCCGGGGAATACCGAGGTCCCGAGGTAATCATTTGGTAGGGTTTTGGTTTAGTTGCATATACATGAGTCACTCAGGCAATTCTTCACTACAGTCCATGTTTGTTTGCAGATGCCAGGAGTTCGACGTAGGGAGAGAAAGCTGCTTTCACAGATTTCTGAAGTCAACCGTCTTGTGGGCCGTGTAGAACATGCTGTTCAGGCCAGCAGTGAAGCAACTGTTCGTGCACTTATGACCAATCTTCCAGACATAGTTCGGCTTGAACTACGACTGGACCGACTTACAGAGCTGATGACTGGAGGTAGATCTAAATATTTTTGCAGTGGCTCAATGAAATTCAAAGAGAAGCTTTGTATAATTCAGGGTGTATTTCTTATGATTAGTGGCTGTCCGTGATGCTGAGCTCTCTGACTACATAAAAAATGGATATGACAACTCATCCGAACTGCAAGGTTCAACTCCTGGTAAATCAGCATTCCGGCTGGAAGCTCACACCCTCCTGGACTTTGCAAATCATGCAGTTGCCCATGATGAATCTTCAGTACGGGGCCTCATGAGTAGAATTAACTCCCTTGTTGCACCAAACAGTGGTCCATTCCGTTCTAGGAGTATTTTCTATCTTCTGAAGGATGCTCTAAATGTAAGGATCCTTTCTAGTGCTGAATACATTTATTGTCCTATTCTAGCTATAGAACTAAAATAAAGCTTTGCTTGAACAAAATCTTTCACAGGAACAGGGAACTGGAGTGCTCTGCAGCACCCAACAATCTCCTCAGCAACTTCTACTAAACCTTTTCAACTCAATTCAGCTTGTGCAGTTGCAAGGTTTTGCTATCATGCAGTTTTCATGGATGATACTACGTCTCTATGAAAAAGGTCATACAAGATATTTGTTATTGTCCTCAAGCTTACCTAGGCCCTCTTGGCAAACCTAATAAAGTGTGTCTTAATCTAATTTTTTAAATTTAAATTGTTACAGGCAATTTCAGTTTGGAAGCTAAACTATATGATCGCCAATTCAAGAAGCATCAGAACAATCAGGTGGCTGTTGTACGAGAAGCTTTAAAGGGTGCTTCACGAGCAGCTTGGCGTTGTGATCCCCCAAATCATGTGGAGGGTAGAACATTTGATCAAGTCACTCGCCTCCTTCAAGTTAGTAACTAAACAACCTTTACCTGATAGCATACTTCTTTTCTGGGTAAATATCATTTAAATATGTCACTTTGTTGTAGGGTTTTTTGGTGAATGAGGTAGATCTGAATGGAGAGGAGAGCTGTAAAGAGAATTGTGCATTCTATGACTATGCTCAAACTTACGGCTGCTTCAAGGATCAGTACTGTTCTCAGCAACCACGTTGTCATGGACGTCTGTTAAACTGTCAATATTTTGATGCTGACATGTGGGTTTGTCCTTCAGTAAGTATCAAGGAAAGGAAAAATACAATATTAAGTACCAATCCTTTTATTGACATCAGCCAACAATTTTTTTCTTCTTTTGATTTTCTAAAATTTATAGGCGAATCTCACTAAACGCCGTTATGAGTTTCTGGAGTATGAAAATGGGAAAGTATTAGGTCGTAAAAAGTTTTGTGACCATGGTACTGTTAAAGTTGATTCTTGGTGGAGATATGTTCTGTGGCATTGCTCATACTGCATGTGTCTTTGTGATGAGGAAGGACCCAACTCAGACCGATTCTTCAGTCTTCGCCCTGTTCTGTCTGATATTGCAAGCAACAAGTAAGTCATAGAAGGCTCCTTCCTGTTATGGAAGTAATCACATGTACTATTCCTAACACCTTGGGTACTGTGCTTCAGGGTTATCACAGGTGTCCGTCTAGTCAAGCAAAATAAGGTCTTCCATTTCCAAATTGAACAAGGAACAGTAACCCAGAGAGGACTCAGTAAAACGGAATTAGACTGGAAAGCAGTTGATGCATTTTCTGTGCATGGAAAAAATGCCCAAGAGGGACAGGATTTTTTCAAATTGGACTGGCTTCAACGATCCATTGATCTAGATGATCTTGTAGCTCCTCCAGAACATGTTCTCACTGGCATTGCATTTAGGAGCCTGGGAGGCCACCTCAACTTAATGATGCGTGCTACCCCTATTGATATTAAATCTGGGAAGCTTCGCCCTGAGGGCAGTATCTGGATTGACAATTCAAACACCCCCAACAGCAAAAGTCCAAGGTATGTTAAGTATTTGGAGGTTTTGGAAGATTTTCTTTGTTCAAAGTTAAACTGTCAATCGAATTTCTTAGATTGTATCTGTGTTAACTGTTGTTCAACCTTTCTACTTCCTCAGGACTGAACTGAAATTGGACAAACCGGATGTTTCTACGCTATCTATAGCATCTTCCATGCCAGACTCCAAACCTGACATGTTCATCAAATTCACCAATACTGACATGGCAACTGATGCAGCACAAACAACTGTTCCTTTCATAGACATACAGTATGTTGCACCTGACCCACCAGTGCTTCTAAGCGGAATTGGAATTTTCCACAAAGGACAAAAGAATTATGGTGGATTTATCGCACCAAAAGTATTCACTTACGATTACAGTGGGGTTGTTGCGCCAATATCACCCAATGATGGGTTGGAAGGGAACTCAGCTAATGAATACTTTGTAGAGAGTAATCCAAATTAATGACCAAAGTGTTACCTAGTGTCTTAGTTTATAAATTAGAATATATTCTTATGTACCAAGATTTTGACTGCCAAGGGATCTAAGCATATATGATTCAGTAGTTTTCTTGTTCAAAAATCTGAAAAGGTGGTCGGTTTCCAATGAGTTTTATTCCTAAAGTACCATGTCTAGCACTAACATTTTTCATAGTGGGGCCTTTTTGCATGGTATTGTGCTTTCTTCATACAGAAGCTTTGGAATGTTGACAAAGGCCATCCATTGTAAAGCACAATCTCTAACTGTGATGTAAGACTCAAATGTCTGTTTTGTTTTTAAGTTGATTACTATTATGATTTAGACCTGAGCATTTTTAGTATCAGGAGACAGTGAATTTAAAACTCCTGTGCCATGTAAATTATATGTTTAAAGTTCAGGTTGATCTGATGTAAGGACAATTCATTTTGAGTTTTCAAGAGGCTGTGCCAAGGATCTGATAAAATAACTAGATTTATGAGCTCAGTATTGATAGTTTTATTACTTTTAAAACTAGCAAAATTTCTGTTTTTTCCCCTTATTCATAGTCTTGCTGATGTTGTGCTGTCAGCTTTCAGAGTTAATGGACTTGTTGATTTATGTTTTTAGAGACATCACACTTTTGTATTATCAGTTCTACTGCCATGACAACACGGGTTTTTGTTTACATCGTACCAAAATATGTAGATGGACTCCAGTCATAGTTAAGTAATATTTCAAATAGAAGTTCTTCTCTGAAAATGTTTCTTATTTGATGCTGTTGTGTTTACAGTGCCTTGCTGAATTTTGCTTAGTGAATACTTTCCCTTGTCAGTTCTGATGTGGCTTTTAAGACACGAGATAATTTCCTTAGACATTCTTTATATTAATAAGGAGTAACTATATGTAATGTTGTTTAACCAGCCAGGTGTGGTTAACTATAGCATTCTTGGATAGCACGTAATTTCTTTTCATGCTTTTGCCTATAATGTATTTGACATGCTTGTTAAATGATGCCCAAGAAAGATTCTTATTACTGTCATGCTGCTGATTTTTGTGATCAGTTTCCATATGGAATTATTTTTGTGTACAACTTTGCACAAATGTATTTAATTATCCTCAATGTAAACAAACATATTATTTTGTCATTTCTTTTTAATTTCTGAAGTATTGTAAACCTTTTGTATCCTCAAGGTTTTAACTGGCTTAACCTTGTGCTCAAAACTCATTGATATTGATGTTTTATTTGATAAGTTACCAATAGTGAGATCGGAATTGCATGTACTAATAGGAAAAAATATTTTATTTGTGATCTTATAAGACTGCAGGTGGGAAAAATTCATGTAAGTGTTGAGAAATCAAAGCAATAAAGTTTATGAACTGAACACAAATATTTGTCATGATTTCTTTGCATCCTTTCTCTTGTAGTTTTCCATTACTGGAAAGCTTGAAGGCAGGAAGAAACTCAAGCCTACACAGAAAAATTACTTCCAGGCAGAAAAGTTATGCCTGTTGCCGACACTTCCGTCAAAAATTGTTAACAGTAGCTCTCGAAACTTTCGGGATCTGTAAATTTAGGGACGTATCCTGCGAGCGTTTCAAAATTCCAAGTTATTTGTACTTGCACTTTCACATTTAAAAAAATTGTATAGCTTGACCCGTGTCAGTGTTGTTGGAGCGATGTTTTAAGGAGCTTCGGCCGCTCACTCGCCCGCACGCTCGCGGCGCTCGCAGATGCGGGCGTCGCTAACTTTACAGACCCTTGTTTTCTTGCTCTTTCCATAGGCTTAACTACAGTAAAGACCAGCCTATAGACCCTGATCAGCCTTCTTGGTCTCTGCAGGATCCTTGGCTACAGCAGCCCGCTTTGTAGCTCACAGGGGGAGTTGAAGAAGTCGAGAACGTGCTGCGACTGCTGCGACCGGCGGGGCGGGGCACGTCGTCATAGGGTGTGCTTTTTCAAACTACTGTTCGTCTGGGAAGACCTCCTTGATGAGGGTCTTCTTGTTGACCTTGCCCATGGGGTTCCTTGGCACGTGCTGCAGCACCCGTAGGATCTTAGGGAGGGAGTACGGGGGCAGCTTGTCCCTGCCCCACGCACGCAACTGTTCCAAGCTGAGCTCCGCGCCCTCCCTCAGGCGTACCACAGCAGCAATCTGCAGTAATTTGAAGGCACGACACGATATGACATTACGTTCTCCTCTCCATTCCCGTGAGTTTGCACGGTCTACACTGTCACACACCTTCTGTCCCCACGTGTCGTCGGCGAGGCCGACCACGGCGCAGTCGGCGATGTCGGGGTGCCCCAGAAGACACGTCTCGACTTGGACGGCGCTCACCTTGTAGCCCCCGGTCTTGATGATGTCCACCGACGTGCGTCCCAGGATCTTATACGCGCCGTCCACGTACTCACATGTGTCACCTGGGTGAGACAAAGACAAGGCCGGCAGGTCAGAATCGTGGGGCGTGTCACTTGTGTAACACCCTGTACCCTCTACACATCACGTCCCCTGCAGAACACTTGCCCGTCTTGAACCAGCCGTCGGCGGTGAACTCTTTGGCGGTGGCGTCAGGCTTGCGCCAATACCCTGCGCAGACATTGGGGCCCTTGACCAGCAGGTGGCCGACGATGGGCTGGCCGTCCTTAACGCGGACGTTCGTGCCCTGGTCGTCGCCCTCGCACAGCACCTCCTCCCGCTGGGTGTCGGTGGCGGGCCTCACGAGCCGGACGCGGGCAGCGGGCAGCGGCGTCCCAACGAAACCCGGACGGCGCGCGGCCTCCGGCTCCAAGGGGTTGGAGAGCACCATCCCGACCTCGCTCATGCCGAAGCGCTCCAGCAGGCGGTGGCCCGTCATGCGCTCCCACTTGTCGAACAAGGGCACGGGCAGCGGGGCCGAGCCGCTGGCCATGAGCCTGCAGCGGCAAGCATTTAGCATCAGCACAGGCAGGGCGGGCGGGCCAAGGGCGGGCCGGACAGAAAACCAACAGGCACAGGCCCGTTGGCGCGTGTCAAGGACTTTTGATTAGGCTCAGTAGGGGGGGGGGGGGCCTGCCCGGGGAAAAAACGTCCACCCACTTTTGGGTAGGCGTCCAAAAAGTCCATGCTGCTGAACGCTGAGTGGGTTGAATTCTGGATATAAGAGGTGACGGCCCAATTACTACATAACCAAGATAGATACACTCCCTCGGATATACCCCCATATCGCAGTTTTGAAGAGGTGTCGGTTTGACCTGCTCCTTTATTATCCCCGACCCTCCTCCCCAGTCGCACTCCGCGCCCCTAGAGAGCCCCCATACCACACCTCATCTTCCCACGTATCGTGTCCCTGACGTGCTGGCGCTGCTGCTCCGTGCCCCCCACCGAGGCGTGGTACTCCTCGATCAGCTTGGCGTACGACGTAGGCACCGCGTGGTAGACGTTGACCCGGGTCGCCTCAGCGGACAGCATCTCGGACCACACCTGGCTGGCCGAGAACTTGGGCAGCATCGTTATCCTGGTGGGCAAATTTCCGAAATTCATAAATTCGCAAGTTTTGCACACGGTAAATGTCGCCGACCTAAAAACCCCAGGGAACAAAACGGCGGCCCCGGGTGAACACGAACCTCCCGCCGGCGGCCAGCGGGGTGAGCAGCGCGTTGACGATGCCGTGCATGTGGTGGAGGGGCAGCGCGTGCAGCACGTTGTCTTCCGGGCCGACCCGCCACGCCGTCACCAGCGCCTGCACCTGAGCAGCGAGGTTACCGTGGCTCAGCAGCACGCCTATCAACAGCAAGCCCACCGGGGTGAGGTGGAATGTCAACCGCTTCGTTCGTGTGCGGGTTTCGAGTCCCCGCCCCCGCTTGGAGCTTCATTTTTATGCCAGGCTTCGGGTGACGTGGTCACAGCGACCAACGTTACCTTTCGGGAGGCTGGTGGTGCCGGACGTGTATATGATGAGAGCGCCCAGACCGAGGTCTGCAGGCTGTGGGCCGACGGCTGCGTCCTCGCCGCTTAGACCTGCACAGAAGCAAAGCACAACGGTATCCTGGCGGCTCGCTGATGGTTCAGGGGTCCAGCGGTGTGGTTGGTGTACGTACTGGAGTCTGCATCGGCGGCGGCCGACGCCCTCAGCTCGTCCCCGATCAGCAGCAGCGGCGGCCCCCGCGACCCCCCCACGGCAGAGTCCTGGCCGGCTAGGGCCGCGAGGCGGGGCGCGGTGGCAGCCGTGGCGAGGAGCAGGCCGGCGCCGCTGTCCTCCACGAAGTACTTGAGGGCCGACTCCGGGTGCAGCGGGCTCAGCGGCACGGCTGGAGGTCATGCAGGGAAGACAGTTTAGACCAGACCGGTGGACAGTAGGTGGCCGATCACGAGGTTGCCACGATGCTGCAGTGCGGACTCCACAGTCAACATTAAACTGACGTCTTGGAATCCGTCAATTCCCATGACATACTCTGCAACCTCAAGCTCAACACACCTCTGACCACGGCACACTTTAAGGTAAACGCTTTAATTTTGTTTTGTTTTTCTTCAATTAAATATAAACGGTTTGCGTCGGGTCCCTCACCGATCTGCCCGCTCATCCAGCAGGCCCAGAGGGCCATGACGTAGGTCGCATCGTTGGGGCAGAGGAAGGCGACGGTCTGGTTGCGCCTGCCGTCCAGCCGCCGGTCCAGCTGGTCGGCCAGCGCGCGGCTGCCCCGCCACAGGCCCGCGTACGTGTACTCGGCATGGCAGTCGCGGAGCGCGGTGCAGGCCGCGAAGTCCAGCGCGCGCCGGTACACGGGCCGCGGCCGCAGGGGCTGCGAGTCGAACAGCCGAGCCATCAGCCTGGTCGTGGTGTGTAGGCAGCCCCTCGCACGCACGCGTGACGTGCGGGCTGGCCTACCCCATCATTCGCAGGCGCTCGGCGTCATGGTCGGGCGCCTGCGAATGATGGGGTAGTGTGTGTGTGTGTGTGCGCGGGGTAGTGTGTGTGTGTGTGTGTGCGCGTGGTAGTGTGTGTGTGTGTGCGCTGTGTAGTGTGTGTGTGCGCGGGGTAGTGTGTGTGTGAGTGTGTGTGTGTGCGCGGGGTAGTGTGTTTGTGTGCGCGGGCTATCAGCGAGCAATTCCCCAACGGACTTGGATTACCACACGTCGGAGCACTGGGCAAGGAGCGAGGGGGTAACGACTTCAGGGTTCCGACAGACAGTCGTTGAGTAATCCGGGTAATCCGGGGCAATCCAGGGTAATCCGAGGTAATCTAGGGTAATCCAGAGTAATCCAGGTAATCCTGGGTAATCCAGGGTAATCAGGAGTAATCCGAGGTATTCCGGGCCAGGGAATCCGGTAAAAGTCGGCCGAGGTAATCCGGGGTAATCCGAGGTAATCCGAGGTATTCCGGGTAATCCGGGTAATCCGAGGTAATCCGAGGTATTCCGGGTAGTCCGGGTAATCCGGGTAATCCGAGGTAATCCGAGGTATTCCGGGTAGTCCGGGTAATCCGGGTAATGCGGGGTAATCCGGGGTCCGATGTAATCCCGGGTAATCCGAGCGGGTAATCCGAGGTAATCCGGGGTAATCCGAGGTATTGCGGGGTAATCCGGGTAATCCTGGTAATCCGTAATCCGACAGACACGATTTTTAGGAGTCGTTACCCCCTCGGCAAGGAGTCAGCGGGTATGTACAGCTCTTGACCTGCCCGGACGTCCGTCGGTGCCGATCCGCGCCCGCCGTGCGTCCTCAAATTTCGTCAAGCCTCGCGCCCGGCGCGGCGGCCGGACGCATCGCGGCCCTAACAGTAGGCCAGCCCGCCGCACTGCTGTGCATCGCTCACGGCACATATTGCCTAGCCACAAGGGGCGCACGTGCAGCTAAAAAATGGTTGGGTAACCAGCAAGTAGTAAGGAAATTGGCATTCAACTTACGGCTGCGTGGGCGTGACCCGTGTGCAGCAGACGGGCCTGAGAGTCTCGGTGCGGCGGCAGCGGCGGCAGCGGCGGCAGCAGCGCGGCGGTGGGGGACACAAGGCGCAGGCCGCGCCGGGACACCGACACCAGAGACATCGCGGTCATGGCTGCCAACCTTCCGGCGACACAAAGCGGAATGTCAAATCCTCCAGGCGCTGCTGCTGTTGCTGCTGCTGCTGGGGTCCGGAGTCGCAGACCACACGCGTAACGTCACCGCCCTGTTTCACAGCCACGGACCACAACGAAACGATCGAAATTCCGCGGCTCGCCACACACCAAGGCACCACCACAGAGTGCAGCACGGCCTGGGGCTGCCCTGCCGATAAGACACACACACACACACACACACACATCTCTTGCGCACACACTAATCGCCTCACTTCTGACACTAGCCGAGTTAGGAAACACAGTAAAACAAAGTTATTGTAGTTGACGACTTATTTGGTCTATGGTACGATTTTTAGACCCCACATATTCAGCCAGGTGCTTGTCGCAAAGTGACGATAAATATTTGAACGGACTTTGCGAAGCGTTACACGCCGCACCCGCAGTCTTGCTGCTGGGGAGAGTGAAAACGACACCTGCCGGTACTC
This sequence comes from Odontothrips loti, assembly GCA_038380765.1. Taxonomy (NCBI): domain Eukaryota; kingdom Metazoa; phylum Arthropoda; class Insecta; order Thysanoptera; family Thripidae; genus Odontothrips; species Odontothrips loti. The sequence continues at coordinate 17,056,511 of CM076249.1, forward strand.
GAACCACCGTGCGCGATGGTGGGCGACACGCAGCGCGCCGGGTGCGTCGCCGTGGCGTCGCCGTGGGGCGCCGCCCAGCTCGACCTGACGTATTGCGACGTAACGGGCCGAATCAGCTGACTCGAGTCGCAGCGAATTCTGCAGCTAACACGTACCTGCCGGTGCCTCCCGTGTGTGTGTGCGTGGGGGGGGGGGGGGTAGGCGACGATAGCCTACTGACCCCTGGGCGCACGGGACCAAGCGGAGCGGCGGTCACTGGCCGCGGCGGGGCAGGGCGGGGCAGGGCGGGGCGGCGGCGCTCGCGGTGTCCTGAACTGGGCGGTGGCGCAGCAGAACCGGCGGCCGTCGTGCTCAGCTGGGAGGTGGCAACTGTTCGCAGCAGTATCGGTCGACATCGCCAAGGGCGGCGTCCCGTCCCGTCCCGTCCCGTCCCGTCCCGTCCCGTCCCGTCCCGTCCCGTCCCGTCCCGTCCCGTCCCGTCCCGTCCCGTCCCGTCCCGTCCCGTCCCGTCCCGTCCCGTCCCGTCCCGTCCCGTCCCGTCCCGTCCCGTCCCGTCCCGTCCCGTCCTGTCCCGCGTCGGAGACTTTCGCTGGCCCACGTTGAATGTCTGGCGGTGGTGCGAACGGAAGGGTCCCTTTTACTCACTGTATGTAAATCATCAAAAACATTGGGGGGGGGGGGGGGGGGGGGGGGGGGTCATTAAAAATATTTTTTGCAGATGATACATTTATCATCACCTACACCTCAACGGAAGAAACAATAATATAAAGATAATGGATCAGCGGCTTGGATCAGCGATCGTCGGTCGCTCTCCCTTCTCTCTCTCTCTCTCTCTCTCTCTCTCTCTCTCTCTCTCTCTCTCTCTCTCTCTCTCTCTCTCCACACACCTTTCCCATCATTGGCCACGCCGGGTGCCCGACGGGTTGCCTATCAGCCCGGCGCTGACCTTGCTGTGCGGCCCGCTTCAAAAGGGGCATCCAATACTTCATTTTTGTGACAACCATCTTCATTGAGCAACACTTATTTGCGGCAGCACAATGGTATTTTAACATACGCAATAGCAATTACAAGTTTACTGTTACCCACGGGAATGGGAGAAGGGGGCGGGGAGCAGGAGGGGTATGGGAAAACACAACGTCGCACCAAGGAGGAAAGTAGGAAAACACCAAAGTATCATCTGCTTTCGTGACGGTTTTTGAATCGTCGAATTCATCAGAAGAATCAAGAGGGCATTCAGAAAAATTCAGCAAAAGGTTGAAATAACAATATCCAAACCGGCACCCCTGCACTCAGAAAACCGTTTCCTTCATTCAAAGACGCCGTCCTTCGTGGGGGGACAATGAAATAGTTTCTTTAATTTTAAAGAATTTTCTTTCATACAATAGAAAATTTACCTTACATCAAAAGCGCCTCCATCGATTCAAGGGAAAAATTACCTTGACCCAAAGTTTCTTTGAATCAAGAAACCGTTTTTCTGGGTGTGCGTTTGACGTCGCTGGCTAGGGCTGCGAAGAAACTAGGGCTGTGAAGGAGCTGCGAAAACTGTGAACTAGGGTGACGCGGTAACGCCAGCCCCTAACAGGGCCTGTCAAAAATAAGTAGGTATTGAAGAGAGAGAGAGAGAGAGAGAGAGAGAGAGAGAGAGAGAGAGAGAGAGAGAGAGAGAGAGAGAGAGAGAGAGAGAGAGAGAGAGAGAGAAAGAGAGAGAGAGAGAGAGAGAGAGAGAGAGAGAGAGAGAGAGAGAGAGAGAGAGAGAGAGAGAGAGAGAGAGAGAGAGAGAGAGAGAGAGAGAGAGAGAGAGAGAGAGAGAGAGAGAGAGAGAGAGAGAGAGAGAGAGAGAGAGAGAGAGAGAGAGAGAGAGAGAGAGAAAACAAGAGAGCAGATAGAAAACAAGGGGGGGGGGGGCATTCGGAGCGGGCCGCTGTGTCTAGTGCTTCTGCAGACCCCAACACGCATGAGTCGGGCGGGGAGCGGGGGTGGGGCGGGCGGGGCCGGGAGCCGGGAGGGGTCGGCATGCCTGGGCCCCAGGCTCTAGCGTCGCCTTGACGCCACGCCACGCCACCACGGTGCGGCCACAGCTGTAAAGACTTGAAGCCCTTCACTCAAGTTACGCCGGCGAAGGCATAGCTAGGGCTCAATTTTAATACGCTCCTACTATTAATAATATTTGGCAGCCACGCCGTCGATCTTCCCCCGTCGCCCCGCGCCGTCCTCTAAAGGTGCCGTCTGGCAGGCCCATGCCTTGAGGCAAGCAAGGCAGCCGAGCCTAGCCAGTGAGGCTCATTATAGTTTTTCTGGTTTTCCAGTCAGCTGATTTCTGGTTTATCTCTAGCAGATTATGATAAGTAATAATAAGTGATAGTAAATAACAATAATTATTCTTATTTTGCCTCTGAAGAAGCCTTTCACTAAGGGTGAAAGTCTAAAAATCAGAAGAAAAAGTGCAAACGGCTGGGCAAAAACGAGTCGCGGCCGAGGGCGCGGGGCGCTCTGGCGGGGTGGGTACGAGCAAGAGCAGCACCCTTGAGAGCGGGGGCGGGGGGGGGGGGGGGGGGGTCTCAAGTGCGAGAACCTTTGTACTGCAAACAATGTAGATTGATTTTCCCGTCCGCCCCGAATTTCCGATGGCCTAGAGATGCGATAAGACTGTCACGAGGAAGAAAGACTATAGATTATTACCCCAGGAAAATGGAGTACTCCCATTGCACCGCATTTTGTGCTTAAACGTTTGAGCACAAAATGCGGTGCAATGGGCTTGTTGTTTTGGTGACTGCTCTGACCATGACTCTGACAATGACTCGACAGAACTCAGCGTCCTTCGTTAACTCACGGCCAAGGTCGCAGGATAAAGCTGTTTGGTGGTGGGGAGGGGAATGGGCCGTCTCCAGGAGGAAGGAGAGGTGGCGGAGGCAGACGAATGGGCAGACTGGCCCGCCAGCTGCTGTTCGCTCATTGACGGAACGCCGGCAGAACAGTAGTCCGGCCGGCAGAGAGCCCCCCCCCCCCCCCCCCCAGGCCTCCCCACGCCCCCTCCGCCGCACCAACTCTTTGCGATATAAGTCGGGACGCGCAGGGCAAACGCACCCAAAGCTCACTCATCGGCACCATGGATCGCTTCGCTGGCCGTGTCGCTGTGGTGACCGGGGCCAGCTCGGGCATCGGCGCCGAGATCGCCGCGGAGCTGGTGCGCGCCGGCGTCGTGGTGGTCGGCGTGGCCCGCAGGCAGCAGCGTCTGGAGGTGTATTTTTTGACAGGCCCTGTTAGGGGTTGGCATTACCGTTCCCCTAGTTCGCAGCTTTTGCAGGTCCTTCACAGCCCTAGCCTGTTCCTTCTCAGCCCTAGCCAGCGACCTCATACGCAGGGGGCCCGTTTTCATCGATGTCCTGTTTGTTTGTGCATTAGTAGTGGCGGCGCATTAAGCTGAGGCTACGGTTCGTGTGCCTTGGCCGGCTGCTCTTAGTAGGCCCTTGTCTATACACTTATGGCCCTGCGGCCGGGCGGCGATGACTGAGCTTTTGTTTACATCTCAGTTTTACAGCTGCGGCGTGGCGTGGCGAGGGGGCGCTGGAGCTGGCACGCACTCGAGGCGTGGCGTGGAGCGGAGTGGCGCGGGGCGCGGTGTGGCGTGGCGTGGCTTGCTTCGCCTGCATGGCGCCGACCCCTCCTGTTCCCGCTCCCCCCGCCCCCGCTCTCGCACGCATGTGCGCAGGGCTTTCCGCGCCCAGACTCCCGCTCCTGCCCTGCCCTTACCGGCCCTTGCTCAGTTCTCAGGAAAGGAAAAGACACAAGTTGCGTAGACTTGTTTCCCGGCTGTAAATACAAAACAGTTGTAAAGTGATTTTAAAAAACAATTTCGTGTCGTTAAACTGATGCTCTACAACTAGATATTCGTCGTTTTCATTTTAAAAGGTTGAAAATTGAAACATGTAAATAACAGTCGCAAATAAACACAAATGTTTATGCAAAAGCCGTTGCAACATTGGCTAGCGTTTCAAATTTGGGCCTGTCACGCAGCAGCCACTTTAGTGGCAACCTGCGTCGTGATAATGTTCGCTAAATAAGCCGCAGGCGCTCATCCGCGTGTGTCCACCCCAACCCACTCTTCCAGGACCTGGCCGCCAAACTGTCCAAGGAGAAGGGCAAGCTCCATCCCCTGGTGGCGGACATTTCCCACGAGGAGGAGGTGCGCCGAGTGTACCAGTGGATCGACAGCAACCTGGGCGGAGTGTCCGTCTTGGTCAACAACGCCGCCGTGCTCTTCTACCAGCCGATCCACGGTCAGTGTTCGCATACCTGGAGCTGTTCTGTTCAAGAGGTCCACAAATCGAGACGTCAGTCTACAAATTTTGGGACCATTCAACACAATCATCGATTTATAATCGTCAAATCTGCACTAAAAAGAACGCCTGAGTTCCATTGTAGGGCTAAAAACTGCCGTAGAGCGCCACTGATTGATAGACATTGATCTGCACAATCGCAACAATCAACACAATCAGTGTTGGGGCAGAGTTGTGGACCCCTCGGTGCAGCGGTACCGCTAGGCCCCTAACATAGCGCCTACGTTTGTTCCCGACAGACCTCGATGCCTCAAGCATCCAGCAAATTGTTTCCTTGAACCTGACGTCAGTGATGCTCAGTTGTCGCGAGGCGATCCTCAGCATGAAAAAGCACAACATTAAGGACGGCCACATCGTCAACATAAACAGGTAAAGTACTCGCTTCTAAATTAAAATTGATGTCGAAAAGAAACGTGACATTGCCGGACATTGTACTGTACACAAATCTTTCTAAAAACGCTCTTGACGTTGTTCCCTTTTTACAGTATCCTCGGGCACAGGGTGGCAAACCTCCCAACGCACTCCACAGCGGCGTATTCGACCACGAAGTTTGGCATCACGTCCCTCTGCCAGGGCCTCCGCTACGACATCGGTCACCTGGAGGGATTCAAGACTCGCGTCACGGTAAGTTTGGTCTGCCAACGCTGTGGCCGCGGGCTAATGTTATCTTTTTTTTGCTCTCTTGCTGCTGTTTGCAGACGATGTGAGTTACTGTCGGTAAGTCCTACTACACGGTGTTGTGAGCTGCGAGGTTCTGAAGGCGGCGGCCTTTGGCTCTGGACATTCGTATAACTGGTCAAACGGCACGCGACCAGGGACAAGACTCATCTTGATGCCGTGTCCAAGGACTTACATTCGATAAGAATTTTACCTACTTCTGGTTTGCAATATACAAAGTACCAGAGTGTAAGTGAAATTCTATATGAGTGTTGAGCAGTGTCCTTGACCGCGTCCACGTCGTATTCACGACTGAACTTGATAATGATACCTCGTTTCAGAGCGTGTCTCCTGGAGGAGTTGCCACAGAGATGGTCCCCGATTCCTACCTCAAGGACCTAAAGGACCCCGATGCCATCCTCAAGCCCCACGACGTCGCCAATGCCGTCATGTACGCCCTCTCCAGCCCGGCGGCCGTTGAGGTGAGGCATCGGCTGGGGAAGCACTCCTGGCAGCTACTAATAATAATTTTAGTTTTCTAGTAACTTGACCATGAAACTTTACGTTTCAGATAACCGAAATAACTTTAAACGCAACCAATGAAAGGTTTTAACCGCATGGGACCGACCCATTAAATAGGGTATTGCGTTGCACCCAAACCGGGGCCGACCCACAGAGTATGTTTATTCTTGCAGCGCAACCAACGTTCATATGTATTTGAATAAATAAAAAAACAACAAATAAATCTTTAAATCAATTTTAAGAAAACTCCCAAACAAATAATTAACATGGGATGAGAACGGAAACCAACCAAATCTCCACAAAATTTCGTGATAACTCATGAACGGGAACTCGAATTAAGAGTAGGAGTATCGCAAAAAAAACAAAACAAAAAAAACAACAAAAAAAACGTTGGTTTCCGTTGGCATTCCTAAATTTCACATCACTTACGACCAAAAGAGAATCGACCAGAAAGGGCCTACACGCCAGGAAATTCCGCAAAGCGTTAACTGGCATAAACTGAATAAAACAAACAACCCCAATCCAAAACATTGCGTACAGGAGCGAAATCCATAAAAGTACATCGGAACGCGCATTCACGACTTTTATTTTTGGTGAGGTGACAAATTGCCACGTAATTTATGGTCGATCGGTCGGTGGCATGTCTGGAAAGTTAGCGCCGCGCATATCTGCGACCTCGGGATCCGCGGGGCAGCCGGGGACGCGCGTATTTGCGAGCGTGCGGCGTGCGTGTGAATGAGCTGGCAAAGCAACGCGCGGCAATATACATAATTTGGTGAAATGTTCGGTGTACCGGACATATGCCGCTACTCGGTGCGTAGCGAGTAGAGTACAGCGGCTTATTTGGTCGAGTACGAACACGGAAAAAAAAGCTGTGTCATTGCTACCTCCAGGTCCTACCTCAGAGAAGCCGAGTTTGGTCGTGGGTAACAGAAAAGTTGATCTTTGGTGCCAAACCTGCTTGATCGCCACAAGAAACTTGTCCTCCCTAGGCAGGGGCCTGAAAACGAACCGAGAAAAGGAGACGCGATGCATTACGGGTTGCCTACCTGCAGGGGCAAAAGGGGAGCTTTCCTAATTACGCCCCTGCCCTAAGGCAGATCGATAGCAACGATCGATCTTTTTTTCCCGTCCCCCAAATCTTCGCCGGGGCGGACCTTTTTTTTTTATAATGGGGTCAATCCAAACCAGACTGCGGGGTTGAGGCAGGCTCTGGGCAGGCTACAGTATTATCAGCGGGAAGCAACCACGTGCGAGGGCCTGGTTCCATGCGGTAGCGCTCTAATATATTCAAATTATCTTCGAAACTAATGATCCGATTCGCTCCGGGTTGGTTTCATTCGATAGATGAGTACGTTTTACATTCGGTGGGATACTTATATATCTAGTTAACTCATATTTACTGCGTAAAATGGTCGATACTTCGTGCTAAATGGCAAATCTCTGTGAAAACGCAGAACCGTATACAAGATTTGCGACCCTTATAACTCAGAAAGGACAAGTGAAAATTCATATATTGATGCATATTAGCAACTTCCAAAGCATAACCTGTGCTAATATCTTAATTGCAGGTCTAAAGCACAGCTCGCCTCATTGATATAATACGAACTATTTGCGAAAAATTTCAGCTCGCTACCGCATGGAACCAGGCGCTTTGACGCTGTTGCCACCCCCTGGTATTATTGAGTCAAGGAGGCCTCGCGCTAACAGGCGCTTAGCCACACTTTGATTATGGGGAGCTATCCGAAACAATATAGGTTTTGTCCCCAACGGTAAACAGACCATTGTTTGTCCATTATTTTCGAAACCATAAATTGCGGTGTGAAAATAGCCAGCTCCGTGGCCAGTTTACTCGCTCGATCGCAGATATAGTACGCGCGTCGCTAACTCCACAGACCTCCGGGCGCCCGGGGGCGGGGGCGGAAGGCGGGGGCAGGGGCAGCGAGGTGCCGGTTGGGAGCTGAGCTGTGTGTATTGCGACTAAACCGCCATCCGGTATCCAGTCCCTGGCTTGCGGTCCTGGCGCGCGCGCACGCCTCGCTTCGTCGGCTTGAATCTGAATCCGCGTGCCCGGAGCGACAGAAAGGGAATCTCGTATCGTTCTTTCGCTGGGACGACTGACTAAACCCAACGAGGCGACTCGCTACTAGCAGCCAACTCCCTGCTTCCGACTCCCGACCCGACTCAGTCACTCCCGAGCCGTCCCGTCTCGAGCCCGAGTCCAGCCGGCCGGACCGGCAGCCAACGCCAGCCCAGAGCCCAGCTGCTGCCTACATTAGTCAGCAATGGATCGCTTTGCAGGCCGTGTCGCTCTCGTGTCGGGGGTCAGCTCGGGCATCGGCGCCGAGATCGCCGAGCTGCTCGTACGCGCCGGCGTCCAGGTGGTCGGCGTGGCCCGCAGGCAGCAGCGCCTGGAGGTACGGAACACGGACAAAACCTGCGCCTTGATCTGATGGTATAGGGTATTTCGGAGACACTCCAAACCGGAAATGAAGAAGAAGTGAGGAAGAACATCGGCGGAAACAAAGCGCAGGTATCATGAGGGTTACCGTAACAGAGAGTATCTCCGCCACCGCGTCAGCCACGAGCGAACGTCAAAAATTTGGAGGCTTAGCTCTCGCTGACGATACCAGGACCATTTAGTAGGGTCACACAGCGCGGAGGAATTCTGCCAATTGGTCGTGCCTTTATCCTTTATCGTCAGCGAGAAGCAAGCCTTCAAATTTTTGCCGTTGAATCGTGGCTTACGCCGTGGCGGACATACTCTCTCCTGCGGTACCATTCATGAAACCCTAGTATTGTTTCCGCTTATCTTCTGCTTCACTTCCGGTTTGGACCTTCTCTCCGAAGTGCCCAATAGGGTATTTCCGTGGACCCTGGGTCGGACGGGAGAAGAACAAAAGTAAGCCCCATACCGGAACGAGTAGGCGGGAGTGGGGGGTTCGGGCGGGCTCGGGCCGGCACGGGCCCGGCCCTACTCGTTCCGGTCTGGGGCTTACTTTTGTTCTTCTCCCTTCCGACCCAGGATCCACGGAAATACCCTATTGCCGGTACATTTGTGGCACTGATTTCTTGTGTCATTATTTGCTCCGTCGTCCCTGACGAAGTTCCTTGTGCTGTGCAGGAGCTGGCCGCCAAGCTGGCCGGCGAGAAGGGCAAGCTGCACCCGCTGCCGGCGGACCTGTCCCGTCCAGAGGAGGTGCGGAGGGTGTACCAGTGGATTGACGACAACCTCGGCGGGGTCGCCATCGTTGTCAACAACGCCGCCGTCCTCTCCCTCGTCCCACTGCAAGGTACGGGCCCGGCCGGTTTAGCTGCAGAACTTCCAATTTTCCGACTGTCCGATTTTTCGTGTGTTCCTACCTTCTGTAACTCTGGCGAATGTCGGTCAATTTTTGAACGTCCGGAAGGAACTAGATTCCCTCTTAACCCACCCTCCCGCACCCAAGCGGACCTCCGTACAGAAGCGGCCGGCTGTTCCGCCCGGAGGGTAGGCAACCCAGCTCACTGCGCTGGCGCCGGTTGGGTTGCCTACCGTCCGGGCGACGACCGGTTCAGCTCTACTGTCGTCCACGTCTTCATCCCCATGTTGACTGATCGTCTAGATCTGGACGCGGCCACGGTGCAGCAAATGGTGGACACGAACCTCACGTCGGTGATGCTGAGTTGTCGGGAGGCACTGCACAGCATGAAAAAGTACGGCACCAAGGATGGGCACATCATCAACATGAACAGGTAGGCGGGGCAAGGCGACGGCCATCTCGTTTCCTGTGCAGTATGTAACACACTTTGCCGTGGGACTCGGGGGCGGGCTGACGCCGGGCTGACATTAACTACGTGACCAATTTGGAGGAGGGGGGGGGGGGCAGCGTCAGCCTAGGGTCGCACGATCCTATCCTTAATGTATTGTAAGGTTGGTTAGCTGGATCACGATAGGGAGGTGAAGGGGGGGGGGTGTCGAAAAGTGGCCGTAAATGGCTTTAAATCGGCTGACGACTCTCCTTCGTTGCAGTTTGGCCGGCCACCAGGCCCTCAACATCGAGCCCTACTCGCTGACGGCGTACAGCGCCACGAAGTACGGCATCACCGCCCTCTGCCAGGGCCTCCGCTTCGACGCGCAGAGGCTAGGCTTCAAGATCCGCGTCACGGTAAGGGCAAAAGCTTTATCAAAGGATTTTTTAGACTTTCGCCCGCGTTCGCCCTTGTGAAAGGCTTCTTCAGAGGCATAATAGTAATTATAATAATTATCATTAACGTTGAGTTCGTCGTGTGGCGGGCACAAAATTTGTAGGATCGCATTTAACGGAGCCTCGTGCCATGCCTACGTCGGCGTAACTTGTTTAAATGGACAATGCTTAACGAATCAAACTGATTTTTTTGAAACCGCGACGGGCGTGAGCGTGTCACCAGGAATGCTTATGCTGATGTCTCAGACGAGGACATTGCGATAACCACCAATCGCATACTGAAGTGTGTAGAATTATTTGATTACCGTGTTTTAAAAATTCCGCAAGTATTAAAATGTGTTTACTACACTTCCTCCTGCTGTACACGCGATTCTCATGGTTGCGTTTTATTGCGTGACTACTTAGCAGTGGCGCGCAGTATCCACATTCTACCGCCCGGTCCTACCCGGGTCGCCTGTCCGTCTTTTGAAAACGCATACTGAGCTTTCACTGGCTAGCTCGTGTCTGTGAACTACACTGTTCATAGGGAAAAATTTTGCCGCGTGACACGAATTGGGCAGAAATGGACGCATTTTTCAATCGTTAGTTAGATGCAATGTATGTATGTTTAAATATTTTTCTCGGGCTTCATGGCTTCAGAGCATTAGTCCAGGAGGAGTCCACACGGAGATGACGCCCCCTGAGGCCCTGGAGCACATGAAGGACCCCGACGATATGCTCAAGGCCAAGGACGTGGCGGACTGCGTCCTCTACGCACTGTCTTGCCCGCCGTCCGTAGAGGTGAGGCAGAGGTCACTAGGAAGCCAGGAGTTCGACTACCGCCAGCTCCGCAATAAAACCGTTTCCATGCGGGAGTTACTAATTGTATTTATTGCTGCAGATTTCGGAGCTGACGATTCGCCCGACCGGTGAGAAAGTGTGAGGAGAGCTGGATAGGGAAACCAGAACTGCATAGTGCATGATGTTTCGAACCATGACGTTTATTGAGCATGAATGGTGATGGTGATAACTTTGTGATGCTATGTACAACGGATGGAAATGGTAGTTATTTAAAATCAAATACTTAGCTTTTAAAATGTGAAATAAAAATTAGTTGAAACCAACAACAATGAAATTCTGATGAGTTTGTCCTCCTCGTCTACTTGAATTAACTATGTAAGTCTTTGGTTTGTTTCCGTTACCGGATGATGTTCGAAATTTTACCCGTCGCAATGTTCGAGTCGACTTCCTTCATATTCTTGATGACGCGTTCGTAGATGAGGGTGCGCACGTCCTTCGCCCACATGAAGTCCACGTGGTTGAACTGCTTCAGGGGCACCAAGTGCTTTTCGTGGACGCGAGGCAGCGACCGGGCCAGCCGGTCAACGTCCTGCGAGAATGTCGGGGTTTGAGACCCACACCTAAACACCCCTTTCGGAGCTGGTATTTGAACCCAGAGAAAACTTAAAACAACCAACCTTGGGGTCGATGATGCCGTCGTTGACGGAGTAGTAGAGCGCCACAGGAGTGGAAATGGCCGTCAGGTTGTAGTCTGGCGGGGGGTTGGGGTCGTTGATGCCCTTGCCGAGTGGTCGGAATCGCCCTGTGTGTAAGAAAACAAGGAAAACCATTTTAACTGTCTGTGATTCTTGAAAAAAAGAAGAAAAAAGTGGCGCAGCCGCAGCCGCACCTTGGTAGCGGGCGGCCAATTGAAAAAAAAATAGGAAAAAACAAAAGAGTGATGTGTACCGCTGAGGTTGATGGCCCCGAAATGCTCAATGCATCTGAAACTCGTTCCCGCTGGATGGTACGCGCCGAAGGTCGCCAGGTAATCCTGCGAACACGTGGTGAACCGGTATAGTGAGTGACACAGTGGGTCCGGGCCGGCAGGGCCGGGCTGCTGCTAAGTCTGCAGTGTCACTTGGACGAGGTGTTGATTTATTTATTTCGAGGCCAGACACGCAGTCACCATTGTCAGTCTTGCAATAAAAGATCACAAAAAACTGCGACATTTGAATTGTCAAATTTTAAAAAAAACAATTATCACAATCGTCACAATCATGTGATGATCGTCACGATCTTGTGATGCCCTCGTCACAACTTTGTGATGTGCTTGTTACAAAAAATTGTAGTAATTCATTGCAAACTCAGAGACAAGTGGTGTCTCGTCTGGACTGGCCCCCGAGGTTTGGCATTTCTGATGACCGTGACCCAGTTACACAATCCGAAGAGAGTGATGACGTCAAAAGGTGACCAACACACCGACAAAGCGATGACCACGTACGATTCGGCTAGCGCTTTAGAGTGTGTCGGGATTAATGTATCCCTATAAAAACTAGGAGAGTGTCCTTACCGGTAGTCGCTGGTCGGGGTGCCCCCTGCCCAGCACCTGCTCGTACATGCGGTAGCACAGGCCGATGAGGGGGGAGTCGTCCGTGCAAAAGATGTTGCCGATGTAGTGCAGCAGCGCCGACCTCTTCCAGATCTCGATGAAGTTGTTGCGCTTGAGGTAGTCCTGCGGCGACGGAAAGAACGAAGTTCGTGACGACGGTACAGGGTTCGAATGTCAGCAGCGCTGCAGACTCTGCCAGGTACTTTGGCTAGTCTGGGCACGTATAGCGCCTGCTGGGTAGGCAAGAACGACTTGTGGCATGCACGCGTGCCGTGCGGGCTGGCCTACCCTGGCTCTCACAGGCGGCATGCTCGGCGCCGCACTTCACTGTACTGTACCTCGACGTTGTTCTTGAAGAACTGGAAGGTGATGTCCGAGGCCCAGCGGATGACGCCGCTGCGGATGCGGATGGACGGCGACATGAGGCTAACTAGCCGCACCTTGGCGTTGTACTCAGGCCGCTGCGCCAGCATGACGAGGCTGGCCGAGGTGGACATGGAGTGCGCGATGAGGTGCGCGGACGGCGCGCCGCTGCGGTTCAGGGCGTAGTCCACCAGCGCGGGGAGGTCGTACACGCCCATCTCGTGCCAGCTGCGGGAACGGAACGGAACGGGTTCGAATACCGGCCACGACGGATGCAAAGAAAGTCATTTTAGGGCACTAGAATAGAGGTGGCGTAACCACTAGGAGAGAGGGTGCCCCTGTCCGTCCTTAAAAAGTAAAAGTTAAAACGCTGATAAAAACACTACACTCTAGAGCCACTTTAGAATAATCGGGCATTCAAGTAGCGGTCATAACACTTCTCCGAACTCTCTGCCGAAAATAATTTACGACTGTTTTGAGTGTCCGGGCACGAATACCTCCTCGAAAGTGTGTTGGGGATCGGAGTCGGATCAGTAAGTTAAATTCCAAAACCCAGACTCCGTGGCTAAGACGCAAAAGCATCCTGGCCGCGCTCGAGCGCCCCAAGGGTTTGGACCAAAGGTCTGGACTGTACCTGAAGTTCCAGAACTGGGGATCCGTGGTGTTGATCGTGGCGTGCCGCCGCGCGTGGGTGCTGCCCCTCATGTTGCCGAGCCACACGTCGTAGCCGGCCTCGTTCAGCACCGTGCCTGCGGAAGCCGAGCCGAGACAGCTTTGGAATATAGAAATAGTAACTTACCATCCAGTCCTCGGTCCACCGTCCGCAACACTTGCTGCACCACCCTTCTCTCCTCTCCTACCCAGGTTAGAGTTGTCCTTGCGCATCATCCAGGAGTCGGACGAGGCGAGGTCACCGTGCATGAGCACGACCGGCACCGCCCCGGGGCCGGCCGGGATGCGGACCGCCGTCAGCAGGTAACCGTCTTCCGTCCGCACCGTGTGCAGCTCGCAGTTCTTGTGGCCGTTCTGGCGGCACAGCGCCGTCTAGAACACGCCACGCACAGATATGGCATGACACTTGCTGCGCAGCGCAGTGACGGTAGGCAATAGAGGTTTCCAATGAGACTTTGGAAACGGAAGCTGAAGAACAAAAACACTCCCAGACCGAAAACTCTGGAGGGCAGGTATGAGAAACTTGAATGGCGTTGTGAGTGAATTTGGAGGTTATCCGTCATATTTGGCGCTGCTCTTCTGCATCAAAATTTCTCATACTTGCTCTCGTGAGTTTCCGGGCTGGGAGTGTTTCTGTTCTTTAGCTTCTGCTTCTGGGCCTCGTTCGAAACCTCTATCCAGGACGCCACAGGGACTGCCTACCTCGGCCCGGTGCTGCACTCACCGTATTGGGCGGCGGCTCCGGCACGGGCGGCGCGCTCCGCAACAGCCTCATGGTGGCCTCCAGCTGGCGGCGCAGGGCGGAGCGCGCGCTCTGGGAGCCCGTGAACACGGTCAGCAGCTGGCTGCGGAGCTGGGCGGCGGCACGCGCCAGGCCCTCCGGCCGCTGGGCGTCGGCGGGGCACAGCAGCAGCGGGCACGCGCACGCGCACACCACCAGCAGCAGCGGAGTCAGCCTCGCCATCTGCAGCACACAATTAGCCACTAGCTGGAGCTATTTTCGAGACGAAATTCAGATAAATTGAGATTATCTGACAGTGACTTGAGAGGTCCGAATTAGCTGAATGAATGTTCCGAAACGTTCGCCGGGAATGCAGAGCGCTACAAATCAAACATGATTTTACATCTCGGAAATCTTGAATATGTGTGAGAATAATCCAATATCTATTTTGTCCCAGGAAATTCATTGTTCGAAGCGCACAGGTAAGAAACTCACGACCCAGTCTTACAGTGTGACGGGCAGATTATACCTTGACAGGGATCTGTAAAGTTAACGACGCACGTATGTGCGAGCGAGCGTGCGAGTGAGATGGCCACGGAGCTGGCGATTTTCAAACCGTATTTTATGGTTTCGAAAATAATGGGCTGATCGTCTTTGACCGTTTGGGACAAAACCAATATCGCCCCGGCGTCCTCCAGGAACCCTTCCTTCAACTTCGGTGATCTAACGGACCGGCGCCTTCGGGTGCTAGTTGGCCCCGGGAAACTGCTCTAGAACCCGCTACCCGGCTATCGCCGGATGGATCTCCCGGCAACCCCCAGCCCGCGCCACTGCGCGAAGCCCCCTCCGCATAAAACCACGGCCTTCAGGAGACTCCATAATACTGTAGTCTTCCCTTCCTCACCCCCGCAGTCTGGTTTGGATTGACCCCATTGATCATGGGGGTCCACCCTGTCGGATACTCGCTTCTGGGGGTGTCTATTCGTAGAGCTACGTACTGCTCTACCCCTCGATACGCGACATCCGGCTGAGTGTAGCTCAAGGGGGTTGGTAGAGAGGTACGACACACAAGGGATTGGGGTATACACTGTTCTGACCACCAAGTACATACTCACGAACTCCTGATGGTGTTGCTCCGCCCGAGGCCCCGACGCATCTGCCGCGTGTCGTCTGCGCCTCCGGCTCCCGACCGGAGAGCGCAGCGTTTGCACTTTTAGGCCTCTGCGAATATCGCTAGTTCGTCCTACGGAGGCGCGCTTTTCAAACGGCGTCGCTCTACCGACACACCCCGGCGAAGATTTGGGAGGGCAGATCTGGGAGCGGCTTGAGGGGGGGGGGGGGCAATGTCCCGCTTTTTGCCTACTTACAGGCGGAAAAGTTATGTCCGTTGCCTACATTTCCGGCGCCTTCAGGCGCCGAGGGGCGAAGGGCCTGTTGTCCCCCTCCCTTAATCCGCCCTTGTCCCTCCGTACACGGCTGAAGCCACTGTACTACTGTACTCTACTCGCTTCGCACCGAGTAGCGGCTGTCCGAACCCGCCAGATTCAAAGGAAGGAAAACAGAAGCTTCGAACCCTAGAAGCTCCGTACATCTCCCGCGTCTTCCCCCGAGACTTCCCATGAAGCACAGATCGCTCTCGGTACGCCCCTGTCGTTTCGCAGAGCAGAACACCGAACACAAGGGCTCATTATACCACATTATTTATATCGCCGCGCGCTGCTTTGCCAGCTGACATGCACGCACACTCGAAGACACACGCGTCCCTGCCGCACAGCCGCACGGGGAGCGCGCGCACGCAGCTTGCATCCCGCGCCTCACCTTGCACTGCCGCAGTGTGTGAAGTGAAGATCAGCGGAGTCCCGACTCCGGCGCTGGATTGGCAACGACTGAGGCTGCGCGTCGAGTCCGTACCGCACCGTACCGCGCGGGCCGGGCCGGGCCGGACAAGGCCTCCGTGTGCACCCCCCGCATAGCCTGGCAGAGCCGGCACTGCCGCTCTGCCGTCCACAGCGTTTCGCACCGACAGTTACGTGCATCTGCGGGCCGGGCGCCGTGCAGAAACTTCCAGCCAGAAAGAAACAAAAGTGCCTCGCCTTGACACCATACTCCCGCTGTCCTGCTGCCGCAGCTACCGCCGCTACCGCCGCTACCGCCGCTGCCGCTGCTGCCGCCGCTCCACGGCTGCCCGCCGCGCCGCGCCACGCCACACCACGCCCCTTCTGGATCGCGCCCAACGAGACGCGCTATCGCACATATGCATTCACTTAAATTTGATAACGGTCCGTTCACAAACTACGTTACGCCCACCGACGGGTTCATCTTCAGAATCAGACAACCACTCCGCCGTCTTCCGACGTACAAGGTCGACCCGGATATCTCCCGGGATGCTTTTGCACATAACGTCAGTCGCCGAGACGGTGTTACACTCTCAAAAATGAATGCTTGATTCAAAGCGATTTTGATGCAAATCTTGTGTTCTTGTGTGATTTTTTTTTAAATTTAAGAACCATCAGCGGACATTAACCGTCTGTATGCTTGACACTAGCACATGATGCTTGAGGCCACGGATTGTCTTCTTGGTGCTCAACCAAGCATGATCAAGCATCATATGCGTGTGGGATTTTTGGTGTTTCAAGCCTCAAATATGCTTAACTTAAAGCATACCATGCTTAAATCGTGCATTCATTTTTGAACGGACTGACCCAAACGTAACGTCCCATCCTCGCCCCGGAGCGGATGAAAAACTGGGGAATTTAAAAAAATAGTGCCCTCACAATGTTCTTGGCAGTGGCGGATTTGAGGGGGAGGGGGGGGGGGCAACTCCCCTTGAAATGTACGCAACCGGCACAACTTTTCCGCCTGTAGGCAAAAAGCGCGACATCGAGGGCGTGTTTGCAAAGAAACGCGCTTTGATGGGGAATAGAGGTTTCCAGCGAGGCTCAGAAGCGGAAGCTAGAACAAAAACACTTCCAGACCGGAAACTAGCAGAGCAGGTATGAGACATATAGATGCACAAGTGGCGCGCAAAATGTGGGAAATAACCCCCAAAATTCACTGAAAACGCCATTCAAGTTTCTCATACCTGCCCTCGAGAGTATCTGGTCTGTAAGTGTTTTTGTTCTTTAACTTCCGTTTCCAAGTCTTATTGGAAACATCTATTTCTTTGAGGGTGTGTTATGGACGCGGTTATGACCGCGTGTGACATGCCGCTGACAGTATGACAATATGCCCAGGCCAGGCCAGCCCCGCCGGCCCCCGCCGGCTGTCCCATCCGGTATTCGCTATCACCGAAACTATGCTTATCTTGAGAAGGCCCCGGATTGGATAGAGCCCTTTCGTATAAAGGTAGCCAGGGCAGTCGGCAGGAGGACAGTCACAATAGCGCAGAGTAACAAGGATGGCCCCGCACCAGCTGAGCGCCGCCGCAGCCGCCGCTGCCGCCCCCCAGGGCCACCTGGCGTCCACGGACCGCTACTACCTCCGCATCGTCCGCCCCGAGGACACCGAGGAGGTGTTCCAGTTCCTGCGCAAGTTTTATTACCCCTACGAGCCCGTCAACCAGAGCGTCAACAGGATCCCTGTTAACATCTACCAGGTACCAAACTCAAACAGAACTCATAAGTCCGTACTTAAATCAAACGTTATTTTCTGACACATGTTGGTGAATTCTGTCTCCAGTGCAGCCATGGCGAGACCATCAGGGAAGGTCTCTCTCTTGCAGCGATCGAGAGAGACACGGGGAAGCTGATCGGCGTCTCCATCCAGGGCATCGCCACGCCTGACGACGACGTGGAGGTCATGAAGAAGGTGGAGGCCGTGGCCAACTTTGGCGCCGTCAAGATAGCCAAGGTAAAGAACTCGACAAGAAAAGAAAATCCCCCCATATTCTCAGAGCGTTGGTATTTGAACCCACAGCTTCCAGATACAGAATATAATATTTCGGAAAAGGTCTGAACCGGGAGTGAAGAAAGAGAAAGCAAGACCGGCGGAAACAAAACTCGGGTATCATGAGTGGTACTGCAGCAGAGAGTATCTCCGCGTCAGCCACGACCAGCCAACGTCTAAAGTTTGGAGGCTTAGCTCGCACTGACGTGGATTTTCTTCTTGCCTCCTTGTCCGTTTCCGGTTTGGATCCTTTCCAAAATACCCTATTCCCCAATTCTTTTCGAAGTAGTTTTGCATACACTGACCGTCCTGCTCCTGCTGTCCATTTCTGTAGTCATTTGAAATCGTGGCCGTACTGGAACGTGAGGCTGACATCTGGTCCAAACTCAACACCACCAAGTCCATGCGGATCCTGGCCACGGCGGTGGATTCCGACTACCGAGGACTCGGTGAGCAAATCGTCTTCGACTCCCGTTTCGCGCCTCACTGGGAAAACCCCTATTCTGAACGACGTTGTCCTCCTTCCAGGATTGGGCGCCGCGTTCGTGTTGGGGTCCGCTCAGCTGGCGCTTGACAGGTCGATCCGCTGGCTGTCGGTGGCGGCCACCAGCCACTACTTCGCCGACGCGTGCAAGCGGATGGGCGGCGAGCTGGTGCACAGTGTGCGCTACGACCGCTTCGTGGACGAGCACGGCAGGCCGCACCTGCCCGTCAAGGCGCCCCACGAGGCCATGACCATGTGGGTGTTCGACGCCGCCGACCTCACGGCCCCTGTCAACAGGCCCAGAAGGCAGTCGGCCACCGGCGCCTGACTCGGCTCTCCCCCGAGCCACTTCGTCTCATTGTGATTTCATAGCGCGTAATTTTGAAGGTGCTATTCAGGAACCACGTGACACGTCATCGAGGTACATCGGTAATTTGGACGTGGAACCGTCTGTGGGATTCGAACCCACAACCCACCAGACCTGCAGCTTTGAGGGAGAATCAAGTCCGCACCAGCGTCAGTTTGCTTCCGCCCCCCCCCCCCCTCTTACACACATCCCTACAATGGATTCGATGAAAGGTCAAGTGGTTTGTGAACACTCCCTAAGTGGTTGAACAGGGGTTTATTGTAACCAGCATGGCACCCAAGATTTGGTTTAATTGTGTGATTTAAAATTAGTTAGGTTTATTTTTTTAAGAATCTCAACGTATCTTCAATAATCTTATCTTTAGTTACTGTTTTTATGTATGATAATAACGAGCATTGTGAGTGGGGGCTTCATAATATGTCAGAGAAATAAATTTAAACAGAAAATACCAAGGACAGAAAATAACAATAATAGAAAACTTGCGTTTCATTGTCATGGAATTTGCCTAATCTGCAAACCGTTCTGTAAGTATTTCACGGCTCACACACGCACACACGGCAACCGCCACAATTTCGCACAAACATGAACGAAAGGGAAATCAGCGAACCGACGCAGAAGTTAGCTCTGAGATTTGAGGTCGCGGATCCCTAAGGGGACGTTCATAAACTACGTGACCAATTAGAGGGGGGGATGTCAGCCCATGGTCACGATCCTATCCCTAATACATCGAAAGGTTAGGTTTGGCAGGTCACGAAAAAGGGGGGGGGGGTTAAAAAGTGGCCTCAAATCGGTCACGTAGTTTATGAACGCCCCCTAACTATTATCTCTTCTAATTCCCAATCAATCGCAGACAATATAATCGTTAATGGCCGAGTGATCAGCCTATCAGTTTCTCCGATAATTAACAACTTGTCTGGTGAGAGTCCCTGTTGTGTGAGACGCAGACAAGTGCTTTCAGCCAGGATTTTCCTGGAAAAGTCTGTACAAGTTCAGAAGGCACTGCCCCGATTGAGCGCACGGCTGTTGCCGGGTCCACAAGAAATGGATTCTTCCGTACTTTGTCCCTTGACGAGAATCCTGAGTCGAACTACACCCACGCGGTCCTTCGCACTTCGAAAATAAGGGGGGGGGGAGGAGTTCCTTAGTGAGGACAGATAATGTCCCGTTTCGGTAGCAACAGCCGTGTGGCTACTGAGATAGCTTCGCAAAACTTTGCTGTACCCATAACCCACAAGCATGTGCAGGTCCTGCCGGCGTGCCTGCCGACCGCGCGATGGACCCGGCGCCCGTGGACCTAGGAGTCGGAGTACTTGTCGGTTACTTGTGGTGTAGCGTGGTGGCACGTGATGTGGTACTCGTTGAAAACGCCTGCGAATGAATGAGTGGGCCAGCCGCACAACGCGCGCGCGCGCGTGTGTGTGTGTGTGTGTGTGTGTGTGTGTGCAAGTAATCGAGGTGGCCTACCCAGCTGGCTGGGACCATCAGAGAAGAGTACCCTTCTAGGGTGCTGTTTTAACCCTCAAACTAGTAAAAAAAAACTTGTCAAACTAATATAGTGAGAATTACAATCATTGAATGGTAAATATTCTTCTTCAGAGTTAAGGTTTGAAAATGCAGCTTGTAGTTTGGTGATGATAAAAAATTAATTTTTCTTCTATTCTTCCGTTGTCTTCCTTTGAGACTGGTTTCAACTGGATAGTCTGGTCAAATCTATTGTGTGCCTGTAAATATGATTCTGTGGTATGTCTTTCCTTGTGCTGCTTTATTTCAATTTAAGAAGTGTTACAGTCAGAAGGAGGAATCTGACAGTTCGTAACACTAGTATCTCGCAATCATACGGTCTTGATGTGCTCACTGAGGGCCTGAATATTTGTTTGAAAAATTCAGTGCAACCTCAGGCAAACCTATTGTGTTTACGGGCCAGTAGGATATAATTGGGTATTTCGGAGGAGGTCCAAACCGGAAATGAAGAAGAAGGCAAGAAGAGCATCAGCGGAAACAAAACGCGGGTATCATGAGGATTACCGTATACCAGAGAGACCTCGTCATGTCCTCGATTTTTTTTTTTTTTTAAATTGTGGGAGGCTTTCAAGGGTTCGGTTGACTGACCAACTGCTGCCTGCCTAGCGGCTCCCTTAGACGGCGTCGTAGCTTCGTATTCTAGTGACGACCCCGTCGTACACTAGTGGCTTGGCGTCCTTGCCGAAGAGGAAGTCTAGGTGGTTGAATTTGGGGTCGGCCACTTCCACGACCGTGCTGGTGGGAATCTCGCAGTGGATCTTCTGCACGCTCTATGTAAAAAAAAAATACTATTACACTTCGTGAAATACTGGTAGGCCCGGAGTGTCACAAAACTGGATTTAGTGCAATTTTCATGTTTACTACTTTTTGTAATTAAGAATTTTATGATTAGCTGGTAGTTAATTTTTATTTACAAAGGGAACGTGAACGTGGATGACTTTAAGTTTTTTTGTTTCAACGGGAAATGTGAGGGGAATCGTGGCGAGACTTCATTGTCGATAGGTTGGCTGGTCGCGGCGCGGCCCGCAGCCCCCTAGTTCTCACTGGCACCGACCGGTCGGCACATCGACAATGCTCCGCTCTGAGGGTTGCGCCTCTTGTGCATGTTCTAGGGTCCGAAGCGGTCCCGACTCTTGAGTTGCCTCCCTTTTAACCAGGGCTCGACTCGGCTCGGCACATCAACAATAAGGGCTGTTTCACAAGAAAGGGAGAGGTCCGATTTTTAGCGCAGCAGAAGAAGGATGGATGATACTGACGCAGCCAGTTGACGAGCCGAGCACGCTAGCTCTGTCTTTTTCTTTTGCCATTGGATGGAAGTGAGAAAGCTGAATTTCAACTCGGTTTTGAGACTGTCTGCTGCATTTCTGGAGTGTAAAATGACGTCCGACGCTCTTGTATGGGTACTATGCAAAAGTCAGGAAGGTCTGTAAAACTTCTCACAGAGACTTTCGGTTTTGGCGTAAGGGGCACCATAGGAAATTAAAAAAAAAAGTCCAATCTTCAGTGAAACTATAAGGCCACTCCGTGCCTAAAAAAAAAACGATTAATCGTTTGTCCATTCCAAAAATCAGTGTACCCACCCCGGGTTTGATTGTCAGGGGGGGACTTCGGGGAATAGATTTAGAGCTCACCGGTTTCGTCCCCATGTAGTCGTTGATCGAGTACACAAGTGTGAGGTTAACCGTAGCTCGGCTGATATTGTAGGACGGAGGCACCACGGACTGGTAGCGAGCCAGGTTGCCAGCCAGGCCGTAGTCGAACTGTCGGAACACCTGACACGTGTGGTGGACTAACTGACCAAAGTGGACCATTTGCTTGAGGGAGCACCCTGCAGGGCTGTTAGCCCAGAAGTCCGGGAACACGGTCTGAGACAATTGAAGAGCGTTCGTGTATTCATATCGTTTGTGCGTGTGCACTTCGCTGCGAACAGAAGGTTTGAATAACCGTCTACCAGATAATATGATGACCATATGTACCCGGTTTTGGTTCCAGTTGAACCCGACTGCCGGGAACAGAATCAGATAGCACACATCCTGCGCCGGAGACGTGGGGGCGCAGAGCGTGTCACCAAGCAACGGATTCATGGGGCCGTAGGGAAGTATCTCCACGAATTTGGGCTCACCTAATGCCTTGACTGCGGGCTGGAGAGGAACGCCTTTTTCACACCTTTTCGAAACTTTGCGGTAAATGCATCATCATAATGTCGAGCCCACTCACCCAAAGTATGGTTGAAGGGATGGAAGCGGCCCAAATTAACAACGAGAGCGTGCACTTGAGGTAGACGACAGGCGCCAGCAGATTGGCTGTCCTGATCTTGTTCATCATGCCATTTACCAGGCTGGCCATGACGAAGAATGTCGTGGTTCCCTGTCGACAACAAACTTGAAATCTTTGAGTGACATTTCTCGCCATTTTCTTTCTTTCTTTTTTATTTCTGTATGAGACTGAGACGTGACTGAATCCGACGAACCTGCGAGTGGCCCACGTAGTGCGCGTCCGTCTTGTTTGAGATCTTGAGCGAGTGGTTGATGAGGCTGGGCACGTCGTAGATGCCAATCTCGTGGAAGCTGAAGTCCCACCACTCCACGTCGCGGTCCGGATCGTGGCGGCAGCTCGGGTACCGGGACTCGGTATTGCCTCTGGCGTTACCGAGGTAGATGTCGTAGCCCAGGTCCCACAGCAGGTACGCTACGCCAAAAACACCGAAACGTACGGCGTAGCAGAGCATGCCATAGACTGTCCGTCCTGCGCATGCACCTTAGGAACTTACGCAATGACACTCTGGGCCCAAGGGTGAGCCAGCCCGCGGAGGAGTCCAAGATGCCGTGCATGAAGAAGACCACTGTGCCGTGGGAGCCATTCTTGTTTGGCATTCGGAACAAGGTAAGATCGTAGCAGTCAGGGGTTGTGACCGTGTACTGCTCTACGTCGTAGCCGTTGCCTTTGATGATGGCTGCCTGGAAGAGTTGTCAGTTTTAACCAGAGAAAATTTATGCCTTATAGATTTTCTAGACGTAAACACGCGTATACATGATCTTCCTGCTCGTTTCAATGGCGCAGGGCGCAGGGCGCAGGGCCCACAGATGAGTCGAACTACACACCCCTGCCTGCCAGCGCACGTCTTAAAACTACACCCACTGTCCGGGGTGGTCATTGTCATTCTGTGGTCTTTATGAATGGGCCACGCATGGGCTGCTCTCTTGCTCTCACCGTGCCGATGAAGTGCTTCTGTAATACCCGCGGACGGAGCGCTCGCGTGTGCCCCTCCTGCATGTCGACCATCGTCATGGTGTTGGACACGGCACTGCTGCTCATGTTGGGCCCCGGCATGCCCTTGCCGTCCGTCTCGTCAAGCACTACGTCGACCGACTCCAACAAGGCTGGGGCTAACAAGGCCGACCACAGCACCCCCAACACGCTTGTCGCTCTCATGGTGGGTGTCGGCGCTAAGTACCTATAGGGTCAGATTGAGGCACAAGGTTGAAAGAGCACGCCCCTTTGAAGCTGATATTTAGGGCCCGGATCACACATCGGTTAGGCGAGACAACTGAGTCGGCGACCACGCGGTCACGGGTTCAAGTACCAGTTACAGAGGGGCGTGCTTTCTGCCCCCCCCCCCCTCGCTCCTCTTTACCCACACTGAACCCACACAAGCTTAAGGTATCACATTTTTGTCAGGGTGCTTTGGAACCTTTCCTTGTGTACGAGATGCCGTGCGCTGTGTCCGAGACTATGGCGCGCAGCGGTCGAGCCTACACATATATGAGGACCTCGTGTCCGGCGTTATCTCTCGCACCCTTCTAAAGTAACGTTATGGAATTCGTTGCGTGCCTCGGCTAACATCCGCGTGAAGCATTTCATTATGGGCTTTCGGCTTGAAACGCGGCGGGGATGAGCGGGGATGCGGGGATGCGGCGGTGCGGAAGGGCAAACGACGTTTGTAATCCCTGACTAACCCCAGGATTGACCCAATTTTGTAATTCCTTATCTTGTAATTGTTTACTTCGCGTACAGGCTTTGCATAGCGGATTTGTCATTGAGACTGGCAGACTCTCCTCAAGGGGAAACACAGGGAAATAATTGTTTATCAGACTTAAAGAATAAAAATAAAAAACGGTCACCATCAGGATATAGGCACTTTAGCCGCATTGGTAAGAGGCGGTGCTGAGACGAACGTCGTCCCGCGTTCAACTCTTGCCTGCGCCATAAAAACAATAATCTCGATTTACTGTTTAGGGACACCGGGTAGAGTAACGGGAGTGCGCTGCGGGTGCGGTCACCATCCTGACTCTCGATTCGGGAGATTCTGGGAGCTTGCTGGGGTTAGGAGATATCGGCATTGAAAGTGCAACAATCGATTATTGCACTTTCACTGCCGATATCTCCGTTCGAAACTTAGATCTCACCCCGCCCCGCCGATCGGTAGCTGCACAAGGGTTTCTACTTCTAGTGGCTCTAGTACGCGTTAGAATCGTCGCATCGGCGTGGCACAGCATCAGAAAGCATACCCATTTTGCTACATCCGGCTCGCTGACATTCTTCAACTAAAGCCAATAGCCAAGGAGCTGGGGACGCGACAATGTCGGCGCGCACGCCCACGGCCACGTGCGGCGGCCTGCCAGTCGCCGGTGACTTAGCGTTTACATATTGACAGGGCTGTAGTTCACGTTAGAATGGTAGAATCGATGCGATAAACACACCATTCGAAAACCTACACTGAAAAAACACGCAGGTAGGGTACGGAAACAGGTACGGTACATCGGAAGAGGTACGGAAACCGGAAACTTCAATACGCTACGGAAAGGAGGACGGAACTGTCCGTTTAATATGCAGATCAGGAGATACTGTACTAGCTTCCGTACCGTATAGGCTTCTCTGTGTGTTTCTCATCCGTACCCGACAGTTTTCCGTACCCTGGTGAAAAGTGCCCTGATAATTTTTTGCAGTGCAGACTTTGTTCTAAAATTGCTCTGCCTAAAATGTTTTGTCCAAAGTTAACAGGGTCGCTCTGAACGCTATTTCCTAAAACAACATGTAATTTTTCGCTGCGTGTTGTCCACTTTACTACCACAACCCTTAACTTAACCCTTCATAAAGTCAATCATCCTTATCACAGGACAATGCAGGATTATCCGGGACAGCGCGAACGCAGTCCCGACTATCAAAAATTGTACGCCCGAGGTATCCACATTTGGGATACTCGCAGAGGTCAGCCCATCCGAAGTGCAATGGAAAGGCCTCGCCCTGGGAGAACCGCCTTCATGATCACGGTTAACTCCTGCGCCAGGTAAGTATGCCTGATAGCGCCATTCGCTCTCCACCCCAGCCAAGACCGCGGACAGAGCACCCCCCGAGCAGGCAGCGTTCGGAAACACACCCGGCCGCATGCTGTCTTCGTTTGTCCCGGTCGCTTCATGCGAGTGCGAGGGAGACGAGATGCGTATCCGCACGTCCAGCTCTTATTGTCGGCACACGGTGAGATCGCCACGCCATCTAGCGTTGTTTCGGAGGATCGATGGTTTACTCATGCTGCATCGTAATCGTAAACCTGTGCCATTAGAAATATTCGTCATTGTTTCAGAATTTTGCAGAGGAAATAAGATAATAGAAAAGATCATTTAAATATGACACTCTCAAAAGAAGAAAAGAGGCACCGGACAAAATAAAATCCAAATTTGAAATTAATCCAGATGCCGTTTTTTTTTAATGTTCGGCTTGTTTTTTAGTCCTCTACGCATTGGATTGAACGGATTGTTAAAAATTTGAGCGCAAATAAGTCGTTAAAATTTCCACCCATCCGAACAAATTAAGCCTCTTTCCCGGGCTAGTCCCGGGAGACAGCGGCGCCGGGTCGCGGCCCGGTCCCGGCATGTCAGCGCTGTCCGCTATTTGTCCCCAGTTCCTCCTGGTGGAGTGGACAAATAACGGCGTTCGACTCTACGTGCCGAATTTTTTAAAAAACATTTTGAGCCCCTCTCGTCCCCGCGTGTTACGTAATGTTAGCATATTTTTGCTTTTTGCCGTGATTTTACTGGCACAACGTGCTTTCCGATTGATTTGAAACCCCCCTGGGAGGGGGGTGGGCTAACAGTTGTTGCTTGGGCGTATGATTTCTGGCAGCTGCACTTGCAGGTGCAAGCCGCGGCGGGGGTGGGCTGCCGTGGGGCTGGGCTGCGGGCGGGGCCGCGTGGGGAGCCTGCGGGGTGGTTGGTAGCTGCACCTGGGGTTTGACTGGGGGTGGGGGAGACGGTTGGGGTGGTGCGAGGGCGCTGTTGTTTGGCAGCACGCTGTTTGGCCGCTTCGGCGTAGCTAATGTTCTGGGTGGCCATGATAACCTTGACCTTGCGCTGTTCAAGGCGCTTCGGGCATTGGGGGTAGTCTGCCTCGTGGGGGCCCCGGCAGTGGTAGCAACAGGGCTGCGCGGCTGTGCAGGTAGCGCGGGGGTGGCCCATTTTTTTTACAACGGAAGCACCGCTCACTGGCTGCGCGGCAATCGGCGGTCTTGTGGTGGAATTCGGCGCAGCGGGCGCATTGCCGTACAGGGAAGACGTATGGCTCAATAGGGCAGCTGGCGCCGTACAGAAGTAGTTTAGTGGGTAGGACTGTACCTGACACTTCGATGCGCCAAGCGTCGATGTCACGGAGGGTGCCGTCGGCGTCCCGTCGCTTCTGGCGCTCGGCTGCGGTGATGGGGATCGGCGGGGAGGTGCTGGCCTCCCCGAGGATGTCGTCGATGGTGATACCGTCCCCGAGTCCTTAAAGGTTGTGTACTCCACCTTAGCCTGCGCGAGCATTTTAGCGGCCGAGGCCGTTCGTAGGCCGGTTTGGGGGAAGACCGCGGTGAGCAAGTATGGCCCCGGGTGGCCGGTTGGGTAGCTAAGTTAATGGGGGGTCTGGGTGGGGTGGTGTCGGCTGCTGGTTGCGTCGACTTCGGGTTTGGTGTTGTTATGGCGGCTGCCTGTGGCAGATTGGGGGGAGTTACTGGCGCCGGCGCCTGCTGGTGGATCGGGTTTATTGAGGGGGTTGGGTGCAAGTGGGTCCAGGTCCTTGCTGGATTTACTTGCGTGTTTCTTTTGAAGTGGTGCGCCTTCTGCCAGAAGTTTACGCTTGTTGATATGCTGGCCTCCGCCTGGCGCAGACGACGTGGAGCCGTCATCCAGGTCCATGCGGTGCTGTGATTGAGTGCCGAAGATTGTCTCGTACATCTGCTGGATAGAGGGGTCCGTAGGGTGGCCGCCGTGGGTGGGACCCCCCCCCCCCCCGGGGCCGGCGGGCCGCGGGCCGTCGTCATCGTCGTCCACCTGCATGGTGGCAATACTCTTGCTAGCAGCGTTGATTGGATGGGGTATAGGTTGAAGAGGGATGGGAGGGGAGGGGGATGGCCTTGGCAGACGTCCGTACTCCTCGCCTGTCCGACGTCGAATCTTTTCCGGCCGCTGGCCTAGAAGTCCGGCCGAGCGCGCGATTTTTGAATATGAGTTTCCTTTTTTTGTGTATTTTGATGGATCTTGTTGTGACAATTCATGAACTGAGATGCTAAAGCTTAAACATGATCGCAAGGATCTCAGAAATCAATAGTTCGGAGGCGAACAAACGAAAACCTTTTTATTTTATTTATGGCACTCAATATTCCATTTATTTTCACTTCATTAGACCTATATGGTTTTTCCATTTCCATGCTTTTCTTATTAAAACGTACGTTCGGGTTGCTTTTAAGGGATTAAAAAGTTAAAAAGGCACTCAATCAGACAATTTGAAATTTGCCTACCTAGGGACATTCGATTTCAGAGTCGGTTTCCGAGTACCAGACAAGCGGTGAGAAGATGTCACGTGGGCTTCTGTCTGCTAATTCTGTCTCATTGTGCAAGAATTGTACAAGAATCAACAGATGGACCCAAAATACAAAAACACAATCACTTAATCTTGGACAGGTTTCGTGAATACTTTTAGAGCTGCACTAAGCTTACCCACGTCATTTATACGTTTCACCCGAGTGACCGGCATTTGCACGTTTCGGACCTGCAAAGGGCAGAAGCAGCAGACAAGAAACAAATGCAAACAAGCAAATGCGTTTGTGTAAGTCCTTCCCTCCCCCCCCTCTTGCCCCCTATTCCCCCTTTCCCCTCCCCTGCCCTGCCTGACCAATCACATCATGTACTGTCGATGATTCCCACAATTTTGTTGTAGGATTGTGTTTCATATTTTGTTGCAATGTGCTTGTTTAGAAGTGCTGTGCTAACAGCATATTGAGATCCCTATGCGCAAGCTTTCCCTAGGTTTCATCCGCACTTGTGTTTGTGTTATGGATGTGGGCTGATCTGATAAAGGTAAACAAGAAATCTTTAAATCTAACCTCACGAGTGTCAACAAGTAGTTAAAGTCAGCTGTGATATTAATATAATGTCATATCTCTCCTATAATTTCTTCTGATACATTAGGCTTAAGGCCTACATTATTTCTCTTATATCATGTCATAGAAAACTCTTAAGTTGATTCCCTAAATTGGCAGATATCAGCAGAATGGATCAAGACATGAAGACCAAATTAAAACTTCGGTGTGTGTTGTTTGAATTGTTGAAAAGTGATTACAAAGTGACAGATGATACAATTCTTGAGAAACTGATAATACACCTTTCTGATAAGGAAAAAGGTTGGTTTCCTATCAATTCTCTCTATGCATATTGAAACCCTCTTGAATAATTGTGTTTTGCTATGGCTTTCAGGTTCCCTTGTAATAGACGTATCATTATGCACAGCATGGGCACGTACTGTTCTGTGGTCATGGCATGAGGATAAGACCCCTTCAGCTGTTGCTAGCTTTGCCCTGCGATTGATGGCAATTATTGTGGAAAATGAATGTGATTTTAATAGCATTCAAAATGCAGTTGCCCAGCAAGAGACCATGGGCTTGGATTGTCTTTCAGAGCCTTCTCCTGACTGCCGCTTTTTGCAGTTGTTACGGAAAATATGTGTTACCACCTCGAGGAGTTCTTCGAATTTCTCAGTGAAGTGTGCTGTGGTGCAGTTCCTGTCATCTCTGCTCAAGCATTCTAGTGGAAGACGGTGGATTATGACTTCAGGTAACTTTTCCTCAGATTGTCTAAATTTAAACCAGTATTACATTTCACATAAAATTGGTTCACCTGTATTGTGTTTTAGGGCTGTGGAAAGAGGTTCATGAAATGGGTTTGACTGACTCCAGTGTTTATGTGATGCGTGAGACTAGAAATTTTTTCTCTAGCCTTCTGAATCAAATGCCTTTTAATGAAGAAAATGAGTTAGAAGAAGTACTATCTTTCATTTTAGTACCTTTCTTCTCAGCCCCATCATTTCCTGAACTTACTTCAGACAACGTAAGTTACCTTTGTTGTTTTTGCATCAATATGATCATCCTGTCTTTGACTCTCACTGCCTTTAAGACAGAAAATCCACCTGGATGTGAATTCTGTTGTTTGCCAGCCCCAATTGAGAGTTACATGACATAGATGAACACATGAATTAAAGCACTGTATCATTTCTTTCTTTCAGGCAAGAGTTATGTCAACTCTTTATCTAATTGTGGATATTTTAGAAAAATCATTCCTTACCATTGATCCGGACACATTAAAAATTCAGTCTCGTATGTTTCAAGTTCTCAGTAAATCTTCTGTT
The DNA here is from genome assembly GCA_038380765.1 of Odontothrips loti. NCBI lineage: Eukaryota > Metazoa > Arthropoda > Insecta > Thysanoptera > Thripidae > Odontothrips > Odontothrips loti. Next base: position 17,086,249 of record CM076249.1, read on the forward strand.
AGTCTCTTGCACAAATCACTAGAAGCCCTTAAAGCATCCAAGAGTGAACAGATTGAAGAACTGTTATCAAAAATAGCAGTTTTGTTTTACATTTTGGATATCATCAAGGATGGGTAAACTTATGTTCCCTGTTGATTTATTTGCATTACATTTATAGATGCAACTTAATTGTATTACACCATGGCTTGTTTTTCAGGCAGAAGCATGAAACTCATGAGATGAAGGCAATCTGCCTACAAATTTTGGAAGTGTTCAATGAACTTATAAACAAGGGAAGTGTTGAAAATGTACTTAAGCTATGTGTCTCGTGTCATAATTTTTGGACACATGTTGCTAAAGTTCAAAGAAGAACGAATGAGGATGAATGCAACAGCACTGTCAAAACGGGGGATGAAAAAAAGTACCGATTTGAAGATCAACTTCTCTGTCTCCAGGTGTGTACATGTCTTTTTTATCAATGAAAATGAATGACTTTTGTCTTTCAGCTAGCCTGGAACGTATGCCCCTCCATGTGTGTATGCATCTTGAAACATGAAATGTTGAAAAAAATTTCCTAGTCGTATTATTCTGAACTAGGGCAAAAAGTGAAGAATCTTGTCACCCCTTATGCCTTTTCTTTCACCACATTCCTAAATATTATCTGTCTGTTAGCGTTAATGCCCGGAGGCCCGGGACTCCGAGTATTACCTACTTAATGCCCGGAGCACCGGGCTAAGTTCGTTAAAGCTAGGTAAATGATGTGGCCTCCGGGCATTAACTAGTTAGGGTCCGATAGATTACAACATTAACGGAGGGGCACCGGTAAACCCCGAGTTCGGACATAATCCGTCGGGCATTAACCGTGGTTTGAAAAACTTAGCGGGCGATTTTCTTCCTGACTTTAATCAGTTCCTTTTTTCAAAAAAGCGATGCAACTTTCGCACGGCAAGTTTACTTATTGGAACAGCTTGTACTTCCATTGTACTTTGTTTATTTAGTAACTGTTGCTGACTTTGTGGTCTTCATTGGCTCTTTTATTGCAGCTTGCACCAATAATTTGTCTTGTGGTATCTGCTCCCACCGAAAATGACAAAGAACTGTACCTTTGCAAGCTCTCATACAAAATTTGTTTTGAGTCTCAGCGATTAGTATTTTCATTTCGTAACATGGTTCTGGCGCTACGGCAACTTCACCTCTGGCTAGAAAAGAGTGCAAGATCAGTAATGTGTCTTTCTAAAATTCTATCACGGGTGAGACAACGCAAAAATTTAAGTTTTAGTGTGATACGTGTTTGGGATTTCACTACAAATGTGTAACAGCGCTTCACCAATCTTCAACCATCTGCTGTGTACTGTCCCTAGGGCTGCAATGTTTCCATCTTCTGAAATGTTACCTTAGATTTAAAATATTCATTCTTCATCAATCACACTAGTCATCTGTTTGTAAGTGTTCCTTAGGTTGTAGAAGCTGCTTCTTCTAACTACCTGCATTTAATCTTACTTTTTATTTTAAAATAATTTTTTTATAAAATATACCCCTGTGTTATTTGCAGTTGTATCATGGCCATGTGTGTGTGTGTGCGGGTGCGTGTCAGGGTGTGGGCGCGCGCGCGCGCGCACGCGTGTCTTTCTCGTCTTTTTTGTACCTCATTTCATTCATTTATATGCTGTGCACTCAGAATGCTGGTTTGAAGCAACTTTTTTTTGCAGTGTTGATGTCTCGTGCTGTGGTGTATGTGTTGGCAGTCAACTTAATCATTTTTCCCATCTCAATTTTCGTGCAGATGCTTCCTTTATATGTTGGTCTTACTAAAGGTACTGATGTACTGGATGATTTAATGGAAGTCCATCTTCAGAACTTGACCTCTGCAATGTCCAACCATGTCTTACGAATGGGATACTTATTCCGAAGTTCGATTGTTAAGCGAGGGTCTGAGGAGCATCTCGCTTTGTTTTCTGTGAGACAACTAAAACATGTGCTGAATAGGGTAAGATGTGACTGGACCGGGTCTTTGCTTGCTTCTCTGGAAATCTGGATATCAGTTACTAATACTCAGCTTCCTGGGAAATTTGCCTGATGTTTGGTGTTATGGATTGCACTTTTTATGGCCTTCTCTTTGTGTAAGACTTCACTGTACAATTTTGTTAGAAATGGAACAGGCATGTAGCTCCTAGGGCCTTCCTTTACATTTTTCAACTCTTGGATGCAAAAGAGAATTAACACGGGTGATCTGAGATTGGATCTTTGTGGGTCAGTACTTCTATTGATGTATTGCCGTTGATGAAATCAGTCAATCAAATTAATCCAGCAGCTGTTGAGTTCATCTTATTTGTTATTAGTTGCAGCACAGAAGTAAGAATTATATAGTCAATCATTTTGTGCACACGTTTCTAATTAGGTGCCTCATTTTCTTCAAAGTACCCATTGGAGCATAAAATCCAAATTCGTAGCAGGATGATGTGAATATGTACTGTTATGTGTTTGTTCTGCTTGTTTCTGTCATGGTTGTAACATGTTTTGCTTTTTTCCCCCTTGCCACGATTTCGTGTTGCTATGTGAGCAAGCTAGAGTATTCTACTTTAGTTCTTGAACTTTGGTTTTTTCAGCTCACTCCTTTATGTGTGGGATGTACAGTGGGAGAGTCCGAGTTAGAAGTATATTTTCAAGTTCAAGTTTCGCAACGTATCGAGATAAATGTAATGCGCTCCATATATACTATGAGAGATTATGTGGTGAACAACAGGCATATAATGGATAGGTGTGCACTATATTCAGTTGCATCCGTAAACTCTCTCAGTACAAGAGATATTGATCCTGAGGATGAACTGGTAAGAAGGATGCATATTGTGCAAGTTACGTATTTGATTCAATTTGAAAATTTGCACGCTTTTAAAGCTTCTTAGTATAATGTATTTTTTTGTTTGTTTTTTAAATGAATCTGGACTGTATTATCATTTTTGAGGATGAGGCTTGAAATATTTGGCGTCACAGTGGTGCTTGACACTTTGCATGTGCGTTGTTTGAGAATTGTATTGTGCTTGGTGAAATTTGTAGTCCTCCTTTCTTGTGCAGCAGTTTAAAATTCCCTTTATCTTTGCTTGTGTAGCAGTTTTTGTAGTGTTTAAGTGGATTTTTGGTTGAGGTAAGTAACTAAGCTGCTTGTTGGTTTGCTGTTTGCTTTATTGAAGAAAATGTCAGGTGTTAAGGTCGCAAGTACTTCTTGAGCATTGCATGTTTATTTTGCATGGATCTATTTATGATGACCTATAAGTTGCTGGTCATAGTATTTGCTGGCGTTGAACAATTATTTGTTATTTTTTCTTCAAATTATAGATAGATAGACTTATCAGTCTAAAATTCATTTTTAAAATTTCCCTTGCTTGTATTGCACATTTACATTTCTTGTATGGAGTGCACTTTTAACAAAATTATTTTACTGTCTTTTCTTTTGTCTCCATTTTGTCTTTTAGGAAAGAGCTGTGTTGGTGTTTCAATCATTCATTTATGTTTTAAAGCACTTTGTTCTCTGTGCTGAGTCAGAAACTAAACAAGCAGGGTGGGGTGGAGAATTCCGTCAATCTCACCACTCAACACTCTTAGTCGCAATTCTTGACGGTTTGGCCAATTTGGTTCAGTCCCATCGAATAACTTGGCGTGAAAGTGTTGAATCGTTATGTTTGCTCACACTTGCTCAAGAGCTTCTGAACAGTCCCACATTTTCCAGCAAAGTGGGGGTACGTAAAGACCATTACAACTAATACATGTTTGAGCTGAAGTGTAATATGCCTTCAGTAGTTACTTGCATGTCATGAAATCTGATTAGGTTGTTCTTTTTCCAGCTTGTTGTTCAAGCATTACGTCTCATTCAGTTGTGCATAGAAAATTTTATGCCCCCCAACTTGGCTCTTTTAACAAACACCTTGAATGGTACCAGTCTTGACAAACTGGGGCCCTTGATCTACAAACGGCTTCATGATCCTCATTGGGAAGTCAGGGACAGCTCATTGGAAGTTCTGCTAACTCTTGCAACTATTTCCCACACAAGTAAGATGTGTTAATTCATTTATTTTATTTTTTAAAGGTCAGTTTGATCTTCTATATTTTAAATTATAATTGTTATTAACTTCTTAATTATGTTTTCCAGAGTATCCACTGTTTCAGGAGCTAATACTGGACCACAAACTTTGCGAAGTAGTTGTACATTTAGCACTTAATGACTCTGAGAACTATGTTTGTGCTTCTGCAACAAAATGTCTCACAGCAATGGTTCGAGTTGATCGTCTGTGGAATGAAGAACTGTGTGACAAGGATTTAGTGGTAAGGAGTATGATGGTACACTATGTCACATGATTGTTCATCACGTGTGTTAATTAGTTTTATTCATTGTTGCAGAATAAGATGATTGGTGTATTGAGTGGGGAGAGTGAAGGTGTCTTACGACGAGAAGCATCACTGCTCATGAGTGAGATTTTTAAGTACCGTAAAGTAGCGTAAGTTCTCATCTAGTGTATTTTGAACCATCACATTGAATATTTGAACGATTTGAAGAATAATTTTTATGACCTTTTCCAATTGAATTTTAGGCCTGATGTCCTTCAAAAAGTGTGTCAAACTATGGCGAATGTAGTGTTATCAGACCTCCACTGGGAAGTGAAAGTTAATGCGCTCTCCTTCTGGGAGCTTATTATTGAGCATCAAATGAGTAATCAGGGTATGGTTGATGGAGTTTTTCCTCAAGTCACTTTCTCCAAAGAGCACAGAAAGATTATTAATCTAACTCCTGCTGCTATCCAAGAAAGACTTAAGAAGGTTCTGAATGAACTCTCTCAAAATGGATGTCTTCATGTACGTTTATTGAAATTAATTGATACCTGTTAATATTACAATAAATTTCAATCAATTCAGTTCTTTTTTCATCTTTAAAATTTACTCTTTCACGGTATTTTTTCCCTCTTTGTAGGTGTTGCTAGATTCTATCCATAAAGATGAAGACCTTGAAGTTGTGAAGAAAGCAGCACAAATAATTATGTCTCTGACAGTGGTGTTGGAGAGACATGGTCTTTTGGGTCCCAAAACTGTCTCTTCAGTGACTCCAATAAGTTCATCAGGACCATCACCTGCTGTAAAACACTATATTTCAGATTCTTCTATTGCCACAGACAAGGAGGAAATACAGAGCCTGAATTCTGTTGACTTCAGTGTTCCTAATGCTGGGAATTTTGGTACACTGAACTCCAATGGTCTCTCAGAGCCACTACCAGGAAAATCTATTTTAGATTTGGATCCACAACTCATGGGATTTGCTGCTTTGGATGATGATGGACTGGATCTGCCCAGTGTGGCACCTGGTGACATGCAAGACAAAGTAATTGACTCAATTCTAAATGACAGAGATATCAATCTTTTAGCCAAGGTTTATTTGGGTACTGGAGCTGAAGTACCAGGCCGCCAAGGTCCTGAGACCAAAATCTCGAAGCCTTCACATCCATTGGTTATATTAAGTTCAGATGACTTCTTACGGGAACTGTCAACAATACATGTGGATAAGATTGTGGAAGAAAGAACTCGCTGGATTGAAGATACGGGAAGTAATCTTGACACCCTCCTTGATGACATGTTAATCACAAGAAATATCAGTGTAGAGAAAGATGAGGATGACTGTAATGCCATGGATTGTTATTAGGTGCAGGAACATATTATCCTGATAAATTTGTGGACTGTTCATGTGTAGTGTATGTATTCTGCTTAATGTTGTGTCGAATTCCAATTAATTCTCGAGAGTGTTTGAAGAATTCTGTTTTGTTATATCAAATGCAATTATAGTTTTGTAGATTTTAATTGAATTAATATGGTAAATAGTGAAAGTCAATATAATTGTAAAATAAAAAGAGATACCAATAAGCATTTTTTATAATAGTGCTATTTTTTTTACTGTCAATGTAGTGGCTCTTTCTGAGCACAAACATGAAATGCAATTCACAATTCATAAAGGAGTAACTCATCAGTGTGGCTTGAATCTCAGTATGATAAGTTGCTCATGACATGCCATTCATTTGGAAATTGAACATACATAGCCTTGTAATCCTTTAAATCACCTTTACAAAAATGAATAAGAATTATAGTACGTACATTTTATAAGTATAGATTCAATCATACATGACTGTACAAGAAATCAACATTTTTACAGACAGCTCGGTACTTGTTATCAAAACAAAGGAACCTACATGGTTACAAGCGATCATAGAAAGTGGCCTCGATGGCTGATAAATTTAACTTCAACATGAGATGTGAGGTGAAATAACAGACCACATTGGTCCACTTAGTGGAATTTGGCAATGTGTTGAGAATTATGGATCTGTTTGAGACCAGAGTTCTGCTGACAAGCAAACCAAAATTCTAAGGATTTAAAAAAGGTTGTAGAGGATAAAAATATATCAAAAGTAGTGTTGAAATCTTAAGCCTATGTTTATGTTACGGCGAATGTCCGACTCCGGCAAATGTCGGAGATTCGCCGGCGAAAGTCCGGATTCGCCGAGGGTAGACGACAGCCAATCACAGAAAATGTTTATCTATGATCATTCGCCGGACCAGAGGCGGCAAACGTCCAAATGCATAATATGGAATATTTGGCATGGCTTTATTATTTATTTTATTTACATTGTAGGGTGGCTTGGAGGTGAAGGGGGAAGGGAGATGATCGCACTGGATATGGGAGGTCCAAAGAAGTACAGTAGCACTCTCAGCTTTGGACTGCCAACTCGACCTCGGATGCCTACCTTCTGGTAGTATACATGTTTCTCGGCTTTTCCAGGGTCATGGGTGTCATGAGGCACAAATTTCATGACGAAACCACATCTTAGGGTCGTTACACACTGCGCCAGAAAATATTATGTATCGTGAAAATTCTTTAAAGTTATAAGGTACCACTTTTTAGTCGATGTTTTTTTTTTTTTTTTTCAATGCTCCGGAATTTGATTAAATTGATGTAGGTCCATAGGGGAGGTCCGATAAAGTACGGGAGTTTCCTCAGTTGCTCAGAAGCGACCGCGGCTTTGTCGTGTGAAGCGCTCGACATGTCTGGGCTGCCTACCTTCCAGGCGTGTACATGTTTCTTGGCTTTTCCAGGGCCGTGGATGTCACGAGGCACCCATACCCATGCGTCACTCATGACGGACAGACCCCCTCCCCCGGGGTGAACAATCGTGTACATTTAATGGCATCCCCCTGCCCCGTAAGTGGTCCACGTGGTATCTGAACGACCACATATTATTCAATCGGACTTTCGCCGCCAGGTTTCGGCGATTCTAAGATTCGCCGCCACAGGTCCAGTACATGACAAAAATCGTATTTTTTCCTGCCATTCGCCGTCTACCCTCGGCGAATCTGGGCTTTCGCCGGCGAATGTCCGACTTTCGCTGGAATCAGACTTTCACCGTAACATTTACATCATCTAGCCACCAATGCCACCAAGCACTAGTGAATACATATGTGGGATTTCTATTATTCATTTATTTTCATGGATTACAGCACAAATACAAAATATCTGCTTGACCCGTAGCTAGCTCTCTTACTTGGTCCTCGCAAACTACGCTGAACACAATGTGGCATCATCCGCAGCCTCCCAGCCACGCAACGAAGATCGACACCACTTAGCGGTTTTTAGAAAGTGAACAAGAAGGGAAGTACACTGTGCGCCACGCACGTGCATCTCGATCATCCCTACACTCCACGCCTCTCGCTGCAGAGTCTATCACTTTTCACACGGCGGCTGCAGCAGGAGCCGCGCAGCGCCGGAGCGGACTTTGTGCACATTTTGTCCTTGGTGCCAACTGCCCGCGCCGACTTTGGCGGATCCGAAACGTCCACTTTTGCAATGCCGCCGTTCCCTCATTTCGCACCGCACTCTACTCGATGCACTTTTTTCATCCCACACCTTTTTGAGATCCAAGAGATCCAAGCGCCCCGCAGGTGCAGGTGCGCTCATCAGCAAGCAGCCCCGCGCCGCCCCGCGCGTCTTGGCGCGTCCCCTCACCCGGGACGTCAACAGGGACAGGTGTCCTTGTCGTCCTTCTGCTGGATGGGACTGCGGTCCAAGCGCCACCTGCAACACCAGAACCAGGGTCACGACGTCACTCCAAGTCGGTCTTCACAAGAGAGTACTCCGGAGAAACCGCAAAACGGAAGAAATAAAGAATCACACAAGCGGATCCAGTATGAGGCGAAAAGCAACAGAGAGTTTCTGCGCTAAGTGACCATGGGCGGAACATATGAGCAGCGAGAGCTAAGCCTCCAAATATATGACGTCGGCTCGTGGCCGACGCCGCGGCCGGAGATACTCTATGTTGCCGTTCCTCTCACACTGGATTCGCTTTTGTGATTCTTGATTTCTTGTTAATCTCCGTCCTGAGTTTCCTCGGCGTACTCTATCGCTATCACGTGACACATGTGTGTGTGTGTGTGTGTGTACTGACGCCGAGCGCGGGGCCGTTCGCTATGCCGTCTCTAGGAGGTTGCTGTTGTGGTGGCGCGGCCCAAGCGAGTGGTGGTGGTGGTGGTGGTGCTGGTGGTGGTGGCCCAGCCTCTGGGCCAGCTCGTGCATCACGTCCCGGAAGATGACCGAGTCCACGTTCTCGCCCAACATGTACAGCAGGAACCAGTCGCCCATCTTGGAGCGCCGTACGATGGCGTCGATGTCATCCCGGTTGATGAGCCGGTAGCGCATGCGCAGGAGGTACACCTGTCCAGGTGCAATCAGGTGGCGGTCAGGCTCAAGCATTCCGGGAGCTACCCCGCGTCCGAGAGCGTCCTATGCAAACGTCTGATATAGCAATTTAACGTCATATTGGCATCACCCTACTGTCATTTCGGCCCCAAATATTGACCTTAAAGTCAAAATCTGGGCCAAGAAGACGTGCACATGGCGTAAAATGACTATTCCGTCACTATTTCCTGTTACGTGACCATGTTTTCACGGATCACTTGTTAAGGCCTCCGCACGGTACTCACCCGTATCCGGGGGCTGAGGATGATAAGGATGCGGTACAGCACGGTGAGCAGGCTGAGCGCGCCCAGAATCATGAACCAGAACCAGAGGAAGACGTAGATCTTCTCGTTGACCACGTTGAGCGGCAGGATGCACACTGCATCGTGCCGCTCCACCTCACCCGACACGCCGAACTTGTGGAACGTGCACTTGGTCATGCGGGGGAACACGAAGACGAGGGGGTCGATGCGTGTCTCCTCGTCGCTCTCCATGAACTCGATCACCTCGATGCCGAAGCGGAGGAAGGCGCCGTCGAAGAAGCGGTCCATGAGGAACATCTGGCCTGCAACAGCGGGGGGCAGGGCGGGGCGGCCATGAGTACGAGCCATTCACGAGGGAGGGACGGGGAGGGAACGTAACGTCTCGAAATGACGTCACATCTCAGTGGCTATGAGACGGCTTGCGGAAGGATTTCCTGTCGATGCCCAGCGCTCCAGAGCGTCATACGGCGGCGCGCTCAGCATCGCTCAGCATCGCTCAGTTCCGCCAAGGAACAGCCGAGAACAGCGCACAGCGCTGCGGCCCCGAAACCGCTGAAATGCGTGACGCTAAACGAAACGCACGATCGAGAGAGACTAAAGGGGGAGAGAGAGTAGGCAGCGAGCCGCGTACGCAATGCGACCATTAGTCGGGCGTCGAAGTGAGACGAAAGAAGAGGGCACAGGCGGGGCTGGTCCTCCACCTCCACCCTGTACCATCCGCCCTCCATCCTCCACCCTCCCCCCTCCACCCTGTACCATCCGCCCTCCATCCTCCACCCTCCCCCCTCCACCCGGCTCGCCTCTCCGATTCCACGAATCAAAACAAAACGGAGACAGGACCGCCGCCGGGCGGTGCGATGCGATGCGAAGCGAAGGCGACTAGCGCCGATTCGCAAGTCTATAACTTGGCCGGGTGACAGATACAAAGCGGCAACACATGTCGGCGTGGCGTGGCGTGGCGTGGCCGGCCCGAGCCGAGGCCGCCAGGCCGGTAGCCCCAGATCAAAGGGGGTGAGCGACCACCAGACGGACAGGAGGACACACAGACAATCGCACGCTGGCCCACGCGGCCTGGCGGAAAGTGGGGATAAATTCTGATCTCGAGGGGAAAAATACAATAATAAGAAATAAAAAGGACATGAAATTAAGCGGGGGGGGGGGGGCGAGGTGGCGCGGCAGGGGGTCGGCTGTCCGCACTGTGAGGGTGCACTTGGCCAGCAGGGGTTGTTGAACCCCTTCTCTTGAGCAACAGGTGGGCACGGCGGGGCGGCACGGCGCTGCGTCCCGCGGCGGCCGAAACATCAGAGCGAGGTGGGGCGCGGGGCAAGCTCTCCGGGACCGGGACGGAACTCTAGGAGGCTACAGCGGCGGCGGCGGCGGCACTGCGGCCCACGGCCCCTGTCGAGTCGTGGATAGGCAAGCCCGTTAAGCACCCGTGCGCGGCGGCTCTGCCTACCTCAGCCTGCGCAGGCGCTGGAGAAGGGCCGGGCCGGACGCTTGTGTGCATCACGCGTCGTGTTCCCGCATTTCTTTGTCAGATCATTTCCCGAACACGAGCGTCGTCGTCGTGCGAGTCCGCAGAGTCCGCTGGCCGCCGCGGGCTGTGCGCGGGCTGTGCCCAGCAGCGGAACAATTAATTTGCTGGCCGGCAACACACATTCTTGGGGGACACATGTTGTTTCTGGTCGGAACGGGCGTGTTAGTGGAGTGGCGGGGGGATATCTGTTTCACGTCGGAACTCGCGCCGACAAAAAATTTAAGCATAACGAATGGTGACCTGGGGGATGGAGGCCGGCGCAGCCCCGGCAGCCCCCGGCGGTGCTCGCGGCTCTGATCGGGGAGGTCACAATAATATTGCCGTCAAGCCGTCCTGTTTTACAGCACACTAAACTTTATCGGCCTTGTCTCATGAGATATTTGCCGTTGCCACCAAGGTAAACAAAAGCTTTAAAAAAAGACCCCCCCCCCATAAAAATAGTTGGAAAAATCAGCCAGGTATTGAAATAGGATGCGGGTCTCAATTTTTGATCGGGAAAACAATAGACCTTTCCAGCAAGGCCCCAAAACGGAAGTCGAAGAACGGACCGGAAACTACAGAAAGTTGGTATGAGAAATTTTGATGGCATTATCGATCACGAAATACGGAACCTCCCTTCAAAATCAACCATAAACGCCATCCTAATTTCTCCTGCCTGCCCTCAGTATTTCCCGGTCTAGAGGTGTCGTTGTTCTTCCATTTCCGCTTCACAGCTTCAGAAGCACATTCTTACCGACGACGTTCCCGAAGGCCAGGAGCTCGCACAGGTAGTACCGGTAGGCCCACCAGTTGTGGTAGCGCAGGTTCTCCCACAGGTAGTCCAGCAGCAGCTTCTTCTTCTGCTTTTTCTCCACCTCGGAGCAGATGCCCACGTCCAGGTCCATCATCAGGGCGTGGATCTTGCCACCCTCCCAGTTCTTCCACAGCCACCGCGGCGTGTAGAACAGGATGGCCTACGGACAGAGTCGGACAGAGCTCGTGTTAGCGCTCGGGAATCGAATAGCACCGGCACTGAGGAAACAAGTGTTATACAGAGCACATCATAAGTGTGGATAGGAGCGACCACCGTAGGTCCGTAGGTGTTTCTTAGGGAACACTTGAAACGCGGGCCTGCATAATGCTTGGTCTGCTTGCTGTGTTTCAGCGCCGGCTTCTCGTCTCTGTCTCTCCCATGGGAGTGCACTCGCCGGCGGCGGGGCTAGGAGGAGCAGTGCACACGAGCGACAGAGATGCAGAGAGCCCGCCGGCTTGTCCTGCCCTGCTGGGGGCTGCCAGCAGCAGCCAGGGGCTGCTAGGTCTCCTACTCCCCGTCCAGGGCGCGTGGCCCGGCGGCAGACGGCTACATTAGCGCACTCACAGGCGGCTGTAAATATGAAACGACTCCTCCATAAAGCGCCCACGTGGGGGTGGGGATCACAGCACTGACCAGCAGGCGTTACTTCACAAAATTCGTAACGCTTATCCTCGCTACGGCCTGGCCTGGCCGCGCGGCCGTGGGGTTCAAAGCAGAGCACTACAGGGGGATGCTCGACACCCCGCCCTCGAGCGCCGCTCGTCGACCACTCACAATGTAAACCAGCCGCCGTGCGCCCCGCCGGGTCCCGCGGTCCTGCTTCCCTTCCCCCTTCCCGGGGCGAAATTTTTTTAAAATGCGCCTACCGTGTAAGCACGCGGCCCGCTGCCAACAGCTGGCGCCCCACGGCACGCTGCACGCAGCAGGCGGCACCCGCACGCAGGCGGCACCCGCACGCAGGCGGGCTGCACCCACAGAGCGGGACACACTAGCTGCTAGCAAAGAGGGCCCCAGCGCCTAGCGTGCTTATGCCAAATTTTTGTTTCCTTCATTTCGCTCGCAAAAAAAAAAAAGAAGAAGCAAGACTGTAGTGCACAAGTCCGGTCATCTTCTATTACTTTTTAAAATGATAACGAACCTGACACGGGGCAGACACAGCCGGACAAACCCCGTCCCAGGTTCAGCCAGCCTAGAACCCTCGGGCCGGAAATGATAATGTTTACCTTGAGACCACACGGTGTGGGCACAAGGCCGCCTGCCGTGTGCTCCCCCGGCGCTCCCTGTGGTCCAAAGAGTGCACTCGACAGGTGTTTTGACGTCGTCAATGACTGATGGCCGCGGCAGAATAATGTTACTTTTTCGAGCTCCACCCGCCCCTCGCAGCCCGGCCCGCCGCAGTGTTGTGACAGGTGTCTCTGCTTTCGCCAACGCTTTCCCTTCACCTTCGCCGTGATCCTGCGCCAGCCGTCTGATTCCGCACACCGCCGCAGCGTCACGTCCTGCTGCCCCTAAACGCACCGTCAACTCCCTGTCTAGCGGCCTAAGCTACTCCCGCCCGTGCCTACGCCATACCTGCACGCGTGCGCGTGTGTATGTGTATGTGTGTGCGTGTGCGTGCGTGCGTGCGTGGGAGAGGGATGGTTTTCTAAAAATACAAACTGAATGGGCTGGATTCGAACCGATGAATGCGGGTAACAGAACCCGCCCTCCGATATACTCCCATTGATAATTACAATCACCTGGTTGTTGGGGAGTGTTCACAAACCAACGTCACTTTTTATTTTTCTTCTGCGGAATTTTTCGGGAGCAGTGCAAGGGATCAAACTTTCGTTGGCGCGGGCCTTGAGTCACTACGACGGTAGGCCTGGTGGGTTCGATTCCCACCGATGGTTCCCGACGCACTGTCTCCCTCCACCTGAGGTTTTTTAACGTCATCAGATCATTGCGTGTATTTTTCATTCTTCCGTTACGTGGTATGTGAACTGTCCCGAGCCCGCAGGACCGCAGAATGGCTGCGGTAGCCGAGGGGGCCGCCCCGAGGTCTGCGCGGTCATTCTGGGATTGGAGAGCCCCCCCCCCCCCCCCCCCCCCCGCCCCCTCTCCGCCGTCGCGGCTCACCTTTGGTTTATCGTCCTAAAGGGCTCAGGCAGGCAGGCCCGGCTGGGGGCAGGAGGGATGGGCCGAAACACACATTGCAGCGACTTCGGCCGCCTCGCATCACGCTTCATCCACCTAAATTTAGAGCTTGCGAGGCTTTCTAGGTCCACACCATACCGCTGCTGCCGCTGCTGCTGCTGCCGCTGCTGCTGCTGCTGCTGCTGCTGCCGCTGCTGCTGCTGCTGCTGCTGCTGCTGCTGCTGCTGCCGCTGCTGCCGCTGCTGCTGCTGCCGCTGCTGCGCCTGCCAGGGCCTGCCTATGCCGGCGGCAGCCAGTGGCCCCCGCCCCCGCGGCCCCATGGCTGTGCCCGCCGCCCTTGGCCTCATCGCAACCGAGAGTGAATGACAAAAAGTGGTGAAGGTCCTACCCTGCCCTTACCTCACCGCGAACCTCGTCTCCGGGTCTTCGGCTGGGGCGCTTTCCTTCGTCCTACACCCCCGATCCCAAAACACTCACCGCAAGCGCATATATTTTGATCACATTTATTGTTGCAAGCATGCAGTGCTTCCGCAAGGATGTTCCCTCATATCGTAGTCTGTATGGATACTTGGGTGAAGCATCCTAGGCTCGTGGAAAAGCTGGTATGATTGGCAGATAAATGAGAATAAAGCTATGCCTCCCCGGATCATTTCAGCTATGATCCAAGCATACGGAGTTGAGGGCGCATGCGGGAACCGCACTGCGAATAAAACCAGTCATGATCACCCCCAGGCTGTGTTGAAAACTTTGGTCTTATATCCAATCCTGATGACCAGCAATAGACGCCTGGATTCCCAAAATTAGGTCACATTACCTTTCCCGATGGGAAATGAGGAAGTAAGTGTGGTAGGCCTCACCGTGACCACCCCAACTCATATCTTCCGCATTTTCTATCAGAAAAGAACATGTGACCCCATTTATGGAAAACTGGCACCAAGCTGCGTCTAACTCCTGCATCGAATCTTGAATTAAAATAAAAGTATTCAAAACAGCTACGACAACCCCCTTATGAGCTGAACTTCTTCCACCAACTAGATTTCCGGAGTCAACCCCGAGGCGAGGTCGGCCCCAACTGACTTGCCCCAAATCTTCCCTGCAGAGCCGCCGCGACCCCACTGCTAACGAAAACAATGATGTTGATGATGATCATGAGGATAAGATCATGACCAGGGTGCGCAGCGCAATCGCATTTTTGTGGACTTTGACGCCCCCCAGCGGTCCGATCCCTGAGGGGCCGAGCCGAAAGGGCCTTCTATTTGCGTGAAGGACGAGGGACTTTTGTTAGCCTTGACTCGCCGCACGCACAATAGCGATCCCCTTAGGACGGTCCGTTTCGTTCCGTTCCGCCGATCCAAGCCCCAATGCCCCCCCCCCCCCCTCTCGCAGCAGCCCCGCCCGCCACCCCTCGCCAGCGGCAGGTCACAGTAACGTAAATAAGCTATCCGTCGCTGAACGGGGCCAGCCACAACATGTAGCTGCTGCTGGGCGGTGCGGTGCGGAGTGCACGGCTCCTGTCGCCAGGCCCGCCGATCGACGTCACCAGCGCGCTGGGCGGCGCCCGCCAGGTCCAGGAGGGGGTAACAACTTCACAGCGGTCGGGTAATCCGGGTATTCTGAATAATCCTGGGTATTCCGGAGTAATCCGGGGTAATCCGGGGTAATCCGGGGTAATCCGGGGTAATCCGGGGTAATCCGGGGTAATCCGGGGTAATCCTGGGTAATCCTGGGTAATCCGGGCAATCCGAGTAATCCGGGCAATCCGAGTAATCCGGGGTAATCCTGGGTAATCCGTGGTAATCCGGGGTAACCCGGTGTAAGCATGGGTAATCCTGGGTAATCCGAGTTATCCCGGTAATCTGAGGTAATCCGGGTAATCCGGGTAATCCGTAATCCGACGGACACAATTTTGAGGAATCGTTACCCCCGCGACTAACCCCACCCACACCCATAGACCCCAACACCGCCCCTCTCGAAACTTTTCTCCCTCTATCACCTGAAAGCGCTGCTGTAGCTGCACCTCGCCGACAGGCCGGCAGAACACGCACGCACAGGCTCCCGCACACCCGCAGCATGGACACTCCTCGGGGCGCACCTCTCTCATCCCCATCCCCACGGTGCCACAGACAGGGAAAGTTGTGCGCGTGCAAAGTGCAGCCCGACAGCCGCGCGGCGAATCCAATACTTCCCGGGCCGCGCGAAATAATAAAGGAACAAGGGCTTTTAGACCGGGGAGAGGGGGGGGGGGCGTCCGGCGGCACGACATTCTCATACTTATAAAACGAGCGCGGCGGCACGGCGTACAGTACGACAGGGCCGCTGCCGAGGGGGGCGCGGCAAAAAACAAAAGGGGAGAAAAAAAGGCACTTACGGCTGTGGACAGGCAGGCGCCGCGCCGTACCGCCACCGCCTGCAAGGGCTGCACGGGCTGCCTCTCAAGGCTGGCCGCATCCCACACGGCGGCGATATCTGTTTGCATTTAGTAGTGACTTTGGCGGTGTTCACCCCGCCTCTCGCCTCCCGCCTCCGCTTAGGCAGGCCTCCTCGCACTGCCCCTCCCCCGCCGACGGCCCGCAGCCGGTGACAGTCCGGGACCGCCAGGACCTCCCCGCGGGGTTTATAAACACTGCCATTTGTATGCCGCGGGGGTGTCAGGCCCGCCCGGGCCGGGCCGGGTCGGCCCCCGGGGTGCTAATATGCAGCCGCCGGGTGCATACGCTGCTCAGCGCGAGGCGATATCAAATCTTTGCGGCGAGAAAACATACGGATATGGCATGGCCCCGCGGTAACGACCCCCTCCCCTCCCGGCGAGTGCGCGTGTGCGGCGCGTGTGGGGCGCGTGTCGCCTCGTGTCGCGCGTCACGGTCGAGTCGTCACGAAGTCGTCACGGGGAGAGCTTTATCGCGCAGGCCTCCGCCCTCCCGTGGCTGGGGGCACGGCCCGGCCCGGTCCGGCCCGCCCAGCCAAGGTGTGCCTCGTGCTGGTCGCTCATGCTCAGTTGTCATGCAAAATGTCTGTACGCAACCACATTCAAAATTGTGCATAACGCAAGTCACGCTCGGACCCTCGGCCCCGGCGGCGTCTTCCTGATGCATCCACGACGCCCCCGCAGCCCCAGTCCGGCCCTCTATTTCGAGGGGGCGATCGGGAGGAGGACAGTCCGTCTTCACAACACACGGGGTCCGGGGCCGCAGCCGCTGGGGCCGCCAGGGGGGGGGGGGGGGGGGTCGTAAAGTGACGTCACCGGCGTCCCGGCCCAACTTTCCTAACCTCTCCGCGCTCATTTTGGACGCTCTAACGCAACACAGTCTACCTTGGACTAAGGTGCTAAAACCTGCAGATGCGTCGAGGGGCCGCCCCGCCCCGCCCCGGCCGTCCAAGAGATTTAAATTTGGTATCTAACGGTGGACGTTACTCCGTACCACCGCTTCCGCTTCCACTCGCCGGCCCCGCGCTGGGCCTTTATTTCGTTTTCACAGTCTTTGCAAGTCACCTGAAAGGGGAAAAAGAAGAAGAAAAATAGTTGGTGCCGGCAGCGCGGTCAGCAAAGTGTGCGCCCGTCCCGAGTCGGTCTGTTATTCCACACAGAGCCAGCCAATATCACCTGCCAGTTGATGTAAACATCTCTTGGCAAACCCGATCTCGGTTCTCGGTCGAGATATCGATGGCACGCTGCCCAGAGGGCCCAGAGGCACCCAGAGGTGTTCGCGCGTGGCTTTGGAGCGTCCGTGGCTGTTGATGGGGGAGAGCTTCGGCTCTTTGATCGCGAATGTCATGAAGAAGCTCTATCGACAGATAGGGTGGTAAAAGCCAAGCCGAGCGGTCTGCTTGCGAGATTCCTGACCGACACGTTTTTATGACGTGGCTGTCGGCTGGGGGGATAAGATGAGGTCGTTCGTTTTGTGAACGGAAGATGAGGAAGTTAGTGACGGTCTTATCGTGTGGTCACCCCGGGTCACACTGACCAATATCTGACACGCATTCCCCGTTGAGAGAAGGTTATGTGACCCAATTTTTGAAACCCCGGCACCAAGATGAGTCTAACTATGATCTTGTGGTAAGCGAGATGAACAAGATAAGCAAATTTTTCGGGGGGGGGGGGGGTCACCGTCCACCACCGAGAGCGGCCTCAGATCAGCAAGTCGAGGAGAAGGGGCTGGACATTCGTTTGGTTTCATGGACGGTAACGGCAAGGACTCAAGACTCATTCGGGCGGGAAAAAGAACAAGTTCTGGTTTTTAGATAGAAGCGCGACGGATGCATGACGGATGCGTGACGGAAGCGTGACAGAAGCGTGACGTTACGTGACGTGTTAGGCACTGACAAAGAACTACTGGTGACTGTTTTCGCTTCGCCTCGTTGCTCGTGCTTCACTGGCGCTCGACGTTTGCTCGCTCCGAGGACTTCAGAGACAACGTCCACAGAATTGAAATTTATTTGCATCGTTGGCTTCATTTTGTTTTGAGAGCACTAGGTATTTTTTAAATGATTTCTCGACCTCTGTAATCGAAAAATTTATTTAACCATGCCCTTTTTTTTTCACGCCTACCCCGCCGCCTCCGCTGGCAAAATATTGCACGCACGCACGCCGGCGACGCCACCGCCGTCGGAACTCCCATCGGCGGCCAGGTCTACGCGCGCCGCGTGGTGCTGTGCTGGCTGTGCTGCCCTTCTATTAATATCTCCAGGAGAGCAGACAGTGAGAGCGTTCGCGGACCGCCCCCCCCCCCTCCTCCGTTTAGGTTCTGGTGAGCATCGCGACCGCTGCACCATCACAAGCCCCCCCCCCCCCCCGCCCCGGTGCGGCGCAGCATAACATTTGAGTAACAGGCGCTTGCCGCTTCCATTTGGCCGGGTGGGCCGGACCCTCCCAATGGACCGGGGCGGGGCCGGCGGGGTGCAAGGACAGGAAGTGCCAACTCGAAACGGTCTACCCGACGAGTGAAAGTGAGTGCAAGTGAGAGGGCGGAAATACCGCCGCCTTTCGCTTCCGACCGCCTCCGACCCTCGTGGCCTTGCTCGTCGCTCAATCCAATCTGGGGATTGCCTCGCACGATTATTGCTGGGATTTGATTTTTTGTGCAAATTACGATCCCGGGCTGCTGATTCAGCAAGTACGGGGAACGAAAGTAAAAGGTCGTGGCGACGAAGAACAACTCGTTGAGAAGTATGAGAAATCTGTTTCTGTCGTGAATCGAGGGGTTCTTCTCCTTCGTCGCGATCTCATTTACTGCTTTTGTTCCCCTCCGGAGTACTATATTTTGTTTTCTCCGCATGCTGCCGTGGTTCGGTCGATGTTTGTTTGTTTTCGATTTGAATCTCACGCCGAGACCGCGGGCTTGACAGTTATTAGCAGCCCGCCATTACCCCCCGCGGGGGCAGGGGGGAGGGGCTGCGGGGGCCGCGGGGAGGCTTAGTGAGGCCCCGACCACCGCCGGGACGGGCTTTGAGGCCGCGCGGCGCGAGTAGTCCGAGCTCAGCCCAGCGCCAGCACGAGCAGCAGCAGCAGCAGCAGCAGCAGCGCAGCACTGCGAAGGCAAAGCTAAACAAACCGTCAGCATCGTGCGTGCAGTGCGTGGTGCGGATAGCGGGGCTCTGGGAGCTGAGCCGGGGGGCGGGGCGGCGGGGGCGGCGGGGGCGGCGGCAACCTCCTCGGCACGCATCGCGACGCTGGTCTAGGGACCGTCCATTAGGGGGCCTTTCAAATACCACGTGGTACAAAGTAGGCCACGATTTGACGCAGAGGAGACGACGCCTGCTGGGTAGGCAAGACGGCCCCAGTTGCATACACGCGTGTCGTGCGGGCTGGCCTATCCCGGCACCCACAGGCGCTCGGGGGCGACGCTTAGCCCCTCCTCGATCGCAGCCACCGTCACCGTCCGGGAGCGGCGGCCGGCAGTGAGGGTGCCCGTGTTCACGTGTGGTAGCCCAGCCCAGCCCAGCCCAGCCCAGCCCAGCCCAGCCCAGCCCAGCCCAGCCCCGGCCCGCAGCGTCGGCGACAGTCAGGGCTGTCACGGGCTGTCCCCCTCCCCCTGCCCCGCCAGCAGCAGCAGAAGCAGCAGCAGCAGGGAGCGGCTCATTCAACAATTCACACCACAAAGCCTTCGCGACCGTCGTCGGCACCCATCCCGGAAATAGGCGGGGCTAAACATAAAGCAACGGCGACGAGGACAGCCCTAGAGAAGAGCAGGTGCGTGGCGTGTGGCGCGGGGGGCTGCGGGGGCGGGGGGCCGCGGGGGGCCACGGAGGAAAAGGATTAGTGGTCGTAACTAATTTTTCAGTCGATTTTCAGAGAAGCAGGATAACTAAAATTTTGTTGGGGGAACTAACTTTTAGTTGCACCAACGCAAACTTTAGTTGCTTCAGCGCAGATGTTCACTGAAGGAGCAAAAAGCAGAAAAACTTTACGAACCTCATTGATAGAGCAACTAACGTTTCGTTGGTGCAACTAAAAGTTAGTTCCCCCAAAATCTAAGTTCTCCTAACAAAAATGTGCTGCTTGTCTGAAAATCAACTCAAAAATTAGTTGCGGCCACTAATCTTTTTTCTACGTGTAACCGCGGGGGCGAGTGTCCGCGGGGGCGGGTGTCCGCCGGGGGCGGGTGTCCTCGGGGGGCGGGTGTACGCGGGGGGCGGTTGTAGGCGGGGGCGATTGTCCGCGGGGGCGGGTGTCCTCGGGGGGCGGGTGTCCTCGGGGGGCGGGTGTACGCGGGGGGCGGGTGTAGGCGGGGGGCGGGTGTCCTCGGGGGCGGGTGTCCTCGGGGGCGGGTGTCCTCGGGGGCGGGTGACACGGGTGCACCGCCCCCGCCGCCTCCCACTCCTCTGCAGATGCCTATCGGCGGTCGTCATTAGGTGCGGCCGAAGGGCCGAACCAACTAATTGGAAGTTCCGCAGTCCGCAGTGCCGCTGGCCCACAAGTGTCGCCGCGCCGCGCCGCGCTGACGGACCGATCGGGGGGAACACGCACAATTATTTTCCAAGTCCCGCACAAACTCGTTAACTAATTCTCCCCGCTGAGCCGAGCCGAGCCGAGCCCAGCCGGGCCGAGCCGAGCCGGGCTGACCCGAGCCGAGCCGAGCCTTCCCACCGCAAGAGGCTGACAGGACAGAACAGCGCAGCAGCGACGGCTCGAGTATAATTTGGAAGGATTTGCACACCTGCCCAGCACCCAGCGCGCGGAAGAATGCTCGTGGTCTGGTGTGCGGATGCGCTATCGGCTGGCTGGGCGGCCGCGGGCGACGCTAATGAACGCTCATTATGAAGACGAATGTCGGGGGGCTGGCAACGCCAGGCCCCGGCCCCCACCCGCACCGATTCATATTCCGCGCCGTTCGATCCTGCAGAGGTTATTTACGAGCGCCACAGTGAGATAGAGATAGACTCGAAGAGTGAGAGAGAGGGGGAGAGAGAGGTGCCAAAAGCAGTGACGGCGAGCGGGGCGGCGCAGCGCAGGCATCCTCATACCGATTGAGTTATCGAGATGTGCGTGTATTATGGCCGGCCCGACAGGGCCCGCCTGTGACTGGAAAAGAATGACTAGAGAAGGATGGACGAAATTACTGAAAGAGATTGGAAAGCGAGGTTCGGCATTTTTGACATTCTTTCGCATTCTGTGCTCCGGGAGAAATCCGGCGGAAGCAGGGAAGATATAGGGTTTGTCACCAACGGTCAAACAGACCGTCAGGCTTTTTCTTCACTCCGATTTTTTTTCAGAATAATTTCGGTCTGGTGACTGGAATGATTTGGAAGGGACTGTTTCAGTAGGTGTACAGTGATTTTACCGTGTCGGTCCGGCCCCGCATGTGTGTGTGTGTGTGTGTGTGTGTGTGTGTGTGTGTGCATGTGCGTGTTGTGTGTGTTCATCGTCTGCCGAGCCGATCATACGCGGGCCTCATGTCCCAGGCTGATACCCTCACGCATTGAGAAAGTCTCCCAGCCGCCCTGCGTGCGTTCCGAGGGGTGCACCACATGGTAAAGTCACTGTACACCCAACGGAATACGGTCATGTGCAGTCACTTCCAGTCCCTTCCCAATCATTCCAATCATGAGACACCGAAATGATACCGAAAAAAAAATTCAGCGAGGAAAAGAAGGCTGATGGCATGTTTGACCGCTGTTGACAAAACCTATGTCGTCCCGGCTTCCGCCAGGACCCCTGCCTTCAACTTCGGTGATCTTACGGGAACCGGTGCTTTACGGCTGCTAGTTGGCCCCGGGACACAGCACTAGAACCCGCTACCCGGCTTGCGCCGGACGGATCTCCCGGCAACCCCTAGCCCGCGCCAATGCGCGAGGCCCCCTCCGCTAACCACGGTCTCCGGGACTCCATCATACTGTAGTGCCCTTCAACCGCAGTCTGGTTTGGCCCCACTAATCGTGGGAGTCCGCCCCTGCGAAGATTTGGAGGACATAGGTTCCCTTCGTACACGGCCGAAGCCGCTGTACTCTACTCGCTACGTACCGAGTAGCGGCATGTCCGCACCTGCCAGATTCAGAGAGAGGAAAACAGAAGCTTCGAACCCTAGAAGCTCTGTACATCCCCCGAGTCTCCCCCCTGGATTTCTCCAGAGGCACAGAACGCCCCCCCGGGCGGGACCCTCGAATCTAGGGAATTGAACCCTAGACCCTCGGGACCGGGGGTTTGTGCCGGCGGCGCCTTAGCCCGCACGGTCGCTTGGACAGCCATACCGACGCCACGTTCGGAAGTATACTTTAGCCACTGTCCTCCGAGCTGCGTCACAGGAAAAAGTTGAGCAACCGGCAAGATTTGAACCACAGACCTGTCGGTTTCCGACCGGTCTACTAACCCATGCGGCTACCGAGCCACGATGCTGTCCGCTGCGCTCCCGGCAATCTGGCTCCACAGAGTAGAGCTGAACATCGAGAAAAAAATTTGGAGGCGGAGGCAAGAGTTGATCCCGGGACACCGTTCGCGTCCGTTTGAAGCAGCGCCTCAACCGGTACGGCTAACGTTGCCACGGTTGCAATCGTCCGAAGCTTCCTATACTGTAGCATCTGTACGTGAAGAGCACCTCGCTTTCCAGTCTCTTTCAGGAATTCCGTCCACTCTCTCTCCAGTCACATCCAGTCATTTGGTATTTCAGTCACTGTACAAATTTTCAGGACTAGTCTGCCCCTCGGTGCGTTCTCAGGGCAGCGGTGGGCAGTACAGCAAGTAGTTGCACGCTTCCGAGCTTCCCACACTGTACCCCGGGTTTAACCTCACCCATGCCTTTCTTTTAAAATCTTTTTGCCCACCAGACCGTTTATTGACAGGAGGCAGGTGAGAGGCGAGAGTGAGAGGTCGGAGGCGCAGGGCCGGTGTCGAAGGGTGAGCCCTTGGGTGAGCCCTTCATGCCCCGGGCCGGGCCTGCCTCGCGGGGACACTTTACGAGTGTTGGGGTTGACTCGTGTTACGCGTGGGGATCTCTGCTGTCCATCAGTCAAATTGTGGGGTCCACCACGTCATAAAATGCGCATGAGGCCCCCCCCCCTCCACTACCCCGCCCTTCCCCTGCCAGCCCTACAAGCTCGAGACAAGCCCCCCCCCCCCCCCCCCGCGCGTGGCGCGGTGCGGCAGCGTCCTATTCATAGGACTGGCCTGCCTATGGGCTGGGCCGCTGGGCCCCGGCCCCGCCATGGGCAGCCATGGGCCCATGGGAACTCCCACGGCCAGTAGTACATCAACTAGGGGGCTCCCGTGGCTCCGCCGGCCCCCAGCCCGTGCCCTGCGGCCCTGCGGCCCTGCGGCCCAGCGGCCCTGTGGCTGACCGCCTCGAGGGGAAGTCACGTTCCCGGCCTCGATGCTTCACCAGAAACGGGGCAAACCTATTTCCTGTTGGTGGCGGCCGCGCGACCTCCGGGGTGCCGAATGCCGCCAGCCTGCCAGTCCCAGGAGGACCGCTAACAGGACAGAACGGAGTCTCACGCGGCACGCGACACCAGCCGCTGCTGCTGCTGCTGCTGCTGCTGCTGCTGTGTGTGTGTGTGTGTGTGTGTGTGTGTGTGTGTGTGTGTGTGTGTGTGTCGGGGCTGGCAGATACGCTCGTCGCTCACTTTACAGACTCTAGCGGCAGGCGGCAGGGGCGCGGCCGAGGTGCAGCGGGTGACTTGACAGCCAGGCGTGCGGCGCGGCAAGGAGTACGAACGGCACTTGCCGGGCTTCGCCAGCCCCCGGCGTGCCAGGTGGGCCCCGGTGCCCCCCGCCCCTGTCAGCCCCCGTCGGCCCCCTGTCGGCCCCCGTCCGCCCCCGTCGGCCCCCGTCCACGCCGGCCCCTATGCCCAACCCCTTGCCGTCGAAGGATCCCCAAGATGCGAGGCCCGGCCGAGCCCATGCAGGGCCACGTCGGCAGAGGGCAGCAAAAGCCCACGAGCGCAGGTCACAAGGTCGGGGAGGTGAACGCGGTCACTACACAAACCACCCTCAACCACAAACCAACCCGTTGCCGCCGATGTTTCAATCACGCAGCCAATCAAGCATCAGTTCTTAGTTTAATTTATTTAAATTAAAAAAAAAATATTTCGTTTTGCTGAGTCAAACAAACTTGAATGAACAAATATGCGAGGCTTCATTTCACCCACCCAGGAGTTCGGGCCGAATCAACTGTACCCAACAACTTACAAAACCTCCTCCGGTCCCCTCGGCCTCGGCCACGGGCCCCCCGCTTACCTGGAAGAAGAGGCAGAAGCAGACCCACTGGTAGTAGCCGTAGTACTTGCGGTCCTTGCCCTCGCGGCCCTCCCCGCGGGCGGACATGTCCACCCCGGGGTAGGGCACCTCCTCCCCGAGCTTCTTCTTGAAGGACGTGCTGATGGTGTACGTGGAGTGGATCCAACAGTACGTGTTGAGCACGTCCTCTGGAATGTCCTGCAAGCACAACCATCCCGGCCGTTAGTTGACATGAACAGAGACGCGGCACTGCGAACAGTCGATTGGCTGGTTTGGCGCACTCCAGCCACCGTTGTGCAAGGGTTGGTAGGGGGCGGTCACCGGCCGGCCCGCATCGGCTGGACGGAGGCAGAGGAAGGAGCGGCAGGGGCAGCGGGTAGGCAATCAGCGGGTGCGCACGCATGCGTGTCGTCGGGCTGCCTACCTCGCAGGCGCGCCCCTCCCAGCTCGCCGCTCCGGCCGTCGCCCGCATCCGCCAAAAGTTCTCCAAAAGTTCGATAAACTCGGGAAGCGCTGCACGTCGTCTGCGGCAAGTGGGGACACGGCGACATTTTATGTATCGGTTATCTATCTACAAGGGCCCGCGGCGCGCGGATGCTGCCAGCGCGTTAAAACGGCCTGCAGTTAGTGCGCCCTCCCCTCGGCCGTTGTCCCGGCCTCCGGCCGGCCCGGCTCGGCCCCCACCGCCCCGGGAGTCTCGGGAACGGCCCTGATAATGTGCCGAAGGGTCAGCCGGATCCCCATCGCCCTCACCTGAGGAAAGGGCGGCCTTGGCCCCCGCCCTCCGGCCTCTCCAATCCTAGGCGCATGCGAGAGAGAGAGAGAGAGAGAGAGAGAGAGAGAGAGAGAGAGAGAGAGAGAGAGAGAGAGAGAGAGAAGACGACTGGGAATGGGGGGGGGGGGATGGAGTCGCAGAGTGTGGTAATTTCCGTGCACCAGAGGGCGGTTTCAATACGAGCATCTCCTGCTCCGAACGCTCGTTTCACGACTCAGTAAAAAGAAAGCTTTTGTGTTTCCCCCACCCTGTCCGTCGTTTTCTTTTAATTTCGTTAGGCGGGGGTCCGCCTTCTTTGAGCGGCACACGTGCATCCCTGCACTGCACTGCGCAGCGTCGTGAGGCGTAAGTGCACATGTGGGGCTGCTGCACCCCTCTGCTGCCGCGCCACGCCGCGCCACGCCGCGCCACGCGCCACGCCACGCCTCGTCGCCAACGCCCGCCGCGACGCGCAGCGCGGCTACTCTGCTGAGCCGACGCGCGACATCCGCCTGCTCACCGACGCTTGCATCGGTGACGTCATGTCGTCTCCTCCTCGTGCCCCTCCCCCTCTCGCCCGCACTTCCCCTCCCCGCCCCTCCCCGCGCGCGGTCCCGGGAGGCAGCGGGGGGCTTGGCTGGGCAGGACAGGCAATAATGTTGCAAAGTGGTTGTGCTGCCGCCTGCGTTCGCTGCGCACACAGCCAACGAGTGATGTTTCTGCACCGACGCTGGGGCGCGGATGCGGATATGGGGGTGCCGTTTACCGAGGCCGGCATGTATGTCCGAGTCCAAGCCGGCCTCGCGGCGCTCCTCGAAGAGAAGGAGGAGGAGGAAGAGGAGGAGGAGGAAGAGGAGGAGGAGGAAGAGGAGGAGGAGGAGTAGCTTGAGGTCCTGCGGGTCCGAGGGGCGGCGCGGGCGGCGCGCACTAACACAGCGTGCGAGACTTACTCCCGGGGGGACGGGGGACCGGGGGACCTGCTCTGGCCTGCTGTTCTGCCATCTTTCTTGGCTACCGGCCGTCACGGCGTCATGGGCGCTGAGAAACAATTAGGATGCCAAAGAGAGAGATAGAAAGTGAATGTGTGAGTGTGTGCGAGAGAGAGAGAGAGAGAGAGAGAGAGAGAGAGAGAGAGAGAGAGAGAGAGAGAGAGAGAGAGAGAGAGAGAGAGAGAGAGAGAGAGAGGGAGGGGGGGGGGGTTCACGGCCTCGGAATTTGTGAGTAAGAATATGATTTCCAAGAACGCATGACATAGAGCTGCTCCGTTGCGGCTAGTATTATGATTTGGGGTTAGATGAGTATCCGAGGGTAGGGGGTAGGGGGTGAAGGAGGGAGGGGTGTGACTGTACTCTCACTGCTGTACGTTCATATTGCAAATGCGGGTGTTTCATACGACCCCGGCGCGGCAGATTTTCCCATGCCGAAGCCAGACATCAGGCGTCACAGGCCTTCCGCGAAGCGCGGGGGGGGGGGGGGGGGGGGAGAGGGGGGGCTGCGGGGGCGGCACCGGAAGCCGGCCCGAGAGACGCATGGCACATCAGGGCTCAGCTAGCGCCTAGCGGCCCAGCGGGTGGCGGCGCGGCGGCGGATGGCGGACGACGGCCACGTCTGACGGCCTCCGACGGAGCAGTGGTAGTAGTGCCCGCCGCGGGTGCCGGCCAGGGAGGGGTCCCAATTAAAGAAAGGCGTTAGGCTTGTCAACATGACAGTTTATCTGTCCCTAAATACAGGGACGACCAACGCCCCCCTCGCTGATGCGAATCTGTGTAAGAGTGTGCCACGGCCGCCGCGCGGCCAGCAGGCAGCTCCGTCAAAATTACGATCGCGATATCCCCCTTTGACACACACACACACACACACACACACACACACACATGCACACACACACACACACACACACACACACACAGCCTCTTCTTATCCTTTCCACTTATTTTTTAACTGGGACCGGAAATGAGAAGTCGCGACAAAAAAGAAAACGCTGGGAAAGGAAGGGAAATCGCATCTTTTTAACCGACAAGCGAGTGATTTTTCCGTTTTCACGTTCCCATTTCCGCACACTTCCCCTCAGTCCACCTTCTTCGTGACTACTTCCTACTTCCGTTTCGAGGCGCTGTTTTCTTCTCGGCAGTACTCTATTCACGTTTGATTCGGATTGCGTTTGACTTGGCGGTCCTCAGCTGTCGCTTGAATGGACCTTTTTTCACGTGCCCACCGAGACCGCTGGCCGACCAACTCGCGCTGAGTTGGTGGGGTCCCGCTCCCCCCTTCGCCCCCCCCCTACGCGCGCGTGCATAAACCAGGCCCGGGGTTGTGGTTGGCGGTTTGGCACGTCACGTTGTTGGTCTCTGGTCTGGTCCTTCTGGTGGCGGTGACGCCGCTCTGCTCACCTCCGGCCTCAGAATATCAGTGCAGGTCGATGCGCACTCAGAGCTGTCCTGTCTCCCCGACTCGCATCCGAATCGCAATAATAGGGTATTCCGGAGTAGAGCTTGACCGGAAACGAGAAGACGACAAGAATCACAGAAGCGGATACGGAAGTCTACGGTATGAAAAGTTACGCAGCACGTGCCACACCGTCAGCCACGAGCCGATTCTAAAATTTGGAGGCTTAGCTCTCGCTGACGATATGTCACGACCATTTGGTAGGGTCAGACAGCGCCGGACCTACTTCGCGCGGTGGAAGCATGCGCTCTCCGACCCTTTCAAATGGTCGTGACATATCATCAGCGAGAGCTAAGCCTTCAAATTTTAGAGTCGGCTCGTGGCTGACGGCGTGGCACGTGCTGCGTAACTTTTCATACCGTAGACTTCCGTATCCGCTTTTGTGATTTTTGTCGTCTCCTCGTTTCCGGTCAAGCTCTACTCCGGAATACCCTGCAATGCATTACGACTCTGTACCAGCCTCGGTGACCAGATTCCTTAGAATCAGAAAACAGCGGACGTTTGCGTAAACGGCACACTGAGATCCAAGCGGTCACAAGGCGGGGGTGGAAGGTGAAGCCCCCCCCCCCCCTCCCCAGGGGGCAGCAGCCTAGCGTAGGCCAGGCCGGGCCGCCCCCGCCGTCTTATGCGAACACCGATGTGCGTACACTGGCATCAGCGTGGGGGCGTGGCGAAAGGGGGTGGAGGGGAGGGGAGCGGGCCATGATTCGTGTACACACACTCTCTCTCTCTCTCTCTCTCTCTCTCTCTCTCTCTCTCTCTCTCTCTCTCTCTCTCTCTCTCTCTCTCTCTCTCTCTCTCTCTCTCTCTCTCTCTCTCTCTCTCTCTCTCTCTCTCTCTTTCTCTAGCTCTCGCTCCCTCGCTCGCTCTCTCGCGGCAGGGCGAGGCGAGCTCGTGCCAAGATTGAGGTGGCGGCGAGGGAGAGGAGAGGAGAGAGGTGGGACTGGCATAGCAGTGTTACTGGGCCAATAACCTGTTGCTGATGGATTCATTGGGCCCTCCCGTCCCGCGGGCCGCGGTGGTGCTGGACCTCCGCGTCCGTGCGGCAGGTAGGTGCCCGCGTCAAGATCAGAAATTTTCGTTCGCAAGCGTGGTAAACCTCCCTCGCTCTGGCTAGCCGACGCCTGACTGGCTGCACACTTCGGCAGCCATGCACACACACACACACACGGCCACAGCACACGCGGCCACACACACACACACACACAGACACACTGTCTTGCGGTCTGTTGCCCTAGAAGAGAGGCGCAGGGGGGGGGGGGAGAGCGTGCGCTAGAAGGCCTGCGTTGTGTTTCAGGCCTGCCACCCCCGCGATATAAATCATGGAGCGATGCGTGCCGAGGCGAGTGTTGGTACCCCTGATCTGCTAGGCACAACAGGGCGTCACATGTTTACCGCCCGGCCTCCGCCCCTCGGCCATCGCCCCGGCCGGGCTGGGCTGGGCTGGGCCGGCGTATGGACCTGGGCTGGGCCAGGCTGGGCTTCCCTCGGACCTTCCCGCCACACCGCGGCTACCACTGCAACCACCAGTGCAGCCACAAACTCTGCTAATCCAAGTATCTGACTCTGGCGTCAGAGGTTTCCGAGCGTCTTGCACTTTGTCAGACTTTAGGTCGCATCTCTCAAATCATAACGCCTAACTTTCTTATGACCCTTAAAGTGTCTTACACCTTGTGTCAGACGTTTCCTATCTTCTGTAGACCCGGTCGCTGCACCGCCAGCGCGCCGCCGCCGGGAGATTTTCGCTCGTCGCCGCGGCTGACAATATGTCCCGAAGTTGGCAGGGGCCTCCCTGATGGTGCAAACCTTGGGGTGGGATGCCCTAACCAGGGCCGGGAGAGGTCGGGTAGCTTTTTTCATCAATTTTTCGATTGTTCCTCGATTTTGTTTTGAAGTACTAAAAGGCATTTTTTAAACAATTTTTCGACCTATAATCGAAAAATTTCTTTAAACATGCCTTTTTTTTCACGCCCACGCCGTCGCTGGTAAAATATTACGCGCCGGCTGTTTTTGGACCCCCACGACGCCGCTGTCGAAATTCCCGTCGGCGCCCAAGTCTAAGCGTCTGACACTAGAGTGAGACGCTACCAAACGTCTGACGAGGTGTAAGACGCGAGGAAACGTCTACTGTCGGACACTTGTGTTAGAGGAGACCGCTGCCCCCGCCGCTGTCCGGGACAGAAGAGGACAGCAGTCGGGGGTGATTTTTACTTCAACTTTTATCTCCAGTACGAGGGCGATGCGATGACCAGATAAGTGCCGGACGCACAGGGCGCTTAGGCCGCTTAGGGAATTCGATCGCTTTCGCCCCCTCCGAAGCAGTGCAGAGCAGAGCCCGCGCGGGCCCGGCGCAACGCCCTCTAAAAGTGCAGCCCCGTACGGTACGAACAAAAAAAAAAGAGGGAAAAAAAGAGGAAAAGGACAAGTTTTCCCCGCAGATGATTGTTCTGTCGCCAATCTTGACACACCCTGCGGCGCCCTGCGCCCTGTGGCCTGCTGGACATGGACATGTATGCCGTCGGCGTACAGTACACGCCTCACGTATGTTCCGGGGTGCGGCCGACGATCACAGCAAAGATCAATCACAAAAAAAGGCAATTTCTCTTGTTCCTCGTAGACGTCTTCTTCTCTTCCAATAGCCCCCTACACCGCCGGACTGGTCTTCACGCCGCCATCTCTTTTTTCGGCTTAACAGTCGGTGCTATCAACACCGCACATCTCGCCACTCTCGGTATCGACACAATCTTGTGAAGGGATCAACTATAACATAAACCTGTCCTTACCGAACCACGCTTTATTCCTAGAGTGATGTGCCTGCCACTCATCAGGAAACGCGTGAGAACCAACTCTTGCGTTTGAAAAGAGTTCGGGTAAACAGAACTATCGTAAGCGTTTAAAAAAAATACACCTTCTCAAAAGTAGTCGTATCTTACGCAAAACTAGCTAAACTGGTTTTTCTTTCAGGGTGTTATGATTGAACCCGCTAGTTTTTTTTCTATCGTCATTAGTTTAGACTGAATTTACCAAATTTGCTGCTTTGTCGGTAGGATTTTTGGCAGATTTTTAGCAGATGATACATATCATCACCCACAGCCTTAAAAGAAACAGTAACATAAAGGTAAAATATTAGCGGCGTGTACTCTCTTGCGCAGGCAGGCGAGAAGACGCAGAAGTATTACTGCACGGGGGGGCTGCATTCCGCCGTCCGCATCGCATTGTCGCCCTCGCGGGCCATGCGGGTCATACTAAGTTCTACACAAAATAAGACTTTCAAATTCAAATTCAAATTTTTTCACTCGATTCGCGGGCGTCCATGTAAGTTATGAATCATTTCGGTACGAGAATTCGGGAATTTCGATCACATTTCGATGATTTGTGAACGCAGTTCAGAATTATTTTCTTCGGCGAAATTTCTGCAGAAATAAGGTATGAAATTACGATCAAATTGTATGATTTTTGGTAGGTAGTTTTTTTAACTTGGTGAATTGAGAATCACGGCGTGTTTGTTATTTTTTGGTGCCTTATTCCTCCCTCGGTGATGAGATGACCATCGCCACAAACTTGATCAGACCGGGACGTGCCCCACTACCCCCAATGACCCCATACCCATCCCATCCCTCCAGTGGCAGTCGGCTCGCGCGGCCAAGTTTCCGCCGCGACTGGGAACACTTTCGAAATCAATTCAATTTATTAGGAGCAAACGAAGGCAGAGGGAAGTCCGGAGGATCGCTGGTCGCGCTGGAGAACAGCCAACGGCCGTTGTGCTAAACCCATGGGCCCATCGGCGACCAGTGTCCAAATCTCCTCTCCTATATGCCTCCTCCCATGTTTTGCTTTCGCTGATGTTTTGCTTCGCCCCCTGCCCCCTCCCGGTCCGCACCCCCGAGCCACGGCCGGCCCGCGGATTGTAATCTGGCGCACGTCTGCGCCCTTTCGACACTGATAGGCGCTGATAAGTTGTCGTGGGGTGCCGCGCCGGGCCGGGCCGGGTTGTCGCGGGGGTCGTGGACCCAGCCATCGTCTGCTCCGCTGCAGCCGCACCGTGACGGCTGACGGCCGCCCGCACCTGTTCCCAACAAAAAAAACACAAACTAACTTTCTTCTGCAGGGGGCCCCCTACCCCCGCAGCCTTTCCCTCGGCCTTTAGCGAATACAGCGCGACGACCCCTTCCCCCCCCTCCAAACCCCTCGCGACATTTCCACTTTCTCCTCTGCGTTTGGCTACAGCGAGAACGTGTCGGTGGAGGCTGCGGCCTGTCACGACTCCGACGCCGTGCTCTCGAAGGGCGGCGGAGACGGGAGGGATGGGGCTGCAGGCTTAGGAAATAATAGGACACAGAGTGCAGCAGAGAGCTGCAGAGCGCTTGCTTGTTACATTAAGAGTTCACAGGTATGGACGTGGGAACTGAAAGGCTAGCTCGGTGGCTCCGCAAGACTTGGGTTTTGGAGCAGGATACGCCACGCTAATTTGCCTACATTCAGGCGTTTGTCATATCGGTATCGGCGGGGTTTTGACCCCCTCCCCTGGCTACGCCCCTGGGCTACCTCGCCCCCTGTCGTGACATGCCATGTCGTCGACCTACCTTCGTGTGCACGCAGTCGATGGGGTTGCCCACGTACTGGCGCGTGGTGACGATGAGGCTGAACGCCACCAGGATCATGACGGTGATGCTGTAGTGCAGGCGGAACACGGGCGAGTCGATGTGGATGTGGCTCACTTTGATGAGGTTCTTGAGGCCTCGGAAGATGTCCAGCATGTCGGCGCACCTCAGCCAAAGGCCTCCAAGGCGGGGGCCGGGGCGGGGGCGGAGGGGCTGGGGGCGGGCTGGAGGGGCGGGTGGGGGGCCGAGCCGCTGGTACGGCGGCGCGCGCGGCCGCAGCCGCAACCGCCGCAGCACCTGCCGCTGCAGCAGCTGCAGCCAGCTGCAGCAAGCCTTGGCCAGCCGCCGGAGTGTCTCCAGCGCGCCAGGGCGGGGGAAGGCAGGAGCCGGGGGCGGGCAAGAGCCGGGGGTGGGCCTCAGCTACAGCACCACGGCCTCCGCCGGCACGCCGCCGTCGCCGCCTCCTGCATCACGTCGTCAGGCACGAGGGCCGGTCTGCGACGGGGACCTCGGGGGCCGCGGGGACGGGGGTGCCGCCGCCGCCGCGAGGCCCGGGTCCGTGTCCGGGAGGTCCGGTGGGCCGTGCACACCGCTACGACGGCCATGGCAGCATGGCCCTGCCCAGGCACTGCCCCTGCCTCCGTCAACTCCACCACCAACAACACAACACCAGCGGCCCTGGGTCTAACAAGCACTGTATTCCCCGGAGCGACACAAAAAGTGTGTAGAAACGCAAAATCGCGCCGGTCTGAACGCACAACAGCAGCAGCTGCGGCGGCTGCAGCGGTGGTCGCGGTAGCGTGTCACTCGCTGCGGACACGATCCGCCCCGCTCCTACCGGCTGCAGCTCTCAGCTCAGCGCAGCGTCCCGCGTTGCGTCCCGATGCGTCCCGATGCGCCGCGCCGACCTGTCTCGACTCGACTCGACTCGACCCGCGACTTGGAGGCTCGGCTCGACTCGGGGGCTGCTAGGGCCTGCGGCTGTGGCTGCGGCCTGCGCGCCCTGCCCTGCCCAGCCCTACCCGGCTGGTCCCGGTGGGTCCCCGTGGCTCCCGGCCCGGCTCGGACCGCGTGGCTTCGCCTGGCGCCGCCGCCGCCTCCTCCTCGACTTGACTCAGACCCCCCCCCCTCTCCCCCCGTCCCTCCCCGTCGCTGCGCCTCTCCGTCGGCCCGGCCGGGGTCGGAGAAAGCTCTGAGCATGGGGCTGGGGCCGGCTGCGCTGAGGGTCCGCGGACCCCCCCTCCCCCCGTCTCTCTCTCTCTCTCTCTCTCTCCCTCTCTCTCCCTTTCCCTCTCCTCTCTCTCCCTTCCTCCCTCTCTCTCGCTCCCATCTCTTTCTCTCTCCCTCGCGCCCCGCGTGGCCTGCCCGCATAGCCTCGCGCGTGGTCGTCCCTCCTTCAGGTGGCCACCCCCGCCCCTGCCCTCTCTCTCTCTCTCTCTCTCCATCCCCCCTACCCTCACGCTCGGCCTCTCTGAAACCGTACCACACACACAATCCTATTTAAAACATAAGACAAGCCAGGCGCATCTTTCTCTCTCATATTCCGCCGTCCGCTCGGCTCGGCGACACTCGCTCCGTCCCGTCGGCGCGCTGTTCTACACACGTTGTTGGGTCCGCTCCCTTCCTGTCTCCCGTCCTTTTCCCGTCGTGCCCGACGTCCCCCCCCCCCCTCCTCTATCTATCTCTATCTCTTTCTCTCTCCCCTCTGGGAGCATGCGGACTGCACTCCGCGGCCCGCGGCTACGCGCATTACCTGTTGCTCCGTCCTCGGCAGTACTCTTGGCCCCACGGCGGCCTCCGGCCTCCATGAAGTGCGTCCGAAGTTCAGCCTTGCTACAAACCGATGGCACCAGTCGGCGGTGCTGAGCGCCTGCCATGGCAGGGTAGGCCAGCCCGCACGACACACGTGCACGTGGGTTGCCTACCCAGCAGGCGCCCACCGCGCTGATATGGGCCAGTATATGGGCCAGGAATACAGGCCAAGGGGCGTCGGGCCCCAAGCTGCAGATGCTCTGTTACGGTCTACGCAGATAGTAGTCGTCTCCAGACGTAGACATCTTTTGGGTCTTCAATAGACGTCTGCGTAATGTCCGAAGAGAGACGTCGCTCAGGTACAACTTTCGACCATATTTAGACGGCTATAAACGTCTAGGGATGATCTAGATTCAGAACAGACGGTCTTCGTCTATAGACGTATATTTTGTGTGTGGGCTGCTTAACTATCAGTTGTTGGGGGGGGGGGGGGGGTGTTAACGGAAGGCCTCCTACGACCCCCAACTGTGAGTTTCCCTTCGCTCATGAACGTACTTTGGAGACCGTTCAAGAACTACGTGATACGTTATCGGTAAGGTAATGGGGGCGGAACGGAACCGTTTGTGGGAATCACAGCTCGCGCACTCAGTGACTCGGCCCCCGCGTCAGTGACAGTTTGCTCCCGCACGCGCCGCTCTCACACGTTGCAATAAGGATACGAAGTCACGTGGTTTGTGTATCCTCCCTTAAGGGGGATCCCAAGGGGACCCCTCAAGACAGACCCCGTTTTTTTTAGCCTTTTTTTCAGCGCATTAGGTTCAGTGCCGCGGATGGCTACGCACAGACCCGGAACAAATGCACCCCTGGCCATGCGGTTACATCACCGCTGAGGACGGGGACGAACCTGACGGGACAGGGCAGGACTTAGCCGTTGCCTTTACTTCACTCCCTATCCGGGTGTACACTCCGCACTCCGTGACCAGGTTAACTAGAAAAAAGCAAGCTTCAGGTGCTGAGCCAGTTACTCAAACTTCAACTTTCGATGAATTTGCTGCATCTGGTTGGATGTCGGTTTTTACTCGTTCTTTGCCGACGTGAACACACAAAAGAACGCGAAATGCCCTGTCAGTTCTCGAAAACTTCGAAAGCTTCGATAAGCAGTTGTTGAAGATGACGTTGGGATGGTATTGGCTCAGCAATAAATCGCGCTGAAAAAAAAAAACAATCACATGCAGGTAAAAAAACAAAAACAAAAACAAAAAAAAACACTATTCTTAAAAGTGGGCATTCTGTCCATAACTTGCTAAATTGCTATTTTAGGAGATTTATATTTTTGTTTCTTTATCCGAAGTGATTTCTATCCATCCTTTCTTAATCTGTTCTTGGCACAAACATTTGTGCTTTGTGCCTAAGTGATTATTATAATTGAATTTTGGAGTGTTTTAAATAAACCATTTTTGAATACTAGCTTGCTTACTAAAATGGTGATGCAAGTCCAAACTGGAAACTAAACTCCCTCCCCTGCGCCCTCTCTATCTTAACGTCAACAACATCGGGAAAACTACCCCGGTCACACAGGAAGCACAAGCGAAGAGCCTAGGGCGAGGGGCACACTAGTCCTGAAAATTTGTACAGTGACTGGAATACCAAATGACTGGATGTGACTGGAGAGAGAGTGGACGGAATTCCTGAAAGAGACTGGAAAGCGAGGTGCTCTTCATGTACAGATGCTACAGTATAGGACGCTTCGGACGATTGCAACCGTGGCAACGTTAGCCGTACCGGTTGAGGCGCTGCTTCAAACGGACGCGGACGGTGTCCCGGGATCAACTCTTGCCTCCGCCTCCAAATTTTTTTCTCGATGTTCAGCTCTACTCTGTGGAGCCAGATTGCCGGGAGCGCAGCGGACAGCATCGTGGCTCGGTAGCCGCATGGGTTAGTAGACCGGTCGGAAACCGACAGGTCTGTGGTTCAAATCTTGCCGGTTGCTCAACTTTTTCCTGTGACGCAGCTCGGAGGACAGTGGCTAAAGTATACTTCCGAACGTGGCGTCGGTATGGCTGTCCAAGCGACCGTGCGGGCTAAGGCGCCGCCGGCACAAACCCCCGGTCCCGAGGGTCTAGGGTTCGATTCCCTAGATTCGAGGGTCCCGCCCGGGGGGCGTTCTGTGCCTCTGGAGAAATCCCGGGGGGAGACTCGGGGATGTGCAGAGCTTCTAGGGTTCGAAGCTTCTGTTTTCCTCTCTGAATCTGGCAGGTGCGGACATGCCGCTACTCGGTACGTAGCGAGTAGAGTACAGCGGCTTCGGCCGTGTACGAAGGGAACCTATGTCCTCCAAATCTTCGCAGGGGCGGACTCCCACGATTAGTGGGGCCAAACCAGACTGCGGTTGAAGGGCACTACAGTATGATGGAGTCCCGGAGACCGTGGTTAGCGGAGGGGGCCTCGCGCATTGGCGCGGGCTAGGGGTTGCCGGGAGATCCGTCCGGCGCAAGCCGGGTAGCGGGTTCTAGTGCTGTGTCCCGGGGCCAACTAGCAGCCGTAAAGCACCGGTTCCCGTAAGATCACCGAAGTTGAAGGCAGGGGTCCTGGCGGAAGCCGGGACGACATAGGTTTTGTCAACAGCGGTCAAACATGCCATCAGCCTTCTTTTCCTCGCTGAATTTTTTTTTCGGTATCATTTCGGTGTCTCATGATTGGAATGATTGGGAAGGGACTGGAAGTGACTGGACATGACACTATTCCGTTGGGTGTACAGTGACTTTACCATGTGATGCACCCTCGGCCTAGGGGCAACGAGGGGGTGGAAAAACCTTCCAGGGGAAAAATCGTTATTTTTGGATTAAGAGGCGTCCAAAAAGTCCAATATTAGGTGGAAGATATTTCCCCTGGAAGATCTTTCCTCGTACTGACCCTAAATTCCGGGTCCGGTCGAGCCGAGGCCTCCGGGCCAGACTCCACGCCTCCAGCCCTGAGCCGCTCCGGGCCGCTCCAGGCTGCTCCGAGGGGCGGATGCGTTTTACAGATATATACACCGTTTGCACAGAGGCCCGGGGGTCCGGAGGTCCGGAGACAGCGTCCGGGGGGGTGGGGGGTGGGGGTGGGGGAGTAGGGGAGGGCTTCTGGGCGAGGCGAGGGGCTCAAAACTACATAACGCACAATCCACCGCCAAACTTGTCGCCTCGCGCCCACGCCTCTTCCTCTCCCTCTCTCTTTCTCTCTCTCTATCTGAGGCGGGGCTTGGCGAGACTCTCGGCGAGGAATCCCCGTGTATGTGTCTTATTGCCAGCGAAGAGACACGACGCTGCCGGCGTGGCGTGGCGGGGGATGGGGAGGGGCGGGGGATGAGGGAGGGGCGGGGGATGAGGGAGGGGTGGGGGGATGCGCCCTTGCAGCGCATCGCGGCTGCAGCGGGGAGAACTCGGCTTATTCGGGATATATGTATTGCAATACATCAAGGCCTCGGCCTCCCCCACAATTCGTCGTCTGCTGCTCCGCTGCTGCTGCTCGCCTGCTGCGATTTAGTTTGCAGTTCACGCTTCACACCCCCGACATGTGTTCCGCTCGCGCGCACCCACGCAAACGCGCACAAAAACAAAGTCTAGTCTAGAGTCCTGAACGGCATTCGTTCACAGAAAAAACGAAGTCTCCGAAATAAGAGAGAAAAAATTAGAGCGTTTGGCGCTTCGATTCAGACCACCTCCGCCTGTTGCCTCTCAGCAAAAAGTCCGTTCTTTCACTTTTCGTTGACGCGACCGACTTTTATTTAACCCAACGCAGTGGTAGTTCTCAAAACTAAATACGTCGCTTGTCCAAAAATCAACGAACAAATTTGTCGTGACAAACTAATCATTTTTCTGCGTGCGAGTCACGTCACGACCGGGGCCGACTCAGGCGTCCAGCCGTGGCAGCCAATGGCAGCCGATGGCCAAAACTTTGGACAGTTATTGTGTGCACTTAATGCGCTTCCAATTTCGGCGCAGGACTACGGGGTGTCGTGTGAAATTGACGGCGTGCCGAGATATTTTTTTATTGTGCTTTCCCCCCCCCCCCCAAAAAAAAAAAAAAAAAAAAAAATCACTGCGACGCCCCTGTAAAATCAATTTGCCCCTGATAAACTGTTTGTGATGTCGCGAAACGGCATGGAGATCGCAGCGGAGCGGGGATGACTCCCCGGGGACGGGGCCGCTGGAGACCTGACGGCAGTCTGTCTGTCTGTCTGTCTGTCTGTCTGTCTGTCTCTCTCTCTCTCTCTCTCTCACTCTCTCTCTCTCTCTCTCTCTCTCTCTCTCTCTCTCTCTCTCTCTCTCTCTCTCTCTCTCTCTCTCTCTCTCTTAATGAAGTTTTTTGAGTGGGCGCTTGTGAAATGGGCGGATGCATCGGTTCGAGTTCTGCGTTGGAAAAATATCCGTCCTAAGACAAGAAAGGCTCCCGCCCCGACCGAGGGTCGCTTCGGCAAGGGAAAAGGAAAGACACGCGGGTTCTGCGAAGGAGCGAGCGAGAGAAGCCTTGTCCGTGCTGCGCAGCATAGAGAGCCGCCGGGCCCCTGGGAGGTAGGCAGCCACCCGGCACCTCTGTCCGGCGGGCTGGCCTACCGTGCCGGGGCCTCCACGGCTGCGCATGGAGCGGAGCGGGGCTGTGAGCTGGGAGCTGTGAGCGGGGAGCTGTGAGCGGGGAGCTGGGATCTGTGGGCGGGGATCTGGGATCTGTGAGCTGGGAGCTGGGAGCTGTGAGCGGGGAGCTGGGATCTGTGGGCGGGGATCTGGGATCTGTGAGCTGGAAGCTGGGAGCTGGGAGCGGGGAGCTTGGGATCTGAGGGCAGGGATCTGTGATCTGTGAGCTGGGAGCTGGGGCTGGGGAGCTGGGGCTGCGGGGAGCTGGGATCTGTGGGCGGGGAGCTGGGATCTGTGAGCTGGGAGCTGGGAGCGGGGAGCTGGGAGCTGTGAGCGGGGAGCTGGGATCTGTGGGCAGGGATCTGTGATCTGTGAGCTGGGAGCGGGGATCTGTGAGCTGGGACTGGGAGCTGTGAGCGGGGAGCTGAGCGGGGAGCTGGGATCTGTGGGCGGGGAGCTGGGAGCGGGGAGCTGGGATCTGTGGGCGGGGAGCTGTGAGGGACTGGGAGCTGGCGGGGAGCTGGGATCTGTGGGCGGGGAGCTGGGAGCGGGGAGCTGGGAGCGGGGATCTGGGAGCTCTGCTCTGGGAGCTGGGAGGCCCGCTGGCGGAGGGAGCAGCAGCAGCAGCGTGCGTGGCGCTGTACGGGGACAGGGCGGGCACAAATGTTTCGAGGAGAAGAAGAAGCGGGGGGGGGGGGGGGGGGGGGGGGGGAGGCCGGCCGCGGAAGTGAATATTTTAGTGATGCAAGGTGGCGATACGCGCGGTGCGCACGCATTGCACACGCCCGGCACGCGCCCAGTGCGCGCCCTGTATGTCTCATTGCCCGCCCACGTGCGCTCCAGATTTATCGCGAGCAATAAGTTTTCTGATGGGCATGCGCGAGGTACACTGCCCAAAGTGAAAAGGCGGCCGGAATTTTTGCTTTGTTTTGAGGGTCATGAGAGGAATACTGAATACGGGGGCGTTGGAGGAGTGGAGCGGCCGAGGGGGGAACGCCAACGCCTGGTAGGCGCAGCACCGAGCACCCTGGCACCCTCCACCTTCTAATGAAAAGTCAACCCCCTAATGGAGCGTTAATGGAATGTATCGGGCAGGCGGTGCGTTCGACGGGGGCCCGAAGAGGCCGCTGGGGGCCGCCGGGGGCCGCCGGGGGCCGCCGGGGGCGGGGCGGTGTCGACGGCGGCGGGGCTGGACCTGGAGATCGCCGCCAGAGGTGGTGGTCGTCTGTGCACCGCCGTCCCGTCCCGTCCCGTCGCCCTCTGCTGCGTCCCCGCTGTTGCTGCCTCGCTCCTCGGCCGCCTTGCTGGTCCGGCCCGCAGGACATTAGATAAGCACGGATAAGGGACATCCATGTCTAGTCTATGGACACTGCGGATGGCCATTGCCGACGCCCTGAGGGGCGGTCGTGGCCACGGCCGCCACGTTTTTATGTGCTTTCTCGACCAGCTCCCCTATTCGCGTCGGTCAGGGTTGTTGCCCTCCGTGGCTCAAACAAAACAAAACAAAAATTGTCATGGATGTAAATGTGTAGGAGTTACTCAGTTGGTGCAGTGGCTCACGGGTGGCCGTGGCCCTCTCCTACACTCTCAAAAATGAATGCGTTTGATTCAAATCGATTTTGATGAGAATCTCGTGTTCTTGTGGGATTTTCTTGATTTAAGAATCATTTGCGTACATCAAACGTCTGTATGCTTGACACCAGCATATGATGCTTGAGGCACATATTGTATTCTTGGGACAAGCATGCGTGTGGGACTTTTAGTGTTTCAAGCATAAAATATGCTTAACTTAAAGCATAACTCGTGAATTCAATTTTTAGAGTGCACTGAGCATAAAAGAGCCATGATCATCGCCGAACACTTATAATATAACAAGACAGGCATGGAGAACGCTGGTGTATTCTTTTTCAAGGGTTGGTCCAAACATGCTGCTACCGAAACAATTACGCATATTTTGATGCTTGTGGGATTTTCTTGAAGCAAGAATAACGGATTTAGGCATGCCAGAATCAAGCATATGCCTTAAATACGACTGCTTGATTTATGAAAATCCCGGAAGAATCAAACTCAAGCATGCGTTTTTGAGGGTGCGGTGCGGAGGCACACGCACGCCCGGCCTCTCCTCCCTGTGCCCCCTCCCCCACTCCTCCCCACACTCCCGAGGGTCGTGAAGCGGAGAGGATGCGGCGGTGGCGGTCATCCCGATGATGAGTTGAATTCCGATGTCTTTTCCTCCGCACCGGCGGGGCGTGGCAGCCATGTGGCGGCGCGTGTCGGCGCGTGTCGGAGCTGGTGACAGGTCCCCGACGGACCGCGGGCTGGGCTGCACCGCCCACCGCCCCGCCGTTACTGCGCCCCATTAACCCCCGCGAGACGCCGGGCTTTGCCGTCGGCAGCGCCATGGCAGCGCCGTACGGCTTGTCCACGAATACACTTCCTCGTCTTTCGGTTTCTGGGGTGGCCGGGGCCGGCTGCTTTTATGCAT
Organism: Odontothrips loti; assembly: GCA_038380765.1. Lineage (NCBI taxonomy): Eukaryota > Metazoa > Arthropoda > Insecta > Thysanoptera > Thripidae > Odontothrips > Odontothrips loti. Next base: position 17,127,034 of record CM076249.1, read on the forward strand.
TGATTGTTTCCGAAGCCCGGCGCCGGACTCGCCTCGCACTGCCGGTGCAGAGCCCTCGCGAGGTTGCAACGAGGTTGCAATAGAGTACTCCGGAGAAGCTCACAACGGAAGTGAGAAGTCGTAATCAAGAAGAAGAATGCAGGAGAAGTATGAGAAATCGAGTAATCGAAACCCCACTGCCCCTTCAAAAACCACGCGATTTTCCATATTTTCTCCGGGATTCTTCTTCTTCGTTACGACTTCTTACTTCCGTTCTGAGCTTCTCCGAAGTACTCTATTGCAATCTCGTTCTTTATTTCTAAACGGCTCTGAACGTACCAAACCGCGGAAGAGGGAGGGGGGGGGGGGCAGCAGCGAACGAGCGGTACTTGTGACCGCAAAGGGGGGAGGGGGAAGGAGATGGTCCCGAGCTCGTCTCGCGTCTCCACGCCTTGCACACACATGCCAGCGCAATGTTTCGGCATTTCAATTTTTATCCGCCTCTTTTTGTTATGATTGTTGCAGACGCGTCCGAGCCGAGTCGTCTGCCAAGTCGCCTTGTGAGGCGCAGCCCCAGCCATGTCATTTCCCCCTCTCTCTCTCCCCCCCCCCCCCTCTCTATCCCCCCTCTCTCTCTCTCTCTCTCTCTCTCTCTCTCTCTCTCTCTCTCTCTCTCTCTCTCTCTCTCTCTCTCTCTCTCTTCCCCGTCAACGGGGTAAAAGTCAGGACTTTACCGGTGCCGCGATGCATATTTTATTCCGGAAAAGTCCGTTCAGTTGAAGCGTTCTTGTTATTGTGTGTTGAAAAGGGTGGAGTAGTGGTCCTGCCGGTTGGAAGCCTTTGTCACAAATACCGTCTGCGGCGGGATGTTTTCCTCATAACTCGTGTTATTCCTTGTTATTCAGTATATGTGTAAATGCGTGGGCGCCGCCGTGTCCCCAGTGGTCCCCATGATCTCCCCTCCCCCCCTCCCCCTCCCCGTCCATGGCCCCCTTCCTTCCGCCGATTCCGTCGCAGCGTCGCAATGAGCTCAACGCGATTCAACGGAAAACCGCAGAAAACATAATTTGGCAAGGCGAGCGAGCGCTTGTCCCGCTTGTCTCTAGGCCCCAGCAGCCATGGCCATAGCGGACGACGTGGACAAATGACAGTGGCGGACGACGCCACGACGTGAGGACCGTGACGAGGAAGGGGGAGGGGGGATTGTGTACTAAGGGCGAAGGACAGAATCCCAAGAAAGTGCACGGGGTGTTAACGGTGTTAACGTGGGGTGCTGGCGGGAGGGCGCCTGCGATGGCCAGGGTAGGCCAGCCCGCACGGCACGCTTGCATGCACAAGTCGTGGTTGCCTTACCGGCAGGCGCCGATTGTGCGCGCAGACAGGCCAAACTAGGTTTCGGCTGAGGGGTACATCACCTGGTAAGGTCACTGTACACCTAACGAAACAGTCACAATCTGCAGTCACTTCCAGTCCTTTCCCAATCATTACAGTCACCAGACACGGCGCCGTGCCGCGCGGTGTAGTGATGACAGGCGTACACATTGCTCGACATGGTTTCCTCGCTCTGTTCAATACTTACTTTGAGCTTTAGTGCATTTTTCAGAATTTTATGATATGAAATGAAAGGAGAATGGTTACTAAAAGAATAAACATAAGTGGAATGTAAAGCATTTTATTGCAAGGGGAGATGAAGTATCAATGTAATATTATCGTCCCAGACAGTGAGGTGTACATACACATTAAACAATCCTAATTACTGTTTGTTTTTGTTTTTTTGGTTATTTTTTATTATTAACTTTGGGAGTCAGCTGCAGCTTACCTGCTACAACTCTACTTAGCAAATTAGATTTCAATTTGCTCAGATCTGTGGCTCTAAAAATTTAAAGCCACGACAATTTATATCCTTATTTCACTTTCAGCCATCTTACAACTTTGTTCTTATAGTACTACTTTGTTTCAAGGAAATCTGAAGTTTTACATTGCTTTTCTTTTGCTTTTTACCTAAACATGATATAAAAAAATAAGCGGTTTGGTGGGTCAGGAAGTCGTTTATTTGGAAAAATCTCCTACGCTGATAGCAAATGAAGATTATGTTAGAAGCACAGTTCTGAGCTTTCCTATCATTAGAGAGGATTCTGCCAATGTTCCTGCCTACTCATTGCAAACTAAACACATTAACTTAGGTTTTCTCGTATTCTATGCAACATATGCATTTGTTTTATTTCTAAACTTGTAAAGATGACTCTGAGATATTTGTAAGAGTCCTCAACCTCAATATTACCACTTCACTTAGTTTTTTTACAAAGACATAACATCCAAAGCAAAATAAAAGATCAGTTAGTTCAAAGGACAGTTATAACTTAATCCCACGCAGTCCAAAAGCACAAAACCCAATCTACAAAATTTAATTTAACTAGCTTACAAAATTCTATCTAAATTTAATTTCCTGTGGTATTTTATAGCCAATTTTCCACTTTTAAGTGCACATTTTCTTTAGTTAGAAATGTCACTGTTATGGAGTTGGTTTATCACGAACGGGCACTATATTTTGCCAATATGATGGAATATACATGTTGAGGCAACAATGTGTACTCAGACACATGATATAAATAAGCTGGTTGTTAATTAACATCTTAAAATCACACTTTTGACAATCATAAGCAGTTATAACATTTCAAAATAAAACATTCTGTACTCTTTACAGAACCAACAAAACAAGGCTTTAAAAAAAAACATTTTCATTTGTTTTAGAATAGTATTTTGTCTTACAAGCAAATATGGCCAATGAACAAAGAACTGATACATTCCTCTTACAAATGAATTACAGGTCTGTTCTCCACAACACTCCAAAAGCAAAGTATGTATTTATGGATGGATCCTCTGCACAGCACAAACAGAAATGACCTACTTAAAGTCTATTGTACAAAGTTAAGACAGCATATATTCACATTCAAACACAATCACTTGATTTGCTATTTGCACACCAAGGCCCAGAATCGCAACCCAAAACTTTGCTTGTATTTTTAGATTCAAACACACATTCAGCCAATACAAAAAAAAAAAAAAAAAAAAAAAAATGTCCACAATCACTCCTGCACAAATGTCTATAATACTCACATGCTTCTTCAGTATCGGGTTCACATAAAGTAAATACTTACATTGTCAGTGTACTGAGTCATTTACATAAAAAGTATATACATTACACCTATGATTAACAATGTGCCAGCATAATTTTTCTTATGCATTTGCAGTTTTCTTTCACTAGACAAGGTAATTGGTGGTTTTGAGGATCCATTAAAAGACATTATCATAAAAAGATACATCTAGTTTTACACCTTAAAAAATATGCAGATGTAAAGCTAAGAAATGCACGGTAAATAAATATACATTATATATATATATTAAAAAAATTACATCATACCATGGGCATGCACGAGCATAAAATATGCTTGTCAGGACCTCCATGGATGTCTTTGGTGACCCCTCATAGCAGAAAGCTTAGCTTCACAGCTTAGCCACAACCATTTAGGTATATGACACATCAGTCCAAGCAATCTTTTTAAGAACAATGGCCAACAAATGGCTGACGGGCTTTCATTGATCACAATTCAAGCATTTACTTTAGCAGAAATCCAGTGGAACAAACGACTCTACATCTCAAATCAGAGAAAGGTGTTATCACTACAAATGTCCAAGTACTACTTCTTTCCTAATCTTAAACATTACCGACAGCCCTAATTGAATGTGCTAACACATCCCTAACTAATTTTTATAAAAGTCTGTCTCAAATTTATGACACACATGGTTTCTCTGTTAAGAGATCTGTTCTTAAAACATATAAACAGTTTACTTCAAGTATCATGGTTGGAAATTGTCTGAACACGTCAAGAATGGCAGTTTGAGAAAAACAGTTGTTTGGCAAAGCCAAATCAGAAGGTCACTTTTAGGAGTCAAATGAACTCATCTTCTGAAAGAATTTGTATATTTGTATTGAAGGCTTGAGACCATTTATTTACATTTCCTTGCTTATTGTCTGCTTTGCAGCAGTGGAGTTGCTGTTGCAAGCTTTTCTTCCACAAACTTGGGTTTTCTTTTCTCCAAACTAAGCTGTCTTGAGACAGTGGTCCTCATACGTAAAGGATCTCCTTACAGATAAAACAAATTATAAGCTTAGTTTGGAGCTAAACTACCCTAGAAATATGGGCAAAAATCCACTAAAAACAGATCTAAAAAGCAAGGAGGAATCTCCATGAGCAAACATTTGTAGCTCTGCAAACTGTTATCCTTTGGCAATGAATGTGCTTTCACAAAAACCCTAAGTGAATATCCAATTTGTCAAAATTTTAGAAGTATTGCTTGGGGTGAAGCAGACCATCCTGACTTGGTGTCGATTAAAACAAGAATACTGCAAATGATTTGATCAAATATTTGGCGGTGTACCATAAGATGAGCTAGCAAATTGCAAATTGTATCTCAATATAAATTAATACAGGGAACAAAAAGAACAAGGCAATATTGTGCCTAAAAAGACAATGTCTAACAAAAAGGAACAAAATTAAATCTTACTAAATACTTTTCCAGTTGAAATCTCTAAACTGAAAATTTGTGATAGCTCAAACAAAAATGTCAGTTGTCCATCATCTCTTTCACTCAAATTCACTGAATGTGGCCAATCTGCATCTCTGATAGCTCAAACAAAAATGTCAGTTGTCCATCATCTCTTTCACTCAAATTCACTGAATGTGGCCAATCTGCATCTCTGACCCAGCAAAGGAGATTATTGTTGACTAGTAAGCTCAGTCTGAGGAAATTGCTATGAAGCTCTAACCAAAGAGCCATTTGGAAAGCAGCGGGGTCACAAGTAATATGATTGCTTGCAGACTGGAAGGAAGCATAGCAGATGCACCAGCTGTCACACGAACGTCACTATCTTTCAAGAATACACCATCCAGGACATGGATAATGCCATTGGTGCATTCCACATCAGCACGATGGACAAGAATCTCTTCATTTTGCCACTTTAGATAGTACCCTGCAACAGAAACAAAAAAGACACAATTTCCATTAATACAAGAAATGGGTTGAACATAAATGGAGGTGCAAGTTGTGCTCTTTTGAAAGTGACAACATAGACAAACAGCTTGATTCTTTATTACATAAAACATAAGTCAAGTTATAAATCTGTAAGTTCAAAACTGATAAGCAATACTCTTATTAATAGAGACATGAAAAGACACGCAGGAGTATAATCTCTCTTTTATTTTCGGAAGCAGCAGTTTTCTTACCATTGCCACTTTTATATGCATCAACACTGGCAGATTAAGCAATTGCAGCCATTGTAAGAGCTGATACGTGAGAACACCAAAAAACAGGGTTGAAACTCAGTTCAGGGTCACTGAATGTATCTTTCTTTTGTTTTTGTGCCACATAGGTGCCTTGGAAGCCAGCGAAAGTGAAATTGGGAATTTGGTGCCTGAGGTATTATACACTGACTTTGTACAGGAAAGAAGGGCTATTTTGAGGAATCGTGGCTTCATAGGAATGTGGGTATTACATATCATCAAGGCGTCAGGATATAGCTTATATTCTTACAATATCAGCATATATGCCTTTCACATTATTGCTATCAAATTCTTTTGTTTCAATGGGTGGGTCACAGATACACACGAAGCAGCTAGAAGTGTCATATATTGGAACCAGTAAGTACTCACCAGTTCCATTTGTGGCACCTAAATTAAGAACAAAAATCTTTACTCTTGTAAAATAATAACTGATGAAAATTTGTAAAGAACACCAATATTTTATCTTTACAATACCAAAACCAAACGCAAAAATCAAAACACAGAACTGGAACACTGGGGAAATCATTCCTATTATTTTTTCTATTTTTTTTCCGTGGCAGCCATATACCAGTAACCTACTAATGAAGAAACAGTGTTGAGTATTACTCACCATTAGCCTTCTCTTGCAACTGCAGCTCAAGTTTGTCCCGAACAGTGTGAAGAGTGACAGGTCCAGAGTGTGTCATCCTCTTGATATCCATCATGGTATATGCAGTGTTAGCAACAACAAGATGGCGTTCCAGAATTTGATGTGCCTACAAAAGCAGAGGGAAATATAAAAACATACTTAAAAGTTCAAATAAATGTGTTTGGTTTCTGGTTCAGTACTTTCACTTACGTGGTATCGGAATCTTGGCATGAATAGTTTCTTAATGGCAGAGGGGTAACGATTTTCCATATTATGCCAGGCTGCATCGCGGGGCACAAAGAAAGTGAATCGAGTGTTGTTATCTTTAAGGCGCTCATTAAATCCATCTTCACCCAGGCGGAATGTTTTCCTGTAGTCAATTTTTTTTGGTTAAATGTTAACATTTGAAACAAGATATAGGAAAAATAATGTGCACATTCGGAGGACTAAACTTACTCCAAAATTGGATCAGTTGCTAGTTTCTCCTTCACAGTATGACTCGCAATGCCCAGCACCCGGTCAATGATGTGAATAATGCCATTGGTAGCAGCAATGTCAGGCTGGATAACTGTGGCGTTGACACCACCTCCCTCAACTGTGAGTGTGTGGTTACTACCAGACACCATCACATTGAAATACAAACTCTTCGGGTCAGACATGGACCGTACCTGGAAGAGCTGAAGGAGATCCAAAGAAGGTTGCAATTAGCAGTTCAGGATATGACAAACTAAAAAGCAAGGAACTTTGCAGCAAAAAACATTTCTGTTTCTTCACTGCTGGTCCTAGATCAAAAATCTGGTGATGCTTTATTTTAAGGATATCATTCTTTTTCCTATTAGATTATTGGCCAGTCTCCCCAAGTGTTGACCTAATTTTGTTCTAGTTATCCTCAATAAAGAGTATGAATTGTCATCCACATACCATGAAGTCTTTCCGTTGTTTACTGGAGCTCACGCACACCAACACACTACCCTGATTAAGCTAGCAAATACCCCTAGTATTATATCAAATATATTATTTTATCAAAAGTAGAAAGAACTTTGTAAGATCCTATGAGCAGGTATACTACATCTAGTATGTGCCTACTCTAAACATTAGTCTGAGCATTAACAAAACTATCACATACAATCGGGTGCCTGTCATGCTACATCTACTACATTTACATCAATGTATTTTCTTGGACCCTTTTAATTATTGTGAAAGATCTTATAACAGTGGTGTGTATTTAAAAAGGAAAATTTGATATCAAGGAAGAAATTGATTAGACGTGATGGGGAAAAGCACAGTGCTGACTCACAGACCAGCTCAAGTGCAGAAGATAACAACTTTCAAAATAAATCAGGACAGGCAGTGCACCCAACATACTACTTCCTCATTGAAATGTTATGTTAACATGAAAACTTGTAAGTTAAGTAAATAATACACAGACAAGAACAAAAATTCAACGTTCTTTCCACAAATGTGTGGCTATGTGTGGCAATCATGAGCTCAAAACAACCATAGATGAGACTTCACTTTTATTTTAAGGTGAGACACCTTTTGGATGACGCCAATGCCCAGTTGCACTTCCCTAAACAGAGCACTCCACAATTTCCATATTTTTCTGGGAAAAAAAGAGTATATTTGTAGTTTGTACACAAAAGACAAAATTATAAAAGCTATGAGAATAAACAATGTCAAAATTTGGCACAAATTACACCAGAAAAATTACTTGAAGATCAGGGCTTGTATGAACTCTAAAGAATTCAATTAATTTTGCAGGACATCGGCATGATCCGGTAGTTCAAATTTTAAAATTTCACTGGTAAGCACAGGCAGCAACAAATTGATAATGAGTAACAGAAAACAAGAAATGACACCATAACTTGATTAAGTGCCAATAGAAGCAAGCTTACACCTGTGCAATTAAGAGGGGTGCAAGGGATTCCTAGCAATATGCAGATGGTGGAAAGATAGCTATCACTTTATTGTTACATTACCAGACTCCTGTAATGAATACTTTCCATTAATGAGGCGCACCAACCCTTTCAAAAGTGACATCTGCTTGGGATGAGTGCTTTCTTAAGGGGAGATGTTTAACATTAGTAATAGTAGAGAAATCAGGGGACAAACACATTGTTCTGGGCATGGAAGTCAACCAAGAATAAACATGTGAGGAGCATTGCTTTATTTACCCACAAAGGTTAATTTGGAATAATATCCCATTTTGAAACTAATAGCCCTTAATAGCTAACATGAAGACGAATCACTTTGCACAGAGTGGTGATTATTAATTTGAAATCACATATGAGAAAAACTATCAAAAAAATTATTTTGATACAAAAAATTAGACTGTTGAGCCCTCATCGGAAAAACTGAAGACCCAAACTTGTGAGGCTACCATTTAAATATGCATTGACTCTGTACTACAAGGTGAATCGACTCTCCATTTGAGGCAAGTTCAAGTACATCATCTTAATCATGGCACTCCTCAAACGTTATGTTAATAAACTGTCATACTAAATTTGAAAAGTTGTAATATTTTTCAAACAAATTTACATTTAAAAAAATTAAAATTAAAAGCACTTAATACATGAAACGTTCCTTACCTACACATTGCAAACTAAACACAACTTAGACTTTCTGGTATTCTATGCAACATTTGCAAAAAACAACAACTAAAAAAACTGAATACATGAAATTTAGTGATCTGACGATGTACCAGTACTTGAGCCTGATTGAATGCTACTGTATGATGCTAGGAAGGGTGCTTACGCTGGCGTCTGGCTTACCTGGTGGTGGTGGTGACCCCTGGCGTGCCCGGTTTGGTGCCGTACCTGGTGGTGCTGGTGGCTCTTGGACTTGATGTGCTCGAGGGGCAGGCGCTGGTCCACGATGTGGAGCCGGATCACCTCGTTCAGGAGGGTGCGGTTGCTGAGGGCGGCCAGGGCGGCGGGGTTGCGCCACGCCTCGTTCGAAGGGGCAAACAGCGTGAAGTTCTTCATCTCGCCCAACCCCTTAAGGAAGCCTGAGTCCACTTTGTTGCTGAGCACCTTCTGGAACTCGTACAGTGGTCCGTCCTCGCGGTCCTGGAAGAGAACAGAAAGAGTCAGCGGCGCGTCCGGTTGATACTGGATCCTGGCCCTAAACGAGAAGTATGCAAGAGCTCGCTCCGATGCAAGGCCAGATCAGGTTGAAGAAAAACGCGAAAATATGGTACCTCGGTATCTGTTGTTTGAAACCACGAGTTCCTAATGAATCGAGTCAGATATGATTCTGAGCTGGTTTCGGTTGAAGTCGTGGGTTCAAATACCAGTTATAGAGGATCTGCATTTTTCTCAATCCCCATACCCCGCCTAGATCAGCATGCGAATAGCTTGGCAAAAAGGGGATGTGTTTCAGACTGACATGGAAAGTCTCCACATGAAAGCAAACTGTTTTGTGTAGGCAAAAAGGTAAAACTGAGGAGAACGTGCTAGCACACCACAAGAAAAGTGCACTGACACAGTAAATCTGCTCCAATATTCATTTGTAAATGTGTGGTTAAATATAAACAGGGTGGAAGTGACATAATTATTACTCTTCAAGAATTCCAGCCCTGATGGGGGCGTGTGGGTGTCTGTGTATGTGTCTGTCAAATGTTACATGGTGCATTACACGCTTGTGGGTTCAAGTGGGGCTGAGCAATGGGTTGGAGTCTTCAGACATTTAAAAAAAAAAGTTAAGGTGATAAAAAACCAGATGAAATACTTTTTTGCTAAGGGATGAAAAGGTAAATAAATTTTGAGTTGTTCACATCATGGATCAATCCTCGGATTTCCCTCAACACTTAGAAAATTTTGATGAATATATGGCTTGCATGCAAGGACAGAAAAAGAAGACATGAGGGGAAAATTTTAAGGTGTTGTTGGCGGTGGGCAACTACATGCTACAGACAGCAGCGTGCATTTAGACAACAAAAACATGACGTAGGTTTTAGGGAAGCAGAGGAGCGCACTACACTGGACGAACGAGTTGTTGCTGTACTTACGAACTCCTGCAAAGGCAGCAGTCGGGAGTACAGCCGGATGTTAATAACATTCACATAATGACAACATGCAAAAGCAGAGAGAGAAAAACTTAGTTATTGCTCTCATTATTTAGTAGTTTAAAAAAAAGGACTGAAACATCTGCATGGAGAATTGAGTCCTTGAAAAATGGATCGTGAAGTCTGTTCTAATGAATGTGATTCGGTCACAGAATGAGGATCAATAGGCCCCAATGGCTCTTGACCATGGCAGACTATACTGTAGGTAACTGTGCACCCCACAAGTTATAAAAACCCAAATCTCATAAATAATCTTCAGACAGTGAAAGAACTGGAGTTTTTGTACAAGGTAATGCAGGTTTGCCAAGAAAAACAACAACATCGACCTACAAATCCTACACATCCCCACCACCAAACAGAAGCACCGTAACTGGTTTCAGATATACACCAGAAGGCATGAGTAATTTTCCATTACAAAGTCTAACTACAAGAAGACAGACAGAGCGAGAGAGAACCAAAAATCCCCCATGGGGAACCATGGAGAACACAATTAAAGGAAACACAAATTTGCATGGTCCTTTAAGGACCACGACGCTTACCTTGAAAGACTGCAGGCGGGTCAGTGATGAGTGCAGAGCGCAGCAGACGAGTTTGTCCCAGCCCGTTCCAAAAGGGTGGCACACACACAAACACACAAGGGGAGCGGAACGGGAGAAAGGCGAAGAAAATGAAAGGAAAAAGAAAACAATCGATTTAGTTCACAGGTCGTACTCTGCGTTCTTGGAACGCTAGGAGGGGTAGAAAAGCGCAAGGAAGAAGTGAAATTGACAGAGGGAAGTCCAGAGTCCAGCCTGGACGCCGGCCTCGCCTCGGCCTCGGCCTCACCTCCACAAACTCCTGGACGGTGTTGTCGATGACCATGAGCGGCCTGTCGATCAGGTGCACCACGCCGTTACGCACCGGGATGTTGGCCTTGACCACATCCGCCAGAACGATGCCCGAGCCGTGCTTCTCGTCGCCGATCATCGTGTTGCTCTTGACACGGCCTGCCCCATCAAAACTTTCGTTAATCCCGTCCAAAGAAAAACGAGTAAAAAATTCCAGACAACAATCGATTTGTCAAACACAGCTTTAAAGACCCTTTGGTAAAATACCACAATTTTTACTGCAAAATTTTTAATGATCCCACTCACTCTTGTCTTTCTTGCCATCGCTAATGAACGCGATGGTGACCTGCATGTTGTCGTTGAAGGCGAGGGTAGCGAACGGTTTCTCGGCCGGGGTGGGCTCCGTGAAGAGCACATGCTGTGGGATGATGTGCCCCTCGATCACCGTCTTGTCCACGTCCTCGAAGTGCTGCGACAAGAGAATGCCAACCGGTTTCAAACGCAAATCCTGGCACAAAGTGTTCTGATCGGTGAGCATCGGGTATGCAGTCAGTCTAGTCACCTTGTACGTCGCATCGATGGGCACAAAGAAGGTGAAGCGACCCTCCTTGCCGAAGAGGTCGAGCAGCTTGCGCTTGTTGACGGCGTCGAAGAAGGAGCGGATCGTGTGCGCGCCCAGGTCGAACTGGATGCTGTTCTGGATGAGCTGGGCCGCGTTAGGGTTGTACAGCGAGTCCGAGTTCTCCTTGAGGCGCAGCGGCTGCAGCACCTCGTTGATCTTGTGCAGAACCTGTGGACGGGCCAGCAAACGGGCGTCAACATGGTGACTACGAGCAGGGCCAGCACCGCGCGGGGCCGCGGCCGCGGCGGCTGCAGAGGTCCGGGTAGGCAACCTGCCGGCACGACCGCTGGGCAGTCGGCTTACCTCGGAGGAGGGACTGACTTTTGAGCTGTGCGCCCTTGTGAATTTGAATTGAATTACTCGTTTTATTTCCCCCAGAAATTTTCAAACTTCGAAAATGCGAGTTTCTTGTAAACCTTTTGAAACCTTTAAAAAGTTCCGGAAATGTAGGCAACCGGCATAACTTTTCCGCCTGTAAGTGGGCAAAAAGCGTGACTTTGCCCCCCCTCCCTAAAGCCGCTCCTGGATCCGCCACTGTAATCATCTCGTCCCCCAGGTACTATATGTCCAGGTCTGGTCTTAGGGGCCGAGGCCACGAGCCACGACGCTGGTGCGGGCCGGGGCCGGGGCCGACAAAGCGAGGGCGGCGGGCGCAGGGGTGCGGTCTGACCTCATCAGCGAGGTCGATAGGATACGAGGGATAGGCGAGGTCTGGTCGATACAGAACCACGAGGCTCTGCCGGGCTCTGCCGGGCTCTGCCGGGTAGCAACACTACGCCCCGCCGCAGCCGCAGCAGCTGCCACTGCCCATAGCAGTGTCGTCGGGGGGGAAGAGCTGGCGTTTCTCACCTGAACCTGCCCCCTGCCGTTCTTGCCGGTGTAGTCCGAGCTCGCTTTGTCCACCATGGCGTTGTTGATGAAGATGTCGTCCTGGTTGCCAATGTGGTCCCGGCGCCAGGTGATCCACAGCGGCGGGTTGCCCTCCATTTGCGAGTACACGATGGGCTGGCTCAACGCCTCCAGCTTCATCGGCTGGTTCGCTGCGGAAGAGAGGGCGTGGCATTACTTACACACGCTCCACACACGCACGCACGCGCACACACACGCTGTACTTACTGATGTGGTACAGCACGAGGCTCTCGTCCTGGGAGTTGGAGGGGAACTCCTGGAACGCCATGTTGGTCGGGGCGAACACGGTGACAGGCCTCATGGCCAGCGTCGTGTTGGCGAACGGGCTCTTGCCCAGCCGGAGGAAGAACTGCAAGCAGAAGAGGGGGTGGGCGAAGTGAGACGCGAGTCACTGACAAAGTCGCCAGAGCAGAACAGCACAGCAACAAGGGTATGCAACTCCGTATTCTTGGTACGCCCTCCAAGTATTCCCGTGGTATTCTCATGGTATTCTCAGGAATAGTATTCGCAATATTCTCGAAAATGAGAACTATAGCTACAAAAACAGATATATTACGTGATTTATCTTCAAATTGAGAGGTATTCCGAGAATTTTTTATCAAGTATTCAAGTATTCTTAATGAGAATATATTCTTGGTACGGTAATTTTAGAAGTTGCAGACCCCACAGCAACGACGAGAAGAGGTTAGGGATCACGTTGAGCACAGATATGGCGCCTGCTGGGTAGGCAACCCCAACATGGTCGTGCACGCGCGTCGTGCGGGCTGGCCTACCGCGGCACTCGCAGGCGCTTACTGCGCCTCCCTTCATCAGTGCTACCAAGCCAGGAGTAAAGACTGTCGGAACGATTTCAAATCGATATCGATTGGTCCCTAAAATTGACACTGCCGATATCGAGGTTATGGCATAATAATTTTCGGCAGTATTTCTGGCTGAGTATTTTTGCCCGCGCGGCGAATTGCGGCAAAAGGCCAGCCAATGCCACCGCGGGGTCGGGATGGGTTCAGGGCAGCTGTACATACAAGGGTGCCCCCACCCCTTCCCCCAGGGGGGGGGGGGGGGTCCCCCACCCCCCTCAGTGGGGGAGGGGGCGCTCAGCTGAGAGATTCCTCGCGCGTCAGCTGACCGGGGGAGCTCCCCCCCTCCTCGTTCGGGTCGATTGCCATGAGTCCCTCCCCCCTCTCCAACATTGACCCCCCGCCAGCCCCCACCTGACCTCGACAAAAAGGGGCCCCCATCCCAGCTCACAAATCCAAGAAAGGGGGCGCGGAGAAGGAAAGGTAAGGGGAGGGGGGGGGGGCAGAGGAGAGATTCTTTGACTCTCCCAGAGCTACGAAGACGGCAGCCGGACGCGCAGAACTCGCGTAAAAACTTTGAGCTCGTTGTCCTTGTCGCTGACAAGTAACTGGCGGGTGCCGGGGCCCTCGCGGAGGGGCGAGGCGAGGGCGCCAGCGGCGGTCCGCCGAACAAGTCCAAAAGAGAAGGAAACAGCACTGAACAGAACAGAGCGCCTCGACTCCAACAAATAATCCGATCGGTCTCGTGTACACCAGTCCGGGGGTTAGGCAGGGGGCAGGGCGGGGATGGGGGCGGGGATGGGGGCGGCGCGTCGGCTAGTGAACAGCAGCACAATACCAGCAGACTCATTATAAAGGGAGCACAGTCGCAATAAAGTTCGCCCCCGAGCGCGTGTGTTTGAGTGTGAGAGAGACAGAATGAGAGAGACAGAATGAGAGACAGAATGAGAGAGAGAGAGAGAGAGAGAGAGAGAGAGAGAGAGAGAGAGAGAGAGAGAGAGAGAGAGAGAGAGAGAGAGAGAGAGAGAGAGAGACTTCCCTAAAATGTGTCGGCGGGGGCCCCATCCATACCCCGGGAGCACAGGGGGTGCGACTCCCACAGCGAGGGGAAGGCGAAAGTGCGGGAGGGGAAGAGAAGGGAGCGGAGTGAGGGGAGGACGGTACCACGGGACAGCGCGGGGAGCGAAGGGACGGAGGGACTTGGCGTGTCTCGCCGGCCGCCCTTTCCCTAGAAGCACACGCGTGACGTGCCGTTTTGCGCCCCCCCTCCCTTTCCCCCTCGATCACGCCGGGCGCGCCGGGCTCTCGGCGGCTCGCTGTTGTCTCCGCGCTCAGCACGAACACGCACTACCTGTCCGCCAGTCCGCCAGTCCGCCGCCGCCCGCACGTTACGTTCACACGCCCACTGATGGTTCGCTGTTTTATTTGCGGACACGAATCACTTCCTGGCGTTCTCGGTCGGGATGCTTGATCGGGACGGGAATAATGACGCGGTTGAGACGTCCCACCCCGCCCCCGCCCCTGCCCCTGGCCACTGCCGGCCACTGCCACGCTGCCACCGCCACCACACCGACCGCCCCGCCCCGGTGCCGCCGGGCTGCGGCAGCTGCGGTGACGGTGACGGGCTTGTCGAGGGAGTCCGCGCCCCGCGCCGCGCCCAGCAGCGCTCAGAGTCCGAGCTCCACGTCAAGCAGACGGCGTCAAGCGGGGCGGTGCGCCGCGTCACATCTCGTTAGGCGTTGACAACTCACGTGACGTTGGCTGACTGACTAGGCTCCTGCGGCTCCTGCGGCTCGCTCGCAGTCTGTCTGTCTGTCTGTCTCTCTCTCTCTCTCTCTCTCTCTCTCTCTCTCTCTCTCTCTCTCTCTCTCTCTCTCTCTCTCTCTCTCTCTCTCTCTCTCTCCCTCCCTCCCTCCCGCATAGCGCGCCGACCGACCTGCCGAGCTGTGCGTTGTTGCTGATTGCCATTCATGACAACCCCCCCCCCCCCCCTCCCCTTCCCCTCTGCGCCTGCCTGCAGGCGTGGAAGGGAAGTGCGTCAGCCCCCCCCCCCCTCCCCCACCCCGAGGGTACGGTAAGGGGTGCCGATCGGGGTTCGGAGGCGCGGACCGGAACCGCCAAAGCCAGTCATGCTGGATTTTGTTCCGGTGGAAGGCAATCTCCAGCGCCCGCCATTCCGTTCCCGTTTCCTTTCGCTTTCCCCATCCCATCCCATGCCATCCAGTCAAGCCCCCGCGCGCACTTCCCCTCCCCATCCAAGCAGCGATCGACAAGTATGCGAGATCGCCGGCTCCCTGCGAAGGCTTCCTGCTCTTCCTGATATGAGAGAGTGCACAGCAAAAATAACATACGTGCATCCAAGTCGAGTCCAATTCACACAAAACGTTTTCGTTTTGAACAATCCTAGCAAAAAAAAAACGGCCAAATTTTCAAGTCTGCGCAATAATAATTAATTCTTTTTGAAAAAACAACAAACCAAGAAAAGGGGGGAAAGGGGAAATTTACAAAAGGGCTTGCTTGCGCAATTCTCCTAGTCACTCCTTGTTTCAGCTGTGCACGTGCAGCGTGCAGCCAGAGCTGCCTGCGGGGGGTGCTCCGGGGGTAGGGGCGGGGCGGGGAGGAGGGGTTACAGAAAGGCCTTAGGATGTCTGTCCGAGAGCGCCGAGAGGAAAGGAAAGGAAGGGAAAGTAAGGTGGAAAGAAGAGGCAAAAGCATGGAGAAAGGCGGGAGAGGAGGGAAAGGAGAGGCGGGAGGAGAGGGGAGGGCCCCGCGCGGGTCCCACCCATGGCCTTACCCTTGGCGGTGGCTATCGATTTTCCGGCGGTACCGGCATGTCTGCAGCGTTGCCTGGCCGCCACCGCTGCCGCCCCAGCCCCAGCATCCGCCCCCGCCGCCTCCCGCGCCCCCGCGCCGCCCCCGCACCGCCCCCTGCGCCGCCCCCGCGCCGCGCCCGCGCACCCTCGACGCCAAAGCTCGGAGGGTGTATTGCGACGCAGCCCAGAGCCCAGCGACGAGATTATGCCCGGCCGGCGCTAATTTGAAGGCCTTCTAAATGTCTCGACTTACAGGGCTTTGGCTACCCCGGCGTCGGTGCGGGGGTGGTACTATTCGGGTGGGGGTGGGAGGGTTGGGAGTGGGGGTCACTTTCAAGGACAAGGAGAAAAAGGAGGGGGGAGGGGGTGGGTGGCAGAGAGAGAGAGAGAGAACGCACGTGAGAGATAGGATGAGCGGTTGGGGAAGGAGGGGGGCGGGGCGCACTCTAGTCTCTAGTTTTGCATTCATGGGGTTCGGGGGAGGCGAGGCGTCGAGGGGCAGGCGAGGTGTAGAATGCTGATGTATGATTTATTTCAGCCCGGCCCGGCCCGGCCCCAGCCCAGCCCCAGCCCGCCCCCTACCCGAGGCACAGTACATGTGTCTAGAGAATGCCGGGCTGCATAGCAGGCGGCGCGCGGCGCTGAAGGGGTGTGCCCGGTGTGCCTGGTACCGAGCCCAACCCCACCGCCCTCCTCGAAGTCTCGAGTGGAGGTGTGTGCGGGCTGAGAGCGGATGGGGAGAGACGAGGACGGAGCAGGGAGGCGCAGCAAAGGGTTAGAGCCCGGCGCTGCCCCCGCAGCAGCAGCAGCAGCAGCAGCAGCAGCAGCAGCAGCAGCAGCAGCAGCAGCAGCAGCAGCAGCAGCGGCCGGACAGGGAGCAGTGCATCCCGTACCGGGTCGGGTACTGTACGTATGTCCATGTGAGGGGGTAACCGGGACTCGTGTGTGCGAACGCAGACAGGAGCAGGAGCAGAGGACACCGTCACAACCACCACCCTGACAGAGGCCGGCCCGGCTTGGGAGCGGCCCCAACTTTCCGGTCGGCGGCGACGGAGGGAGCGGCGGCAGCGGCACGCAAGCTGTGCAAGCTGCTGTGTGTCACGTGACCAGACACCCTCGAATTAATTGGCGACACACCGGCGGCGGCGGCGCGCCAAACTTGGAAAACTGTAATGGAAAAGAGAGTGTGGGAAGCGATGAGAGGAGAGGAGAGGGGGCCGAGGGCTCGGCGGGGCGGGCGCCATGTGCAGGCACGATATTGCACAAGCGCACGAAAGGACCTAGCCGCCCCCGAGGAGCGCCCCCCCCCCCCCCGGGCCCCCATAAGGGCTGCCCGCACACAAAGGACTCGTGTTCTCGTACGACCGGTAAACGGCTGGGAGTAACGATCCCTCATGGCATCCGTATGGCCGGCCCTCCCAGCCACAGGAGCAGGCACAGCAGGCACAGCAGGCACAGGGCGCCCCCAGGTGGCGGATGTATGTCCCATCCCAAAGCACGCCGTAATAAGGTTATTAGAGCGACGTTCATGCGCGACAAAAGAGGCGCCACCAACGTGATGTAGAAGCCCCACGAGTCCTCTAGTCTCGCATCTGGTAGGGTGGGCGGGGGGGAAGATCCATATCTCTGGCGTATCTTTGTTCATCCCCCTCCCGTCGGCCCGTGCTGCTTGTTCTCCTCCAAAACACACACGATATAAGACCCATATCTGGACAAGCGTCGCGGCGGCTGCGGGTCTGGCCGGGTCGAGTGAGTGCGAAGGCCAGCGCGGCCGGCACAGCCTCATACGCCCGCGCCCACATATGCCAGTGCGGCGGCGGTGGCTGCGGACGGGGTTCGGCCGGCCTTCTCACACACTTCTTCTCCGGCCTGGCGCTCTCACAGGCCGCGTTTCCTGCACTCGGCCGATGGGGCTACTCTCATCCTCTAGTCCCTGGCCGCACCACGCCACGCCCCGGCCCGGACCACTTGACGCGGCCAGCAACGACCGTCCTCGTATCCTCCTCGCCTAATGAATGGATGGATGAATGGGATGGGATGGAATGAAGGGATGAAACCCAATTAAATGCATGTGCGGCCGCTCCGCTGCGCCTGGTTTGTGTGTCGACGCCACGCCGGGGTTGGCTTTGGGTTAGTTAGGCCTGCTTGTGCCCGGGACCACCGGGACCACCGGGACCCGGCGCTGGCCTGGCACCAGGCACTCCGCAGCGCACTTAGCATGCCAGCCTGCCCGTCTGCAGGCCCCGGCCCCGGCTGGGCTGGGCTGGGCGGCTACGAGGGATGCACGGCGCTCTTCGGCTGCTCCGGCTGAGCACGACCAAAGTTTGCTCGTCACTTTGTAAAAAGCCTTCTGCTCGAGAGGTGGTGGTGCTGGTGTGGTGGTAGTGTTCATCCCTCAGCAACAGACTCCCCCCCCCCCCTCCTCCCCACTGAGCACGAGAGTCTTGTTATTCCTACTCGGCATCAAATATGTGTGCGTTTGTTTACCTTCCAGCGTTTTGTTTCGCGCGTACACACACACACACACACACACACACACACACACACACACACACACACATGGGGGTCCATGGCCCCGCCGCCTCCCTCTCCGCCAAGATTTGCTTATCGCTCAGGTGGCGTGCGGCCGTGCGGAGACCCCCGCGCTGCGACGGCTACGACTGCGAGTAACGACCGAAACAGAGGAAAACACACGGCGGCATCGGGCCAGGGAACCAGGGGGTCCAGCTCCAGCACTTTGCAAGGGTTCCCACGGCATTCTCCATATCACTTTCCAGCTTCCATAATCGTTTCCCAACATTACTTTTAGAAAACCTGACCTACCTAACCCACGTAACCAACAACGGCTGAACGCCTGTTAACAGTCAGCAAATTTGCTGCCCTAAAATTGATAAAAAAAATATAAATTCTCGGCTTCCCAACATTTAAAAAAATACTACATATGTCAAAGTTTGAGGGATGTTTACGTTTCTTCATGACCGTCCAAAGACTTCCATGACCATAATTTTTTTTTTCATGACTTCCCAGGTTTTCTAGACTTACTCCATGACCAGCCGCAACGGTCTGATTGTGGAACGCTTGACAAGACAGGCGCGGCAGGAGAGGGGAGGGGAGGGTTACAACCAACCGTGCGGACAGAAATAAAAAAGGGAGAGGGAGAGGAGAACGTGAGGAAAGAGAGAGAGAGAGAGAGAGAGAGAGAGAGAGAGAGAGAGAGAGAGAGAGAGAGAGCGAGAGAGAGAGAGAGAGAGAGAGAGAGAGAGAGAGAGAGAGAGAGAGAGAGAGAGAGAGAGAGAGAGAGAGAGAGAGAGAGAGAGAGAGAGAGAGAGAGAGAGAGAGAGAGGAGGGGGAGGGGGGCAGGAAACACCAATTGTCATTGCCGGTCGGTCACACTGCATAGCCCGTCGTCTGCTGCTTACGTACTGCTCTCACTCCCACAGCCAGAGCCGTCAGCCCGGCACGTCACACGCACACACCCACACACCCACACTTCATGCGCAACCCGCACTCAGTGTGTGAATAACGCTCAACATTGGATTTGTTGGTCCGGGCTGAGGGCCGCGGCTGCTCCCCGCCGCCCCGCCGCACCCAGTTGAGTTGACGGCGGCCCGGGCCCGGACGGGGCCCGGCCGAGTCGTCGACAGTGCTCAATAATTGCGTGATCCCGTAATAAAACCAGCGATGTAATCAAGGACCCTAATCCGTCCAGAGAGCCACACCAGAGGTGCGAGGCGGCAGGCTTAAATTAACGTTTAAAAATAATCAAGGCTCACCTCACCTCACGGCCGGCACGGTACCGCCACGGCCGCACTGCACCACCGGGCCTCGGTAGCCTCGGCTGGTTGGGTGTTTGAAAGCTCACCCTCGGAAGGAGAGCGTGACCCTGATGGAGACGAGCGGGGGAGAGAGAGGCGGGAGGCGGCCAGACCGGGCCTCTGCCGCCTGCACTTCATCAGGATGTGCGCCACGCCCCCCGCCCCTCCCTCCCCTCCCGGCCCTTCCCATCCTCTCCTCCTAACCGGCCGCTACCGTTTTGCCTGAGCAGTAGCAACGGAAAAGGGATGCAAAGAAAGAAATTTCTCTTAGAGACGTTGAGAAATTCCAGTGGAAAACAGGAGCTTTTCAGTCATATTTCGTACTTTTCTGAAAATTTGCATCACTCTAGTTCGGAGCGGTGGGGGCATGGCAGGACACCGCCGACAGAACAAGGGCTAGCGGTGCTCTATCGGACCGGGACCGGCCGCTGTGGTGTGTGTGTGTGTGTGTGTGTGTGTGTGTGTGTGTGTGTGTGTGTGTGTCCGAACGGTGCGACGGCGTGCCGTGCCCGCAATTCACCAGGTGAGTCAGAAACGTCAATCCCGCAACGCACTATCTCCGTCTCTTTCTGTCTCACGCGTCTGGCCGAGAAAGAAAGAGGCGGAGATAGTGCGATGCGGGATTGCCTATCCTAGAGAATGCGCGGCGTTTCTGACTCACCTGGTGTACCGCCCCGCGGTGTAATGTCCGTCCGTACCGGTGGGCCACAAGCTCACGCCGCCGTGCTGAGAACCGGTGGGGAGGTGAACGGGGAGCTCCCGGCCACCGGAGCAGCCTCATGATCGTCATGGTGGCGGCGGGGGCGGAGAGCCTCCCCTATCCCCGCCAATTAATTGCCTCCCCGTGATTGCAGCACAAATAAGCGCCCCCCAGGGTCGTTAGTGTCCATTTTTATACGACCGTCCGGGGATGGCTCATGGGGACTCATAAAACAAGGACCGCTCAGGACTCGGGGACCGTACGAAAACCAACAAAACAACTCCGCGGTCCCCGTGCTCGAGGCCCGCGGGCACCACTGACATCATACCGTCTTCGTTGTAGTTACTAAATACGTTTGCTAATTTTTTTTCAGTAGCTGCTTTTTTTTTTGTAGGAACAGAGAAACCGGGGAATCGACTGCGCACGTGAGCAGTCACAGCTCAGACTTCGCAGCCGCAGAAAAACTGTTCGCCCCTGAAGCTTAAGGGCTTGGCTGTGTGAAAAGTAGCGGACGCGTTATAGCTGCTATTGCTATAGCTTATTTTCAGCTACCAGAAATACAGCCTATTTCCCCCCGCCCCTTAAGGAGAGCGCACGACGGGCCCCCGACGGCCATTACGTAACGTACGGGGACAAACACATCAAATCATTCCATGAAATGAAGTCATCTCCATCTCGGGTCCGCAAACGACAATAACTGTCGTCCAGTCTGCGGCGGGCTGCGGCGGGGCTGCGGTGTAGTGTTTCATACAGCCGAACCGAGTGGGAGGGGAATAATTCGGCATTACAAAACAGACGGGATAATGTCCTCGCTGTGGTCCTCATTGGCGTCCTCCTGCATGGCCTCGGCGAGACCCTATCGTCTTCCTGGCAACCGCGCAGAGCCAAACTCCGCCGCGCCCTCATCGACCATGAAGACGACACCAACCTGACAACAGACGAAAAAAAATGACACAAAAGTTAGTGAAGACTTGCATTTGCAAATTAAATGTATCCAGAGATAGAAGCGAGAGAAAGGAATGAAAAGGAAACAAACGGGACAAAAAAAGACTCTCGAGGAGGGAAGGGAAAATAAATGATAGCGCTTGCGACCTTCTCGCATCTCACTCCACCACCCCAACCCCTCGCCGCCCACCCCTAAGTGGTGGATCATAGGGAGCGTTGTACCGTTCGGTGTCTACCAAGAGGGCAAAAGTGCCCGAGTCACTTACACAGGCAATGACTTTACGTCACGGGGAAAGGGAAAAAAGAATTAAGCAGGGTGGGTTAGAGGCGGGGTGGGGTGGCGTGTGGTGGTTTGGGGTGGTGCACGGTAAGCCCTTGCGACCCTCCCACCCACCGGCTGCAGGACTTTGGCTGATCAAGTGGCTCCGTGGCCGCGCTGTGAGGGGCTGTGCCGCTGTGCCAACGCTGCTGTCTGCTGTGGTTCTAGCGGAGTCTCGACATGACCCGACCCGGCCAGGACCAACTAACTCTATCCCTATCCCCGTCCCCGGCGACCTCGGTGGGAACGTGCAAACGGAGCCACTTTGGTCGTGAGATGCGGCCTCAGAGACTGCGACCAGGGAGGGGCCAGTGATCCGGGGCCGGGGCCGGGGCCGGGGCAGAGGGCTCGCTGAGGCTGGGGCTGAGGCTGGGGCTGAGGCTAGGGCCGGGTCCGGGGCCGCCGGGGTAGAATGGAGTCAGTGGCCGCGGACATAGCGGACCCACGGACCCGCCGGCCGGCCCCGAAGGCTCCCCAGAGGGAGCCGGGGAACGGCTTTTGGATTGATCTTTGAGGAGAGAAACAAACAAACACATCCCTCGCGGCCCTCGGGGGGGGGGGGGGGGCATGGCCGGGCACGGCAGGGACACTGAGCACGAAAAGGATTCCAACTTGCGCGCGGCGCGCACACGTCTGCGTACCGGGCGCCCTTCGTCACGCGCCGCTGCTTTCGCGGATTGAAAACGCGCTTGCTGGGTAGAGCTGAACAGGGGGTACACGCCGTACGCCATACCCACAACCGGGACCAAGGGAGCGCACCGAGCTGAGCCGAGCCGTCAGCGCCGCCAGCTCCCGTCAGCACGAACCCCCAGGGATGTAGTACATGGAGCGGGGCTTGGGGGCGAGCAGGAGTGGCGGAGTGGGGAGGGGCATGCACGGTTACGGGGATCGACCGACTGACAGCGGCGTGCCGGAGGCAGCCGGAGGGGTGGGTGCGGCGGGCGGGCGGGGTGACGGGCCGGTCCCTCACTTTAATGGCCAGTCTCTGGCCGACGGCATGGCGCCACGGCCGCCCCACCACCCCGGCCAGGGCCCGGCCCCGGCTCCTATCTGCCAATTCCCCCGCCGCTCGTGCCCTTTCCCCTCCGGCGGAGCGCGCAAACCCTACGCCACTACTTGGGGTCGCCGGGGCTCGGCTTGCTTGCTTTGGGGCCGGACCGCTGCGCCTCCGAGCCCCCAGGTAAAGTGCGCCCCCCGGCGGCTGCCGACGGCTGCCGAGGCCCCCCGCTGTCCGCCACGGACGTGACAAGCATGTTAGTGTCGGCCGTCGGGGAGGCGGGACTAGACGGCCCGGAGCCATAGCAGTCCGTCCCGGCCGCCCACAAGTCTCGGGTCGTGTCGCCGATGGAGTGCATGATGGCGGCGCTAGTCGCTAGGCCCCCGACGGGGCCCCCGATGCACTCACTGCAATGCGCTACCCGGCCGTAGAGCACCCCTCCCCCCCCCCCCCTCCCCCCTCGGCTGCTCGCGTCGCGTGGCGCCCAGAGAGCCTCCTCTGCCCCGATTCAAACTTTTGCAGCGCTCCGTCGTGGAAATGAGCAGAGAGGAGCCGAGTAACCAAGTCAATTTCCTTTGGCATGAGTCCGCCAGGGCCGGCGGGGCCGAGGAGGACTGTTCCGGTCTGCGACAGACCAAGGCGGCCCGGACTCCCCGGAGCCTCCGGTCCCGGCCAACCCCTGGTCTGAAATGTGTCTACCGCACAGCCTGAGGATGCCCGGCGGCACCGAGCCCCAGGCCGCCCTGCCCAGGTCTGCAGGCCGGAGCCCGTGCCGCGGACCGCCAGCGACCGAACTGAACCGGAACTGTGTCGGAGACGGAGGCCCCATTCGGGGACGGCGAGCAGGGGCTGCAGGCGGGGGAGAAGACGGAATGCAAAGCTAGACTCCCCCGCACGGGCGCGGGGGCGGCGCGGGGGCGGCACGGGGGCGGCACGGGGGCGGCCCGAGCGCCGCTTGCTACGCGCGGCAACCGCATTAGCCTATCAGATCAGAGGGTCCCCAGGCTTATTGCCTCCGGGATCGAACGCACAAGACTGCGTAGCGCAATCAAGATCAGGTCCAAGTAAGTACTGCCGTTTTCAATCAGTCTGGACGCCCTTAGAGCAGCCCCCGCCCGGAGCCAGGTCAGGGGCTGCCAGGCGCCGCCATGGCTCATGTCCGTGCCCTAATTTGCCCGAGCGCCAGTCGCGGCCGGTGCGCTGTCCGGGCCGGGCCGGGCCGCTCTACGCCCAGAGGCCGGCGCCGACGCCGACGCGCCACCCCCGGCGGCTCGGGGCCCGCCGTCACGGCGCCGGCACTCTCCCACCCCCGACGACACCCCCCTGTACCAGATAGCACACCGTACCGTGACGAACGGGGCGCGGCGGCAGTACGGAGAGACCGGCGCGCCGTCGCCATCGGGCATTCGCCAGAAGAGTGAGAAAAAGGTCCCCCCCAGGGGGGCGGGGGGGGGGGGGGCTGCAGGGTGCAGCGTTGTAGCACACGACCCAGTTGCAGGCCAAGTCTGTGTGTCCGGGACCGTCCGGTTCTGCCCGGGCCGCGGAGTGCCCACCTACAGGCCGGGCCCAGCGCCGCAACCCCTCACTTTAACATTACGTGCCTTTTCATTCGAGCAACAAGGCAGTCGAGTGGGGTAGGCGAGTGGATTAAATTGTGTCGAGTGCGGTCCCGGTCACGCACGCACGCCACACACAGAGCCACCTGGCCTCGCCTAGCCTCCCAAGGGGAGGGGGGGGGGGGGGCCGCCACTTCCGCGCCGCCCCCGTGCACCTCGTGCACCGCCGTGTGCAGTTCCGCGGCGGCGGCGAGCCCCCGCATTCACCCCCGGTCCCCAGCCCTTATCCAGCCCCGAGAAGCACGGCGCCGACGGCACAGAGAAGCGGAGCACAGAGCACTGCACCGCGAGGCGAGGTCACCAGTGGAGACACCAGCCAGCGGCATCGCAGCATCCCCTTCAGAGACTGCAGGGCCCCGGGCCGGCAGGGGTGGGATGGGAGGGGAGGGGGAAGCGGCAGCGCCAACGAATAGTAAAGGCCATTCGATATGCATTACGACGGGCCGCGCCATCCATCTCACATCTCCTTTTCGAGATTTAGCTACGCCACTTGAGAGGTGAACTAATATCGCTGCATCCGATGCAGCCACCGCAGTAGCCGCCGCCGCCGCGCAGCAGCAGCAGCAGTGGTGGCCAGTCATCCGCACGGCACCCTCCTCACCACAACAAACATCACAGCGCTCCCCTCTGGAGGGTGCCTCCCCCCCTCCCTCACCCCTTCCCCCTTGTGATCCATGCTGCCGCCGAAACGCCGCGCACACGGATCGATATTCATCACGGACGGCAGCGATGCCTAACTGCGATGCCGCACCGCACCGCACGCCTGCCCGCCGACTGCCATATCGAGCTGCCACAGACGAGACGAATGCCGGCGCCGGCCCGGGGTTCAAATCCAATCGGAGGACAAATTCCCCTCTGCCACTCTGCGGGTCTGCCGGGCCGGGCCGGGCGCTGCTGCTATTTTTCATCCGTATCCCCTGGAGGCATCATCGCCTAGCGCCGCGGTCCGCGCCGCCGCCGAGCCAACTCCGATATCAAAAATTGATCCGGCGTGCGCGCGACCGCAGCCCAGTCAGAGCATCGTTACGCGGAGAGAGGAGAGAGAGAGAGAGAGAGAGAGAGAGAGAGAGAGAGAGAGAGAGAGAGAGAGAGAGAGAGAGAGAGAGAGAGAGAGAGAGAGAGAGAGAGAGAGAGAGAGAGAGAGAGAGAGAGAGAGAGAGAGAGAGAAGAGAGAGAGAGAGAGAGAGAGAGAGGGGGGGGGGGGAGATGGACTACTACCCCTAAATCTCCCAAGGACCCGGCTCGGCTCGGCCCTCGGCCGTACTCGGTCAGACACGGAAGCGCGGCCCGGCCTCCCCCGCCCTCCCCTACCAGGGTCACGGCCTAGTCGGCGACGGTCATGGGTGGAAAACGACGCTGCCGCCGCCGCCTGCGAGATATCTCGGCGTCGGCGGCCGTCGCCATCCCGGGAACCCCGCGGGAACCCTAGAGAGCACCAGCAACTACTGAGTGGCGGCCAGCTGGCGGCCTCGGTGGTCCGGCCGGCAGGTGAGGTGAAGGGGCGGCCAGGGGCTGCCAGGGTAGGCCAGGGGCGGCCAGGGGCGGCCAGGGGAGGCCAGGGGCGGCCAGGGGAGGCCAGGGGCGGCCAGGGGAGGCCAGGGGCGGCCAGGGGAGGCCAGGGGAGGCCAGGGGAGGCCAGGGGCGGCCAGGGGCGGCCAGGGGCGGTAGGACCGCGGCTCGCGGCCTCACGCGATGTCACGTGCCCCTCCCCCTGTGGCCCCCGCTCCCACACCACTCGTGCACGGTACACGGGAGGGATGAAATCCAACGGCCCCGTTTATATTCAAGACCGTCGTCGACAAATCGTCGTTCTACGTAGGAAACACAAACGTGCGTAGCAGACGACACTTTTATAGTAGTACTCCCTTTTATTTCCAGGACGACAGAGCAACAACGTGATGTGATATACATAACGAGACACGCCCCACACCGGCTGCGCCGCTGCGTGCATGACGAGTCGTTCCGGCGATCGGCACGCGAGGTGCACCCGCCTCCCACCGAATATTTAACGATTTTTTGGGGGTGTAAATTTTGAAACGTTTGGCAAATTTTTCAAGTTGGGGAAATTCGGTAAACTAGTGTACGTTTTGTGAATTTTTAGTGTGTAAACTGCCTGGAGGTCAGCGTGATGGCTCCTGACCGCGTCGTGATCTGGGCGCAACTAACCGGTCTCCTTGCGGCTTGACTCATCGCCTGCCCGCTGCACGTGCCACGGACGCGGCTATTATCCTTTCAGTGCTCACGGTCTAGGCCGCTGATCGGGCCTTTCTGCCAGTGCAACACGTTGCACCACCGTGGTTGTTGACAACTTTGTCTCCTGTCTGCACTGTACATATTATTGGCCATCACATTGTGTGATTCTCGGCATGGGGGAAAATTTGGGGGCAGCGAAGGAAGGAAGGGTAGTGGGGCGCGATCATTAGGTGCACGACGTTGGCACGGGTCACGGCTCGGGCCGGCTCCCTGGACACGCCAAGGTCAGGGCACGAGGACCAAGGGCAGTGTCCGGCCCGGCCTGTCCACCACACACACACACACACACACACACACACACACACACACACACACACACACACACACACACACACACACACACACACACACCGGCCGAGAAAACCTGAACGGGCGTGACGATTTGAAACCCACGATCCGTTGCAGAGGCAGATATTTTGCGGCCGGACCGGGCAGGGTCGGCACTCGAACCCCGCACGCCGCGATGGAGGCTGACCCCGGTTGGCCCGTGGCCTTGTCCATGGTGCCCATGATGCCCATGGCGATGATTCGCCTTCAAGTGGCGCAGGCGGCGCAGCGCGCAGTCGGTCAAGCGATGCGGGCGTGGCGGTCCGCCCGCGGGTCCGCGGACCACGGGCGCCTCCCGCCTCACTAGAGAGCCTAGAGAGAGGCTCTCTACGCCTCATACACATGACAGCCCATCGCTGTGTCCGCGGACCACGGGCGCCTCCCGCCTCACTAGAGAGCCTAGAGAGAGGCTCTCTACGCCTCATACACATGACAGCCCATCGCTGTGTCCGCGGACCACGGGCGCCTCCCGCCTCACTAGAGAGCCTAGAGAGAGGCTCTCTACGCCTCATACACATGACAGCCCATCGCTGTGTCTGCGCCGGCCGTCGTCCAGTCAGTCTGGCCACCACATACCGGCCGGGTTGGCCCCAGGCGGATGAGGATTCCCATGAACTTTCACATGGCAATTTCCTTGACCGTTCC
Organism: Odontothrips loti; assembly: GCA_038380765.1. NCBI lineage: Eukaryota > Metazoa > Arthropoda > Insecta > Thysanoptera > Thripidae > Odontothrips > Odontothrips loti. Next base: position 17,154,634 of record CM076249.1, read on the forward strand.
CGCATCAATTTTTATTTCTTAGAAATTTTCATGGCGGCCCCGAGATTTTCAAGAATATTTTAAAAGGTATAGATTTTTCAATTTTTCTACGACTTTTCCAGGACTTCTATCCACCTAAATACCAGGTGTATCATTGGCCCCGGGCAGTTTTGGTTTCAGGCCCGCAACGCACTATCTCCGTCTCTTTCTGTCTCACGCCTCTGGCCGAGCCAGAAAGAGATGGAGATAGTGCGTTGCGGGACTGCCTAAAACCAAAACTGCCCGGGGCCAATGATACACCTGGTATATACTTTTCAACTTATTTATTGACCCTGTGATGGCTACTTCTCATTTAAGGGCTTAACGACTATATTTTTTTCATGACTTTTAAGGTTTTCCAGACTTGTGGAAACCCTGAGGATAGACTGATCCACGCGCGGGTCGCGGGTTCAACCCCCGCCCGGCCCCGCCCGGCCCGCCGAAAAAGTGATGCACCATTACATCGGCGGGGCCCCGCGCACGACGGCGCGACAGTTATGCCGAGTGAACCGTAACTGTAACTCAGGCTTTTACGACGCAGGGCACGCGCAAGGCACGCACAGCGCACGCGCACGGCACGCACCACCGTGTTGTGCGCGTCACGAACGCGGCGATATTTATTGCCCGGAGACGCGGCCAGACACCGTGCTAGCCGCGCTGCACCGCGCTGCACACTCTGCCGGGAGTCGGGCCGGGGATGCAGCCGGAGTGAGGGGCGGGGCGGGCGCCAGGGGTGGGCGTTGGGCGTCCGTATAAATTACCAATGGCAAGGAGTAGGGGTGGGGTGGGGTGGGGCCGGCGGGGCTGCACAGACGGAATGACATAGTACAGCTAGAGCGGGGCCGTGCCTTGCGCCGTGCCGTACCTACCACCGCCCCCTTTGCTACGTGCTAACCCCGGCGGAAAGCTGCACCGCGCCACACCGCGGCAGCGCAAGCAGTCAAAAACTGTTGTCCTCTGAATATTTCATTCCCCGGACCGGACCGCTAAGTGCGATACCTCCTGTAGTATTTGCGACCGCAAACTTTTTTTACACAGCACTATAAACTTCCCTGGCTGAGAATCCCTCGGCCGCCAGAGGCGTGTGACGCCGCCGCGGGGCGGGGAGCGGGCGGGGAGCGGGCGGGGAGCGGGCGGGGAGCGGGCGGGGAGCGGGCGGGGAGCGGGCGGGGAGCGGGGCGGGGAGCGGGCGGGGAGCGGGCGGGGAGCGGGCGGGGAGCGGGCGGGGAGCGGGCGGGGAGCGGGCGGGGAGCGGGCGTGGCCGGGCGGCTGCCGCACCATTCCCAGAAACGACTGAGTGAGTGAGACAGGAAGCTCCGAGCTCCGCTCCGAGACGCTTATTCGGACGATGCGGGCTGGAGACTGGCCGCGCGGTGCGGTGCGGGGCTCAGACCGCTACACCACGCGGCCCAGCCGTGCCGCACCGCAACCCCAACAAGAAGTGCATCGTAAAGTACATACACGGGGGGCGCAGCAGAGGCGAGTCGACCGCGTTGCGTGTCGTCGCCGGGGTCCTCAGAGCGCCTTACGGCACCGGCCGGCATACTTCCGTGAGGGTTTCTTGGAGACAAACGGCGGCCGTCCGCCTGAGGCGGCCTGAGGCCTGGGCGCGCACACACACGCACACACACACTGCCATGCGACAGCCATGAACCGGTAATACGGCTTCGCTCCAATGCTCCCTGTGGCCGCGGCCTGCCCGGTCTATGCCCCCGCCCACCGCCCCGCCCCCGCCCCCGCCCCCACCGCCCCCCACCCCACAGCAGACGACGACCAGCTCACAACCCGCAGTCCCCCTTACAAATGACATTTTCGTCGGGGAGGAAGAAGGCCCCATATCCGATGAGGAGCGCGAGATGAGATGCCTCGGAAAACAAAAGGTTTGACAAAAGCCATCAAATTAGTGACAGAAATTGGTCGGTTCCCGGACGAGGCTGTCTAACACCGCCGGACGCCGTGGCCTCCCCCCCCCCCCCCACCCCGCATATACACACCAACCCACACACACACACACACACACACACACACACACACACAAACACACTGCGAGGAGCGCCATGTGCCGCGTGTGGTCGCGTGCCAGTCACGCGACGGCTTTGGGCCGCCCGCTCACGCGCGTGTCGTGTCCGGGAGCCATAAGACGGGGGTCTGCAGCCTGCTGCACCGCTCGTGGCACCGCTCATGGCACCGCTCACGTGCGTGCGGGGCGGCACTGCCTCCCCCCTCAGCAGCTGCAGGCTGCAGGTAGGCCCCGTGCAGGTAGGCCGCGCGGACGCACGCCTGCCTGCGGGTTGCCTACCCAGCACGGCGGCCCAGGCCTGGAGAGTGCTGGGCTGCGGGGCTGCGTGCTGCCAGCAGTGCCAGCTATGGCTGCGCGGGCACGTTCGGAACGAATGCTGCGCGAGGCGTGTCATCGCCGTGCCGCGGGAGATCGCCACGCCTTTGGCCGCCTTTGGCCATGCACGGGCCGTGCTCTACTACTTGCACTTTACGACAGGCTACATATGCGGGGCGGGGCCGGCGGGGCCGAGTCCAGTCAACAACTAGGGTTACGGCGACCACACAGCTTTCGCGACCTGACCGGACCTTGGGGGGGAGACAGACAGACAGACAGACAGACAGACAGACAGACAGACAGACAGAGACTGTGAGACATCACACCACCACCGATGTCTGCAGTCACATCAAAACCAAGGGAGGAAATAAAATGACACGTTAAATTTGAGTTAGTTCAATCTTTCCTGTGTAGTTCCTTTTGTTTGTAAATTTGATGATTTCGAAAAAAAAATTGCTGCTCTTGACTAAATTGTGGTTTGAAATTTTTGGCGAACGCGTGTGAGGTTTTTTTTTCCCGGCTCAGTTCGAGTTTTGGATTTTTGATGTATAGTGTAGTGCTCCTGACACGGAGTGTACCGTTGAGGCCTGGACTGTACCCGCCCCCTCGGCGCAAGTGTCGATTGTCGGCGGGCTCACGGAGCAACCACGGCGGCCGAGCCGTGAGACGTCAGTCTGAATAAAGCCCTTGCTCTGTACAGACGTATACCTCCCCTTGTGATTCCCCAAGAACACTTCAATAGTATATGGTACGGGTATGTACAATCAAAAAACCGAATTACCCCCCCCCCCCCCCACGATCTCGATCGGTTGGGACTCCGGGAAGAGACCGGACCACACTCACGGCTGCTTCTAGTGAAGTCATCACCATCGGCTCGCTGGGCGCTGGGCTCCGCGGGCAGTCAGTATTGTTCTCTTTCTCTTCTCTCCGCACCCAATGACTGTGTTTCATATCGCCCGTCCGCGCTCCTCCTGGGCGATGCCATGCCGCCGACGGCTTGCTTTAGGTCCGCTTGAATTCCGTCGGAAACGCCACATTACAGCAGCAGCAGCAGCAGCGGCGGCGGCAGCAGCGGCGGCGGCAGCAGCGGCGGCGGCAGCGGCGGCGGCAGCAGCAGCGGCGGCGGCAGCAGCGGCGGCGGCGGCAGCAGCGGCGGCGGCAGCAGCGGCGGCGGCAGCAGCGGCGGCGGCAGCAGCGGCGGCGGCAGCGGCGGCGCAGCAGCGGCGGCAGCAGCGGCGGCGGGCAGCAGCGGCGGCGGCAGCAGGGCGGCGGCAGCAGCAGCGGCGGCAGCAGCGGCGGCGGCAGCAGCGGCGGCGGCAGCAGCGGCGGCGGCAGCAGCGGCGGCAGCAGCAGCGGCGGCGGCAGCAGCGGCGGCAGCAGCAGCGGCGGCAGCAGCGGCGGCGGCAGCAGCGGCGGCGGCAGCAGCGGCGGCGGCAGCAGCGGCGGCAGCAGCGGCGCCGGAGCCGCCGCCACGGAGCTGCCGCGACGTCAGTTCAGGACGACCCCCTTCTCATCGGAGGTGCAGCGTCATCCCGGCGCCAACGACCTTGCGACCGCTGGGGATCGGATGGGCCCAACGGAAGCCCGGCCCGGCCCGATCCGATACACTGCTGCCGCCGCCGCCGCCGCCGCCGCCACAACCAACTCTTCTCCTTTCCCCCGAAGAAAATCATTCCGCCTCCTGCCGAACGACACGCTGCTGCTGCTGCTGCTGCTGCTGCTGCTGCTGCTTCTGCCGCCGCCGCTGCTGTGTCGAGATGTCCTCTATTTACGCTCCTCCTCTTCTCCCCGATATGATACGTGTCCAGCCGTGCCGACTGTGCCGACTCGGCGCCCCGTCCTGTTAAAGGCGCCATTCAATTCAAGAGAGCGCGGCGCGCGGCAACAAAAGCGCGGGACGGGACGGGACAGAGAGCTGCCGGCGGCTGCCGGGGAGAGATGTTGTCGTTCGAACACTTCTCGCACACTCGCCCGACGACATCAATGCAGGGGAAAGGAAAGGAGGGCGGGGAGTACGGAGAAAGGGCTACAAAGCGGTGCGCGCGCGCGCACGAGAGAGCGGGAGAGAGCGCGAAAAACTACGAAGAGTATAGACCACAACATCACGCACGCAAGGCCGCCAAAGAGAGCGCTTATTTGCTTCCGTTATTGCAAACACCGGCCGTCTGCGCATGCGCGTGGGAACGGGCGGACGAGAAACTGCGCTGCACTGAATACCGCCTTGCGAACCATAAATTCCCAGCTCTTGAACCCGGCGGCTGGACGTTTAATTCGACCCAGGGAAAAGGGGACACACACACACACACACACACACACACACGGCAGCTAGTTTGCAGAGGAGACATAGTGTGACTGTCGAAACTAAAGCCGGGAACCCATAAAGATGGCATGAATCAGTAGTACTATACAGAGGAGGGGACGAGAACTGGTGGGCTGGTCACATATATAATAATTTCAACTGCATCGACCATCCCCCTCCCCCTCCCCTTATCGGACTTTTTTTTAGAGTCCGCGAGTGGTATTCAGTCGGTCCGGGCCGGGGTCCGGTCCGGCCACCGCACTCGCGCTGTCGTCTCTCTCTCTCTCTCTCTCTCTCTCTCTCTCTCTCTCTCTCTCTCTCTCTCTCTCACACACACACACACACTCCATCCCGTATGTGTCCGCGCCTTCCGTCTCGCTCGCACTCTCGCGAGCGCCGACGTCGCCGCCGTCGCATCGCGTCCCCCACTAGTCCTCCTCAAACACACATTTATTTTAATTTCGGGGTAGGTCATGAATAACGGGGAGGAGGGAGGCGAGCTCCGCGGCGACGGCGACCAGGACGGACATCACGGCGCGGTGCGGGGGGGGGGGGGGGGGAGGGCGTCAAGCTGCTGCGGTCAGCCGTTAGCAGCCGACCGGGGAGGGCAGCCTCAGCTCGACGCGGGGCGGGAGGCGTTCCAAGGGTTCCCACTCATTTTTCCACGATTTTCCAGAAGAAAAAAAAAGTAATTCATGACGCAAACAAATGTACAAAAAAAAATGAAAATAAATAATTCCGCTGGCTTGTTACAACCGTCACCTGCGCGGTGTGTCGTCCTCCCCCCTTCCCCCTCCCCCACCCCTCTCCCCTCGCCTCCTCGAGTGCCGCGCACTGCAGCAGTATTACTGCAGCCCTTAGCAGCGAACGCATGAAATAACAATCACACTCTCTACGGAACGAATCGAACACGACGCTGACCGGAGCGCACGCAGCAGAGAGCGCTTGCTGCTGCAAACCGTAACGTACAAGGACGCCTCTCTCTCTCTCTCTCTCTCTCTCTCTCTCTCTCTCTCTCTCTCTCTCTCTCTCTCTCTCTCTCTCTCTCTCTCTTTCTCTATCCACCGCGTTAACGTCTTACGCAAGCCATAAAAGCAGCTCTGAATCGTTCGGCGCCGCCAGCGGATATAAAAGTACAACAAATCGCATAAAACGAGAGGATGGGCTGCGAGTAGGGAGACAGAGGGGGGGGGGGGGGAGAGGGGCTATGATGGCAGAGACATGAGCCAAAAGGCCAGCAGCTTCCAGTACAGCACCACCGTAGGCCTCCCTGGCCTTCCCTCTCATCTCCCACGTAAATACAGCCAACGCCGCTCGCTTGCTGCGCAGAACAGCTAGCACACACGATCTAACATCAGCTCGGCGACAGACAGAGCTGGTATAGCAGATTACTGTTCCTGCCACGCGGGCATGCTGACGCGGACTCGTGCATAAGGCACGGGCCGGCCAAAAAAAAAAAAATCGAGAGGTGAAATGAAGCAAACGTGTGGGGAGGCCGAGGGTCCTCGGCCCTCGCCCCCCCCCCCCCCCTCTGCCACCTTCGCGTCGAGTCAGCGACCCCCGCGCACCGGCGTCGTCGGCGACCTCCCTGGACCCCCGCCGCCCGCCGCCCTCCCTCTCTGTTTGCAGACACCCCTAACCCTACCCCCCGTGTGCCGTGTGCCTGCGGCCCGTGCAGAAGTGAGCGCATGTGCTACGATCGATGGCGGTACACTGGGAGCGGTCTGGCCCTGGCGCGGTGCTGACGGCGGCGTCCGCGTACCGTCCGGTCCCTGGCCCTGCTCCGGGCGTTAGCTGGAGGTTAGCTGGAGGTTCATTGGAGGTTGGCTGGATGTTAGCTGGAGGTTCATTGGAGGTTGGCTGGAGGTTAGCTGGAGGTTCATTGGAGGTTGGCTGGAGGTTAGCTGGAAGTTCATTGGAGGTTGGCTGGAGGTTAGCTGGAGGTTCATTGGAGGTTGGCAGGAGGTTAGCGGGAGGTTGTCCGGGAGTTGGCTGGGAGCCCAGGGAAACGCCGAGGGGTTGGCCGCGGTGTCGGGAGGACAGGGCGCGACAGTCAATAGAGGAGCAAATCAAGTGCGAACCACGCGCGGCCGCGGCTGTGCGACGCGGAGCCTGGCGAAGGCCACCACCGCCGTTGCTGCAGTCAGCAGGAGCGGAGCGATACGAGGCAAGGAGGAAGGGAGGGGAGGGAGACTGCGCCGACATGGCGGCCCATGTGCGTGCGTGTGCGTGTGTGTGTGTCGCGCGTCACACATCTCTACACACAGTAGTGTATGTGCGTGCGTGTGTACCCCCCCCCCCCCTCTCCGAGACAACGACGCATCATATATATGTATATACCCACAAACCTCTGCATCTGCCCCCCTCCTCCCCTCCCCTGCCCCCTCTGTCCGACCCTCATCGCCCAAAAGGGGATGATGAGGAGGAGAAAAGGAGGAGCAGCAGAGGGGGAGCGAGGAATCAAATTGCCCGAATAAAAAAATGATAAACAATCTCGAATACAAGGGAATTAAAATATTGGTTGTGAGGAGCAGCGCTACGCAACCCGCGATCAGCTGTCCTCGCGTGGAATAATGCGAGTCATAATAACAGCAGAGGAAACAAGGGTAATACGGACGCCGGACGGTTGTGGTACGATGAAACGTTCACGTTTCATTCCATCCGTGTGGAGCGTGAAGATTCGCAAAGAGCATGCGGGAGTGTATTAGTGGACGTATGGTGGTGCGAGAGAGGTCATGTGGCCGGTGCCTAGCGGACTGCCTAGCGGGACAGCCTAGAGGACAGCCTAGCGGATAGCCTAGCGGATAGTCGAGCGGGCAGCCTAGCGGTTAGCTTGCAGCGGGCAGCCTATCGGAGAGTCTAGCGGAGAGTCTAGCCCCGTGCACATCCACTGCCGCACGGTCCCGCAGCGCTCGCGCGCCTTCGGGTTGCCTACCTCCTGGGCGTCCGCCAGCTCAGAACGAACGCAGTGGCGGCCGCGGCTGCTCGCGGCTAGCTCCAGAGGCCTAGCTCCAGAGGCCTAGCTCCAGAGGCCTGCTAGCTCCAGAGGCCTAGCTCCAGAGGCCTAGCTCCAGAGGCCTCCTAGCTCCAGAGGCCTAGCTCCAGAGGCCTAGCTCCAGAGGCCTAGCTCCAGAGGCCTAGCTCCAGAGGCCTAGCTCCAGAGGCCTAGCTCCAGAGGCCTAGCTCCAGAGGCCTAGCTCCAGAGGCCTAGCTCCAGAGGCTAGCTAGCTCCAGATGCCTAGCTCCAGAGGCCTAGCTCCAGAGGCCTAGCTCGCCGCAGCTCAGCTCTCTCAGGAGTACTGCGGCACCCAAACAACTCTACGCTTCAGGCGAGTACATCACGGCGAAAGTGTGAAAACACTGGAGTAACGACACACAATTTTGACCTCAATTTCCCGGGCCAAAAAATTCTAACAGTGACCCCTTCCAGCCGGCCCCGCCTGTTACAACGAGACACACAACGTGAAACACTATACACTACACTGTCCTTTTTTGATGGTCGGGAGGGGGGGGGGGAGCGAACCTGCCACGGTGACAATGGAAAAACACAACAGCATCAGTAGCAGCAGGGTCGCGGCGAGCAAACGCTCCCCGTCCTCCCCTCCGACAGGAACAAGAGGGATGAACTCACCCCTTCCCTCATACCCCCTCCCCTTCCCCTCTTCCGTATTCGCTGGCGGCACAGAAAGAGAGAGGGAGAGAGAGAGAGAGAGAGAGAGAGAGAGAGAGAGAGAGAGAGAGAGAGAGAGAGAGAGAGAGAGAGAGAGAGAGAGAGAGAGAGAGAGAGAGAGAGAGAGAGAGAGAGAGAGAGAGAGAGAGAGAGAGAGAGAGAGAGAGAGAGAGAGAGAGCCTTCTTGTGCTGGTCTTGCAGTTTGTGCCGCCGTCGAGTGGAGGATGGCACAGCCAGGACACCCACATGCAGCACCGCCTACAGCGACGTGACCAGCTCGAGAGAGGGCGCACGCGGCCCGCACCCCCGGCTCCACCAAGTAGTGCTCCCCGTAATACTCCATCCGGATTGTCGTCTAGAGCAGCAGAAGCAGCAGGAGGTTCGAGGCGATGGGGAGGCTCGGAGCCGCGGGGGCGGGCAGCACACGTTGTGAGAACGCCCAGGCCCCACCCCACCCCCTGGGCCAGCATCATAGACAGTGCCATCACAGCGCCATCACGCAGCGTGTAGTATTAGGGCAGGGCGACGTGACAAAATGAAAGGAGAAAGGAGGAAGGGGGAGATCCCAGGGGGTGAGGGTAGAAAGGGGGGTGGTTACAACATGCTAGCATGCTACACATCTCTGCCTCCTTCTTCTTTTCTCTCTCTCTCTCTCTCTCTCTCTCTCTCTCTCTCTCTCTCTCTCTCTCTCTCTCTCTCACATCGAAGTTTATGCGAGAAATAATATAAAAGAGAAGGAAAATGGAATAGAAGGAGAACGATGGGGGAGCAGCGAAATGACAAAGGTTTCGGCGCCTCCGGGCAGCGCGGGGCGGGGGGCGGGTTGTCGCCCCGTCGTCCTTCGCCAGAATTCCAATCCAACCTGTGTACATACTTCTCCTGTTCGTTCGACTCGCGCAAACCAGTTGTCAACGCGTCGTTACGCTCTGATACGCACCTGAAAGCAGAGAGGAAAAAAAACGACTTTAAAATAAAATTCTAGAGAAAAAAACAGGGTTGTTACGATTTTGAATTTTTGGTTTATTTTCCCTGACTTTGACAACCCTGAAAAAAAGGTAGGTCAAGGAGAGGTGACACTCCAAAATTGAATTCTGGACCGGATTTTTGGAGGCGGTGAGAACGGGGCCAGGCCGGGTCGGGTCGGGTCCGGGTCGTGCGGCCACCTATCTGCTTTTAATAATCTCTTGGAGGTGGCTTTTGCTCCACTAAATCGGCTGCCGCACAAAACCCCATCGGACACGGCCAGCAGCCCGGCTGAGCAAGGCGGAGGGGGACGGGCGCGGCGGGGCGCGGCGGAATTATGGATTTAATTTTCCCATCAAAACTTTCTTTGTGCGAACGACATGACGAACTGTCAGTCATGCGGCGCTCAACCCGCCCCGGACTGGTGGAAAATAATGAGGAAGCTAGCCCAAACACCCCCCCCCCCCTCCCCCTCGTCCGGCAGCAGTCACACGCCGTGGAGGTGCCGAGCCGACGGGTTCCTCCCATAGAGTTCCTCCGGGGTCCGTCATCCTGGACCCCCTCCCCGACACACACACGCATGCACACACACGACACGCCATGCGGACTTCACGCTGATTCCTCCACGCGAAATCCGACTACACATACAGGAGCCGTGCGAGGCGACGGGGGCCGGCTAGCACTGTGATGATAAATGACGCTACGAGCAATCGTCGCCCCGCACCGAAATAATTGGATTAGTCTTATTATTCCTTTTTGACACCCAGGGTTTTTTTCCTTATTTTTTTAGCATTTATAGGAGAGGGGGCCGGGGTCTGGTTTGGTTTCCAAACATGCATCTTCCCGCGATGCATCGGCTTCAGAGCTCACATGCTCACATCACCACCACCACCATACCGTAGGCGGCGCAAAATATGAAATAATATCGTTTTTATCACGTTAGTATTTCCAAGCGCACTTTATGCATCGGGTTACGCAACGGCAGCAGCAACAGATGACGCAGGCGCGCGACTGTCGACGGCAGGTGACTGCACTCCACCCCTTCCGAATGTATAACCGCTTCACAGCAAGGCTTCATGGGATAGGGGGGGGGGGGCACGTCACTGAGCTGGAAGTAACCGACCGCAGCGCAGACGAGAATGGTGGTGATGGACCAGGAGCACAAGCGGAGATCAAGCAGAGCGTAGCGGAGCACAAGCAGAGCGCAGACAGCGGGACGCAAAGCGATACGCATCGCGATTGGGATTCGTGTTGGGACAGCCGACGACCACGCAGAAAAATAATAAGTTGTCACAGCGAATTCGTTCGTTGATTTTAGTACAAGCAGCTGATTTAGTGGCGAGAACTAAGATTTCGTTTGGGGCAACTAAAGGTCATAGGGTGCGTCAGCAATTATTGGCAGCGGTTGAGGGCCGGGTTCAGCGCGGAGGCGGGACTGCCGCCGGGGCGGGCCCACGGGATCAATTCCGATATGAATCGAGCTGTGAAATGCCATGCCCGCGTCCAAAAAAAACTAACAAAAAACGAATGTGAATGTGTAGTATTTGTGACGCCAGGTGCAGACGGCGTGCAGGTCGGCCGGCCTCACGAGTGGATGCGAAATGAACCGTGAAGGAGGATTAGAAAGAGGAGATTACAAGGAGCTCTCCAATCGGGCAGCATATGGAGTGTAGGGGTCCCGGTCGGTCCCGGCCGGTGCCGGTCCTCCAGTGACACGCGGACACGTCGCGGTGAGGACCGTGAGGACCACTGGGGCAGGAGAGGAGGACCCCGCAGACCGCGCACCCGCTACCGAGCTCTCTCTCTCTCTCTCTCTCTCTCTCTCTCTCTCTCTCTCTCTCTCTCTCTCTCTCTCTCTCTCTCTCTCTTCTCTCTCTCTCTCTCTCTCTCTGTCTCTCTCTGTCTGTCTGTCTGTCTGTCTGTCTGTCTCTCTCTCTCTCTGTCTCTCCGTAAATTTCACTGCGAAAACTTTATTCACACGCCTCCACGCCTCCTGATAACCTTGTTACCCCGCGCTGCTAAAAAGAAAATTCATTCTGCGAGCAGACGAGTCAAATTACTTTTTTCCTTGGTGCAGCCCGCATGGCCTGGCGCCCTTCTACCCCAACCAAGCCCAGGAGCAGCCCAACGGCAGCCTGCCCTCTGCACGGGGCCGGGCCCGGCCACCCCCCGACGCCGGGAAGCTTTGGCAAGGTGTGGCGTGGGAGACAAGTTCCCATGCAATCCGCACCCTTCCACCCCTGCTGATGGGGGAGGGGGGGGGGGGGAGAGAAATAGACCGACACAACGAACAGGGTGAAGCGAGGCGAGGGAGCGTGCAGAGTCGTATATCCCGGACTCGCAAACTAACTTGTCGGAGTAAAAGTTGTGAGCTCGGGGGGCACAACACACACACACACACACACACACACAAACACACATACACACCCGCGCGTGGCTGTTTGGGGCAGCGCCAACCCCAACCCCGTCCGCCCCGAGCCACTCGGTTTTTACCACGTAGCAGGCGGCAGGCTGTACCGAAAAGTTCTGCACCCGAGGCAATATTCTCCGTTAACCGCCAAACGACCAATCGCACCCGCCCGGCCACAGGCCCCGGAGCAGGCGCGGCCAAAACAACAGTGTCGACGAGGTGGTGAGTGAGAGAGTGTGATGGGGCGAGTGCGGCAGTGCGACAGAGAGGGGGACGAGAGTTGGACGAGGAGAGAGGACCTCGCGGCCACGGGGGTTGGCCGCACATATCTTTCATCATTTTCTTTTCCCCGACCAGTTCGATTGCCGTTCCGTCGGGTCGGCAGAATAGTGGGCGTTTTGTCGCGGATATAGCTTCCTCCTCGTGGGGCCGTTTCGGCCGCCTGCGCGCCGCGTCTCTGGGAGGGGTGGGGCGGGGCGGGGCGCGCCCTATGGAGCGGAACGCGGTGCGCGGGGGAGGAAAGGAAGGGAGAAAGGGTTTCGGCAACGGGACGCGAGGACGATGTCGGCCCGGAAGATAAACATCGACAGAGCGCAAGCGCGCTAGCAAAGGGATATCCTGCTGCATGCTAGTATGCTAGCCCGCTATGCTACCCGCCCGTGACTCCAACGAGGGGGGGGGGGGGGCGTCATCCGAGGGCCATAGACGCCCATAGTTGGCTTCCCTCTCCCTGATCCCCACCCACCCTCAACGACTACCTCACCCCCCGCACGGGGAGCAACGGGGACCCGATTCACGCGCCACAAGGGGTTTGAAAGCACAGACCCTGTGCGAGACTAAGCAGCTACCTGTGCGAGGCTAGAAGCAGACGCTTTGTCCATCCCATAACCTTACTTTTCATAATTGAAAGTATCTATTCTCAGCTCAGGTTGAGTATCGAGGCTTTCTACACTTTTCCATGGTCTCTGGCTAGTATGAGAAAGATAACATTTGCAATAAAAATAGTATAGCAACCAGTTTCAATCTGCTACCCGTGCTAGAGGGGGGGGGGGGAGGCACGAGATCATGGTGGCGGGGGCTGGTGAGGTAGCAGTGGAGGGGGAACCCAACTACCGGCGTCTATACCGGAGTAACAACACAGCCGCCCACGACTGGAGCAAACCTTGTTAACTCTGATTACACGGTTAACACTAATTAATCCCACAGAGAGCACAGGGCGGGCACACCGGCACCACGGGGCTGGGCTGGGCACTCGCAGCCGAGCAATTGGCCTCACTCGCGAAATCTGGCCGGCCGCGGTGCACTGCGCCGCTCAATTTTTCATACTGGCACATACTATGCGTCCAAACGTCGCTTGTCGGTGCTCAAGAAGTTGAGCCAGGCCGGATATACGCGGTGCGGGGCGGCCCTGTGGCCGCGGCTCCTCTGCCCGCCCGCTTCCCACCTGGTGATGGTGTCCTGCCCCCCCCCCCCCCCCCGAGCTCCCGCAGCTCTTTTCATGTTTGTGCTTAAGTAGTGGCAGCACATTAAGCTGAGGTTACAGTTCGTGTGTCTTGGCCGGCCGCTGTTAGTAGGCCCTTGTCTATGCACTTCCGGCCCTGCGGCCGGACGGCGATGACTGAGCTTTTGTTTACATCTCAGTTTTACAGCTGTGGCGTGGCGAGGCGGCGCTGGAGCTGGCACGCACTCGAGGCGTGGCGTAGAGCGGAGTGGCGCGGCGAGGCGTAGCGTGGCTTGCTGCGTCTGGTTAGCCCCCCCCCCCCCCCCCCCCGCTCTCACACGCATGTGCGTAGGGCTCTCCGCGCCCAGCATACCGCTCCTGCCCAGCCCTCGCCGGCCCTCGCCCATTCTCAGGCAGGGAAAAGACACAAATGGCGTAGTTTTGTTTCCCGGTTGTAAATACAAAAGCGTTGAGTGATTTCAAATAACAATTTTGTGTAGTTGACCCATTGACCAATGCTTACAAACCCAAAATAGTTTTTCGTCATTTGCAATTTAAAACGTAGCAAATTAAAACATGCCTACATGACGGCCGCAGATGAACACAAATATTCATGCAGAAGCCGTTGCAATATTGGCTAGCGTTTCAAATGTGGGCCTGTCACGCAGCAGCTTCAGTGGCTGCTTTTTTGACAGGCCCCAAGAAAGGGAGAAAGGGGCGGGGGGGGGGGGCAAGAGGGGTATGGGCAAACACAACGTCGCACCATGAAGGAAAGTAGGAATAAACACGTGCAAATATAACACCAAAGTATCAACAGCTTTAATGACGGTTCTGTATCGTCATTTTTTGTTTCATCCCATGTGCGGAAACACTGGACACGTGTTTATTTTTCACACCCGGCAGTTGTGTGGACGGGCGGACGGACAGACAGTCAGACTGTCCGGCCCGGCCCGGCCCGGCCCCCAGCCATGTGACCATCACAATCACATGCCCCAGCACTAGACAAAGAACAGAGTGCCCCAGCCCAGCACACATTGACTGGAGTACAGTCGAGACAGTACCCATCGAGTCCCGGTCGACTCGGCTGCCCCGGGAGCGCGTCATATGTCACACCTTCCCGATCGTCGACCACCGTCGCCAGTTTGTGCCCCGGCCCGGCCCGCCACGCACAGTCTAGTAATAGATCTAGGCTCGTCCAGTCCAGTTCCGTTCAGAGATGGGTGAGTAGAGCCTGCCGTGCCGTGCCGGCCAAAGAGAGAGACTCCCCGGCGCGTCCCCGACTTCCGGCCGGGGAAGTCCCTGCCTCAGCTGTGATCCCCGCCCCTTTGGTCACCCCGCAGGCTCCGCACGTCCCCACCTGCTGCTGGTGGCGGTCGTCGCGGTCCTCGCGGCCGCCTCGGCGCACGCGTCCTCCTCCCCCCCGGGGGCCCCGGAGGTGGCCGCGGCCGCGGGGAAGCTGCGCGGCAAGTGGACGCGGTCCGAGACCGGCAGGGCCATCGCCGCCTTCCAGGGGATCCCGTTCGCGCAGCCGCCCCTCGGGAAGCTGCGCTTCAAGGTGAGCTGGGCGTGACGCACGGCCGGGCAAACAAAGACCAGCTGTCACATTTGCTGCCAGAGCGCGTGGTTTGTGAACGCGCCCCTCACCTGTCCGTGCCCGTGCCCCACAGGCCCCGCAGCCCGCGCAGACCTGGTCCGGAGTGAGGGTGGCGGACCAGCTGGGCGCCGAGTGCCTGCAGAGGAAACTCAAGGGCAGCGAGGACTGCCTGTTTCTCAACGTCTACGCCCCGGAGGTGCGCTGCCGAGCCCCCGAGCCCCCCCCGCGGCCCCCGAGGCCCCCGAGGCCGAGCTCGTAGCTCACTGATGTGACCATGACCCCTCCGGTTGCAGACCGTGTCTAGGGCCAGCCCGCTGCCGGTCATGGTGTACATCCACGGCGGCGGCTTCACGACCGGCACGGGGAACATCTTCGAGCCCACCTTCCTTCTCGAGCATGACGTCGTCCTAGTGACCTTCAACTACCGCCTGGGGCCGCTGGGTAAGTGCTGAGGCCGCGGTCGGGCCCGGGCCCGTGCCCCCGACGCCCCTGCGAGTGCGAGCGAGATGGACAGCGGCGTCGGCGCGGCCTTGACAGCAGGACGGGCCTCTAACCTCTAACGTGTCTACCTGTCGACGCCGTCCTCACGGACCGCCCCGTCCCGTCCTTTCCTGGCCGCGCAGGCTTCCTCAGCACCGCCGATGAAGTCATCCCGGGTAACTACGGCCTCAAGGACATGGTGCTGGCGCTGCAGTGGGTCCGCGACAACGTGCGTGCCTTCGGCGGCGACCCCGGACGGGTGACCATCTTCGGGGAGAGCGCGGGCGGCGCCGCCGTGCACTACCTCATGCTGTCACCGCTGAGCAGGGGTGAGTGGGGGTGGGGGTGGGGTGGGTTGGGGGTGCCGCGGGGTCGACTACCGAGTCCTGACGGTGGTGGTTGTGCTGCCGCAGGTCTGTTCCACGGCGTGGTGGCCATGAGCGGCACGGCGCTAGCACCCTGGGCCTACCAGGGCGCCACCGTCACGAAGGAGCGCGCCGCCAAGCTCGCGCAAGTGCTGGGCTGCCCCGCGCACCCCAGCCGCGCCCTGGCCGAGTGCCTGGAGGGCAAGACGGGTGCCGAGATCATGGGCGTGGACGTGGCCTTCAAGGAGTGGCTGGTGCACCCCATGGTGCCGTTCCGGCCCACCGCCGAGCCCAGCGGGCCCACCGCCTTCATCGACCGCCACCCCGCGGAGCTGTACGCGGCCGGCGCCGTGGCCGACGTACCCTTCATGACGGGGGTCGTGAGCCACGAGGGCTGCATCGGCGTAGTCCGTGAGTACGCCTGCTAGGGTCCCCCCCCCCTCCCCCTTCCCCGCCCCTCACCGCCACCTCCTCGGCCACCTCTGCCCACACAGCCATCCTGAGGGACCCCGCCGTCACCAAGGAGTTCAACGACGAGTTCGAGTCGCTGGCCCCAATTGTCTTCTTCGCCAAGCACCTGCCCGAGAACGTCACCAAGAAGATGTTCGCCCAAGTCCGCGAGGCCTACTTCGGCAAGCGCGCCATCGGCAACGCCACACGCTGGGAGTTCACGGATGTACGTAGCGTCAAAGCTCAATTTTTCATTTAAAAAATAAGAGAATAAAATTGGATGGGGGGGGGGGGGGGGGGAGTCAGTTCCGAGACATTGACCGTATTGGCAAAAATTACTTCACACGGGGGGAAAAAATTCTTCAGAAATTTCAGTCAATTTTTTTTTTTTTCTGAAAATTGACATCTCTAGCCGGGTCATAGGCCAGGTCCATGGAGGAGAGACGCCTCACCTGAGCTGTGAGCGGCGCTCGGCCAATGGGATCCCGTGTCGCAAATGACGGGTCGCACTGCGGTTCATTGTCTAGCGGCGATTAAAAGCTAAACAATAATAGATCAATCTAGGTTTACCGTGACGTGTGGCGCTTCAAACTTGAACTTGAACTTGTTGTTGCTACACCGGCTCTAAAACCATCCGTCTTTCGAACACCCGACTTCATTCATTTTTATTTTTTTTTTTTTAATTTTGATTGCTAACGTTGGCAGCTGTTCACCGACTCGATGTTCGCCTACTCGGCGCTGGAGACTGCGCGGCTGCAGCTGCAGCTGGCCAAGTCACCCGTTTTCTTCTACGAGGTGGCGCACGACAGTGACAGGAGCTGGGCGGTGAGGTTCGGCGCCAAGACGCCCAACAACGGTACGTCATAGGACAGCACGGGGACCGCGGGGTCCGCGAAGACCCCCCTCTCTCTCTCTCTCTCTCTCTCTCTCTCTCTCTCTCTCTCTCTCTCACACACTCTCTGTCGCTCTCCCTGCCCCCGCAGGTGTGTGCCACGCCGATGACCTTCTGTACCTGTTCCCGCTGAGGATGCTGTTCCCCCAGGAGCAGACCCTGCAGGACAAGGCCTTCTCCGCCCACCTGGTGGACGTGTACACCAGGTTCGCCACGACAGGGTGAGTCATGCACTTTTAAAAATTGCTCTTTTTTTAAAAACAATTTTTTTCTGTGTACATTTAATTTAAGAAAGTGTATTAATTTTGTTTTCAAATTATTATAATTATTTTATTACGCCGTTTTCTCTCTGGCCCCGGCGCCCGGCGTCCCCTCCCGACCACCTCGGTGGGTTTGTGGCCGCCGGCGCCGAGGAGGTAGGCAGCCCAACTGCCGCTGACGGGGAATGGCCTCTTCCGCTGTTGGCAGGGCGCCGTCGGCGGACGGGTCCTGGCCGGCGGTGCGGGACGCCGCCCCCTCCCGGGTCGAGTACGCCCACCTGAGCGAGGCCGTGGAGAGCGGCGGCGCGGTGACGGTGCGACGGGGACTCACCCCGCACCAGCTGCAGCGCCACGCCATGTGGGAGAGCCTGCCCGTCAACGTCGCCCTGGCCCTGGACGACCGGGCTGTCGGCTTTACCGGCTAGGACTCGGTCTCTATGTACCTCCGCTCGGAAACCGGCTGGGTGTAACTCAGTGGTCGTACAGGGAGTAACACAGGTTGTAGTTTACGGAATAAAGACCCTCTAGATTTGAAATTAATAAGTAACTCAATCTGAATAGGGAGCCACCAAGCACTTACGTCACTGGTCTATGCCAGTCGAGGGCCGGAACACGTCTAACCGGACGGCCGGACCCAGCGCGCTCTCTGGCCGTGCTTTCCGCTGCGCCCCGAGTGTCGTATGTCATCGCGCCTTCCTCTGCAGGGCCCGCGAGTATTCAAACCTACGCGACTCCCTGACATCCCCCGGTTTTATAATAAAGTGACAAAGCTCCCCCAGCGGCTACGGCCCCCGCCGTCCTCAGGTAGGAGGCGGAGCGGCGGCGGCAACCGCTGTTCGTTTACCACCGATAAACTACGGCATTTTGATTTCTATCGCGATCGGGAGCACAAACGGTGTGCACACACACACACACACACACACAATGCTCCCGTCTCACTCCCTCTCCCAGGAGGAGGGAGCAAGGGGGAGGGAGGAAAGGGGACAGAGACAGCAGACAGACAGTCCACGGCAGAGGGGAGGGCGTGTGTGTTTTCCGATTTTTTGCTGCGTTTTCATCCCTTCGAACCTCATGTATGGAAGGGTTCCGAGGGTGGTGCCGGTTAGCACACGGCAGCTCCACCCCCTCCCCCCTCCCTTACCCCAACCACACACACACACATCACCCCTCGCCAAAAAGTGTAACGCGCTCATAATCGGCCATGAGTCATACGCCGAGGCGTGCACTCGCTTGTAAAATCAACAGTCGCTATACATTACGCTCCGGCGACCATTTGCCTTTTCCGTGGCTCAGGCATAGCCCATGTCATAGCCCACGGCAAATCCCATGGCATAGCGCACACGCCGTATGGTATGCAAATAGTACCACATGACCACGGCAGAAACCGCAGGGGCAGCGCAATCGCGAGGTAACATTATCGGAGCGGGCGGCGGTGACGTCTCGCGGCGGACGGTAATTCAAAACCGAAAACGACAGCAGGGGGACCCGTGGACCAGTCACGAACAGTTGGAACAGTTCCAGAGGTCCTGGGGGGACTTCCTCGTCCACATCCTCGTCAGGGTTCGCACTAATGTTCACATAGCATTTTACGTGACTTTACCTGGACTTTCCAGGCAAAAATTTGAAAATATCCATGATCATTCACTTATTTTTTTTTTGGAAATTTAACTGACGGCCCAGGGATTTTATACAAGATTTTTCAATTCTTCCCATAACCATCCAAAGATTTCCATGACTTTATACATAACTTTCCAGGTTTTCCAGACTTGTGGGAACCCTGCTCGTCCTCGTCGACATCCCTGTCCACATCCACATCCGCGTCCTCATCGCTGAGGGCTGGTACTCGACGGTTTCCACGCCGATGTCCGCGGGGACGCCGCGGACCCTGAGGAGCCGAGCCGAGCCGAGCCGAGCCGAGCCGAGCCGAGCCGAGCAGCGGTGGCACGGGGATGTGATCGGGATCGGCTCTGGGTCCGCATGAGCTATGAGCTGCTTCTCAACCATAATCCCCCTCGGCCGGGCCGGGGATCCGAGCAGCCGGAGCGCGGACGCGGTGAAGCTGCGGGGATTAGGCACTACGCTGCCACCGCCGGGGTAAGGCTGGGTGCTGCGGCGAGGCATGGCGAGGCACCCCTCGACTCAAAATGGAACTGTATAGGGGTGCGTCGACCAGCGCCAAGCTGATGTAAGTAGCCCCTGGGAGGAGGAGGAGGAGGAGGAGGGTGGCTGCGGACGGGGCCGGGCTGCCTCGGACCGCCACCGGCATACCGGCGCACATGCTGCGGTGCTGCTGAGGTCCTCGCAAATGGTCTCCATGTCGTAGGTGGAGCGCGACGACATAACGCATCTCTGCCGCGGCCCCCGCGCCCTGTAGTGCTGGCAGAAAGGCTCTTAAACCCACCCTCAGAACTCCTCCCCCGTGGGGAGGGGGCGCGGCGGCGTCCCACACAGTGCCGGCCGGGGGTCAACGCCCGCCGGCCGGGGTCAAAGGGGGCCGACGACGTGGGCACTCAGGGTGCCGTCGAGCCGTCACCGTCAAGAGACACCTCGTGCCGCCGCCGTGCCGGCTCCAGGCCGCAAAGGGCACGGAGTAGCACGAAGTCATGCCGGGCCGCGCGCACTACGGCAACGGCTCCCACAGCAAACTACCCCCGAGCCGACGGAACTCGACGGGGGCGATGACGCCGCGGGGGCCCCGGCTCCGGCGGCCCCATCCGCAGGCAAAGTCATGCCGCTCGTTTTCTTTCCCTTCCCTTTAATATTTCCGTGCGCCGTCGATCCAACCATTCCGCCGTTTCCTGGCGCGGCGGTACTGTACCGGGCCGGGCCGGGTGCCGTGTGCCGTGTGCCGTACGAGGGGTCCACAACTCTGCCCAAAAGTGTACACTGATTGTGTCGATTGTGTCGATTGCTGCAACCAATTTGCAGAAGATTTACAATTTTAGTCTAGTAAATGGCGTTTTACGGCTGTTTTTAGCCATAAAATGTAGCTGAAGCCTCATGCTTATGCAGTTTTTTAAGATTTTGAATCGATGATTGTGTTTGATTGTCTGAAAATGTGTACACTGATTGTCTCGAGTTGTGGACCCCTCGGTGCCGTGTGCGTGTGCCGAGTGCCGTGTGCCGTGGCCGTGTGCCGTGTGCGTGTGCCGTGTGCCGCTGCCTGCGTGTGCTGCCGCGTGCCGAGAGGGCAGCCCGAAGGGGCCTCCGGCTCTTTCGCCTCGGCCGACGACGCCTCGCTGGAGCGGGCGGAGCGCCACAGCACCCCCCGGGGGCCGATATCCAGCCTGCCGCTGGACCCGCGGCCCCGCCCCGCCCAGCGGCAACACGTACGGGGCTCCCCTCCGGCGCCCCCCGGGGTGCGGGCGCCGCTGGGTGTGGACCCGGGCCGGACCAGGGCCCGACCGGCGCAGGGGTTGGTTCGGTTGTTGCTGCTCACGCGAGACCCACAATTTCCCCTCACTCTGACCCCGGCAGGCGCGGCGCCAGGTGAGAAGAACCAACTGAGAGCCCCTAGGAAGAGCAGAGCAGAGAGTAGAGAGGTGATGGAGGGAGAGAGCGGTCAGGTCATGAGAGCCTGGCAGTGCTTCCCGAGCGTGCACTATAGTCCTCTACGGCATGTCCATGTCATGCTTGTGTGTGTGCGCTACAAGCGTGCCGGCCCCGGCGTATCTCCCTCATAAAAGTCAAACGATGATTCACGCCTCCCACGGCAGCAGCAGCAGCAGCAGCAGCAGCAGCAGCAGCAGCAGCAGCCACCACCACCACCACCACCACCACTACCGTAAACCAAAAAGTAAGGGAGAACTAAACTCCTGGAGCGTGCCTGGAGGGAGGCGAGGGCCCGGAGCCGTAGCGCGCACTTCCAGGAGTCCAGCAGCAGCAGCAGCCACGGCGGCATGCAAATAGAAGCTTACGCGCCATTGCACCCCACCCCTTCCCCCTCATGCACCGCCACCGCGCCCGCCGCTGCATATTTTCCCTTCATTTCACGGCTCTCCGAATTATCTTCTCTGTCAAACAAACAATTATAAATTGTGTCATGATTTTGTGCCCCGCGCGGCACCTAGTGTATAAGGTTACATAAAGCAGTCGTTCTCGCCTAGGTCATTTTTTTTTTCTGATCCACTTTTATTTCTTTCCGCTCTTATTAGAACCGTGACATTTGGCCTATCCGAGTGCATGGAGAGCGGCAAAAGGGCAAGTCATGGGCTACCGGCGCCCCCTGCCGGACCCCGCATCACCCCGCCCCGCCCCAGCACACGAATCCACTGATATAGCTTTTTTGAACATTTACAGACAGCGCGAAGCGGAAATTACGACAATGCAAGGCCAATTGTTCTATCCAGCGCGGAGTATATCGTCAAATCGCGATTTTCGCGTATTTCAATAATAATGAAAGGGCAGGACAATGTAACGCAGACAGCAGTGGACAGATGACGGCCATCGGATCCCCCCGCCCAGCTCGGAGCCCGGACCAAATATTGGAAGAGGGGGCGCGGCACGGGCGTGCGTGCGGTGTGACGGCATCCGGAGTGTGTGTGTGTGTGTGTGTGTGTGTGTGTGTGTGTGTGTGTGTTGCAGGAAGAGGAGCAGGGCGTCAGTGAGGCAGAGACGGTCGACGACAAGGATGCGAGAGGTATATTGTGAAATTGTGAAGGCACACGACGCAGGCGGCGGTGCGCTGCCTAGCGCCGTGACCCCCCCCCCCCCTCCCCCTCCCCTCCCCCGCCCACCCACACCATATTACTATCGCCGTGTGCTGACATTTTCTCGGACGCGGCGAACACACACAACAACACCCCTATCTGCAACCCAATACCTCCACCCCCGCCCGTTCCCACCCTCGCCCTCACGCCCAACAACCCCCTCGCCCCCGCCATAGCGCCGCGGCCGTTGAGATTTAGTAAACTCCAGAGCCACATAAATATATATACGGGCTCAAGTGTAATGATAACGAATTTATATACACAAAGCAGGCGTTGTGGGTAAGTATACCACACACACACACACACTCACACACACGAGGAAACACGACACCGGACCGACCGCCTCGACAGCAAAGCCCAGACGGGAACAAGTCCGTTGCGTGTGTGTGTGTTGTGTGTGCGCGTGACGTCATCGCAGCGCCCCGCACGACCGCTCGGCGCTGAGAGGACGACAAGACGGTCATCATGGTGAGAGCAGACACCGACCCCCCGACCCCACACAGAGCGCTCTCGCGAGTTCAGTTCCTGTTTGCCTCGGATGTTTTGTCGCTAGGCTGATGACGACTCGGTGTCACCCCGTGCCCTCCTGCACAAGTGAGCACCCGGCAGGCCGATGTGAACGCCAGGGGCTCCGTGCTCGGTATGCTGTGCTGTCTGTTATCGGTCCACTGCACCCCTGCGTTCATCCGGCTTGCTGTGTGCGTCCTAGTAAGGCACATGCAATGTGCAGAACACGATAAGAAGGATGTTTTTTTGTTGTTTTTTTTTTTTTGCGGGGGAGCCACACTCGGAAACAACGTGGCCTACCTTAAGAAGCGGGTTGCCTATCTGCCAGGAGCAGTGGCGATTTTCTTCAGAAAACTCGTTATAAATCAGGAACTACTTGAGTCACCGCCGCAGATGTCGTAGGAAAACACAGGGGAGTTATCGGTACCAGTTGCATCCCATTCCTGTACAAACTGCGACCTCCACAGCAAAGACACTTATTGAACGCCGATGTTCGAAGTCAGAAAACAGCGGATATAACTCGAAAATGTCCAAGTCAATGGCAGTGATTTTTTTTTTCACACCAACAGATGCGCCATTTCATTAGCACTCAGTTTTTGGCGCTTATTCACCCTCGTCACCGGCCCGGGCGGCAGGCCTCGTACCGTCGTAAGTCGAAACCAATCGAGGTATCAGGTTACCGCACGGCGTCCACATCACCGTAGCAATGTGGGCAGAGGCACTGCTCTGACAGCGGCGGAAGACCGTCCACCAATATTTGGACATTTTACTGCACACGTTTGCGGCCATAGTACCTTCCGGTTGGATGAACACCAGTTTGAGGCCCTGCCAGAAGTGAAGAACCAATGTGGCCGCAATCACCATAGCCACATGGACGGGTGCTGTAACGAGCATGCGGGCGTGGGCACCGCCTGGAAGGTAGGCAACCAATGCGAAACGCAGCCCGAAAGAAGGTAAGAAGCGCGACAGCCCCCCCCCCCCCCCCCCGGACACGCGCCTGCTCAGTAAACAGGAGGGACCGATTGGGTACTGGCCGGGGGGGGGGGGGGGGAGTATCGCTAGGATATCGCCGGACCGGACCGATGCCCCGAGCCCCATACCCGTCCAATCCCATCAGATTGGCTGCCCTTGACACTCCAAACGTGGCCGGCATCGGCATCGGACATCCGTGAGGGGCGAGGATGTGAGGGGAGGGGAAGGGAGAGGGAAGGGAGAGGAGAGGGGCGGAGGCAGCGGGGGTGGCAGCAGTACTCGCCGCAGCGACCTGTCTCGAATAACGCGCCTGAGGCAACATTATTCCAGGATGACCAACCACACAGCACTGACGCCCACCTCCACTCCTCTCCGCCCGGGACCGTGGTCCGGACGTGTTCCGACGCCGTGAGTAACTCCCCTTCCGCGTACAATGAGTGACTCACTCGTGCGATTCATACGCAATTACTCTGTCCGGGACACGCGGGGGTGTCAGCTGGCCGCGCCAGCAGGTAGCCGACGAAGGCCCCCCTCCCCCGCTGCGCCCCGCTGCGCCCCGCTGTGTCATGTTGAACGCACACGGCGAGCGGCGCAGCACGGGGCAGCGGAACCAACACTTGCAGGGTTTTGGGGCCCAGGCTGCCTCAGGCCTGGTTCTGTGGACGATCAATGCCTCAACTGGGTCAGTCGGGTAGGGGTAGGGACGCCAGGCGCATGGCACGGCACGGCACGGCAGGGCACGGCACGGCGCGGCGCGGCACGGCACGGCACGGCCGCACGCCACCGGCCCCAGGAGGCTCAGCTCGGCTGCGAGTGTGTGGCGTGTGGCACCCCGTGGGCACCCTGTGCGCACACTGTGGGCGCCCTGTGGGCACCCCGTGGGCAGACTGTGGGCACACTGAGGGTACACTACTGTGGTCATACTGTGGACACCCTGTCTGCACCCTGTGGGCACCCTGTGACTCCCTGTGACACTGCTCCTCGCCGACCGACCGGGGGCTGCTTGCGGGAACACCGTGTCCATGTCCCGGGTGAACACGAAGGACTGCCCCGCTGGCTCCGCCACTTCTCCGCCGCACGGCTGCAGCACACAACTGCAGAGCACGTCCGTTGGTGGCTGCCGTCTCCCCCGAGGAGCGGTCCACTCGCTGAACCGGTATATGTGCAGGGAACTACAGCTGTAGGAGGTATTACACATAACACGGTCAGATTTCCTGCTACTACATGTGTTACCGAAGTATTGCAGGTATCACATGCATATTACGGTACTAAAATGGCATGTATTACGGTATTATGTACTACAGGGGACGTGTACACAGAGCACTACAGAAGCGCCTCTCAGTCTCCCCCCCTCGGCCATATCCAGGTCGGGCCGCGGCCGGGCGCTCGGGGGCTGTAATTTGAATTATATTTGCCGTGAAATCTCTCGCCCCGCGCCACCAGAAGGGTTGCCTGCCCGTGAACAGCAGGTGCTCATGACGGCCGGGCTCGCGTGATGGGTTGGGGGGTGTTGGGGTGCAGTCAGCTAATTTGTTTCGACGGGAAAGTGCGCGGCGACGCAACGGGGGACGGGACGGGGCGGGCCGCCGCGCCGCCGGGGGTCCGCGACGTCCGCGACGGTTGTCATGCACTTGGGGGCTGTGCACACACCACGAGGCGGCCATCGATGGGTGGATAGAACCAGACTATCATATCCGCGGTCAAAGGTCAAAGGCAGGCGCTCGAGCGTGGGGTTCACTACGTGTCTCCTTTTAGAATGCTTCTGCAGACGTATTGGCACCCACGGGGGGGGGGGGGACGTAAGTTGTGGACGGCCCCTGCACCCTCAACCCCACCCCGCCGTGCACGGCCGAGTACAACCCTTTTAGACGCCCCCCCCCCTCCCCCCATAGCGCCTGCAGCCAAATTACCCCGTGAGACTCACTCAAAACTTCTCGCCCTATTTGGTTCGGTATGGGAGGTGTCGACAAATTAAAAGGTAATCGCCGCCCGTCAGCACGGTGGCCAGTTCTCTCTGCTCGGGTAGACAAGGCAGACGTCGTAGGCCTCGCCGCGCTTTCGAGGAAGGGCGAGGGGGGAGGGCAGCGAGAGGGGGGAGGGGGAGGAGGGGGGAGGGCAGCGGGGGTGTCGACTCCGCAAACCCCACAAAACTCTGGCCGATAATCGCCTATGTCCCCCTCCCCTCCCCCGCCGAACCGTTGCGCAATAGGAACGGTTTTGCGTTTCGCCGCGCGGCAACTGGCGCGGACCAAGGGAGGCCGAGCCCAGGGAGAGCCGGCGCTCTAAATGCCCTCCCCGCCGAGCCCAGGGAGAGCTGGCGCTCTAAATGCCCTCCCCGCCGGCCCCCACCGGGCCCCCAAGCAGACAGCAGCCGATGATGGTGCCGCGTACCTCAACGCCTCGCTCACCATAACTTTGCACGGACTAGCGTGGGCTACTTAGGCTCGTTTTTCGCCCGGATGACGACGGCGACGTTGTCTTTGTCCCGTCCGTTCGTCCCCTCCCGCTCGTCACGGCCCAGTTGCCGCGCGGTGGACAGGACCAGGATGAGGATGGGCGGGATGGGGCGGGGCGGGGGCTCAGACCCCTGCTAATGGCTCTCCGCCGGGACATGAGCGCGCGATGAGTGAGCATCGAGCATGTCGCAGGCACGGCGGCCGCCACGGCGTCAGCAGGGACGGGACCAGGACACCGCTAGGGGGGCGCTGCGGGCGCGGGGCTGGGGGTGAGGCCGGGGTGAGGCGGGGCCGAGGCCGCCAGCAGGTGAGGTAAGGGCAGCGGCTGGCGGCCTGGCTGCGGCACGGCTCGGGCACGTCAGGGGCTTCGCAGAGCTTCGCGTCGCAGTCCGGCTCGGCACGGAACGCCGGCGCCCAGAGGGAACACACGTGGCGAACATATCGCAAACCCCGCGGCGTGGCGTGGCGGGGCGGATGTCCAGGACGGCGGCACCCGGAGCGTGGATGAAGTGACGTACGTCCCCCGCCTCCACAGAAGCCCCTCAACAACGTCACCCTCTCGGCGCACACCCAGACCACCCCCGGACACACCGGGCCACCGCAGGAAGCTTCCGGAACGCCCCCTTCCGGACGTCACTGCGCGCGGCCAAGGAGATCATCATCGTAATCCTGGCCATAGCCGCCAGCATCATGACAGGCGGCCGCCGCCGCCCTCTGATCCCCGCAATGACGCCGTTAGGCCCCGCGGCTCGCCGCCGCCGCTTTGGCATCGCATCGCCCCCCTTCCCCCTCGGTCTATGCAGTCCACGCGGCGCTTACACTCGCCTTCTAATTAGAGGCGATTCATTATTCCAATGGGCCAGGCAGCGTGCCACGGGACAGCCCCCCCCCCCCCCCCCTCTGGAATGCACTGCCCGATACGGTATCACCCCCCCCCCCCTCCCGGGGCCGAGCCTGGCCTCCGTCCCTCTCAATTAAAGAGACATTCGTCCTGACGCAAACGCTGTTCTCCACCGAGAACGGACGTCGTCGGCGCATAGCAGCTGCCCGCGGCGTGAATGAGAACGGCTAAACCGGTGAATGAAGATCCCTCGGCAAAAATGTGTTTGGGGGTTGGAGGGGGGGGGAGGGGGTCGGCGCTACGGGCTCGGGGATGACGATAAGGGCCGAGAGGAAAGGGGGTAGGAATGGGAGACCTTCGAGTCAATGACAATCTGCCAGGCTAATCAGACTCCCCTTCGACCAGCCCCTCCCTTATTAGAACCATAAAATACGTCGTCCCTCAGAGCATGGGCCGGGCGGGCGGCGGCTGCGGGCTCTAGGCTGCTCTGGGCTGGACGGCAGCCGCACGGCCCGAGGCCAAGGCACCCGACGAACCCCGGGCGGACCGGACAGACCCGAGGCGAGGCCTGCGGGGGCGGTGATGGGCTGGCTGTGATAAGGGAAGGGGCGCCAGAGGCAGGGAGCAGGATACATCGAATCACAGTCCACTGCTCTCTCTCTCTCTCTCTCTCTCTCTCTCTCTCTCTCTTCCACCCTCCCCCCTTTTCTCCCCCGTCCTGATCTGGTCCTATCACCCTGATGAATGGGGAGAGGGCAAACGGGACGGGAGGGAAAGCATGAGAGAAGAGGAGCATGAATGCTAGGCCAGGTATGGGGCTCAGATGGCTTGCTGCGTCTCTCTTGCACCCGCATCTCTCCCGGCCCTTCCCTCTACCTCACACTTGTTCTCTTGCCTCTGCCGCACGCCGGACCTTAACCCTTTCCCCCTCGAAAAGAATAGCCTCTCTCCAATAAACCGTGCGGGCGGGGGGGGGGGGGGGGGGGGGGGGGGGGGGGGAGGCTCCAGGACGGTGAAGGGTGAAGCCCTTTGGGGCCTCAAGGTCTGAGGGTCCGCAGCGCAGTGATCCCCACCCACCCCACCCTCTACGTTGTGGAAAAGCCTTTGCCAAAGCACCTGCCCACACCTGCCTAACTGGCCAGCGCAGCCCAGCGAGGGGGGGGGGGCCTTGTTGGATTGAGATCCGAGTCTCGGACAAATCACCTTTCTGCCAATGTCGCGTAGCAAGCAGTGCAACCAAGAGTTCAATGTCTTGACTGCAAGATAACTTTGATCTCGCTGACTTTTACACTCTCATTTCGCGCCAATGCCCACTTCGCCTCGGGCTAGCGTTACGTAATGTGTGTACGGCCGCTTCGATGCGCCACGCGCCTCGCGAGGCCCCTCCTTGCAGCAGCAGCAGCAGCAGTATAAACACAGCCTACAGGAGCAGCAGAAGGCACCGGCACCGGCTAGCGGCAAACAAACGCAGAAGCAGCCTTCAGTCAGCCCCGGCCCCGGAAGGCCCACCGCGCATGTGCATGGCGGCCCTAGCGCCACAACTTGCCTGATTTATTAGTTTAATTTTGCCTTTCTGCCCCTCAGGGACGACTGGCGGGTGGGTTAGGGCCGTTAGGGCGCGCGGTGAGGCGAGGAGCGTCGTCATCTGCGCGGCAGCGACCCCACGCTCCCCCACGGCCTCTACTCCCAGCGCGGTAAGGGCTCGTCTCGGCCCGTCCACAGCCCTCCGCGGCTCTCCGTTCTCCGTTCCCGCGCTGCTTATTATTTGTTGCGAAACGGCGCTTCATCTCTGTCGCTGCCACGGACGCGGCGGCCGCGTGAGAGAGACAGGCGACAGCGGCTGGACGTGATGGCCGGGACTGGACGAGACGGGACGGGGGCGCGCGGGCGGCGCAGTTCTGCTGCCCCGCTGCCGCTCCAGCGGTGCCAGAGGAGGGTCCTCGTTTAGACGAAAAATGCGACACCGCGGACCACAAGTCGAGCCGGCCGCCGCACCTCCCCTCCCCTCCCCTCCGCCGTCACTTTACCTGTCTGCGTCGCACTGCGTCGCCATCCCTTCCCTGCTCCCGTTTCATTATCACTCATCCACTCCATCACTTTTTCTCCCCGGAGAAGCTCACTCACTCACTTGCAAACAATGCCACGACGCGGGGACCGAGGGGACCCCACCGGACAGGACAAGGACCTCACGCCAGGACCTCTAGAACGACTGCCGTGCCAGACTGTGACACGGCTCTCAGTCAAGCCGAGCCATTGACTCGTAGGGGTCCGGTCTGCCACGGTCCGCCACTCGTGGTCGTAGTGCCAGCGTGCCACGATGATTTAAAATCAAAATTCGATATACCAGGTGTATCATTGGCCCCGGGCAGTTTCGGTTCTAGGCAGTCCCGCAACACACTATCTCCGTCTCTTTCTGGCTCGGCCAGACGCGTGAGACATAAAGAGACGGAGATAGTGCCTTGCGGGACTGCCTAAAACCGAAACTGCCCGGGGCCAATGATACACATAACATACAACCTTTGTATGATTTTGATCGTAGCGACCACCTCTACCCGTAGCGATAATCAGATTTTCGAAATTCCAATTTCAAAAATTCGTCGCTGTATGCAGTTAGATAAGCATTATGTATGTATTGCCCGGTTCTATGGTTCGCGTTCCGTTCGGAATGGTTTGCCGTGGACTGTATGCCACACGCGGTCGTCGGAAATGTCGCCGTGGATTGTTGCTCTGGTTTCCAAGTCATCTGCTTTCACGTTAGCGTTAACGTTTTTTGCTATTTTCGGAGCCTGTACAGTGATTGATTTTTTTTTTCAATGAGTGAGGGAACCCTTGTCGGAGGACAAGATGCCGTTGACTCCGTCACCGTCATGTGGTCGGTCATCGCCGTGGCGCTGGACGATGATGGCGGTAGCCGGACCCCGGACCGATACCGTTTCGTTGTTGCTATGTTGCTTGGCTGGACCCGACCGGAAGTGCCGTGAGAGCGGGCATCACCGTGAATCCGTGTCTGTCCAGCGGCGGCAGCGGCGGCGGCAGCGAAGCCGTCACAGGTAATGCAGGTAAGTCCCCCCCCCCCCGGCCCCCCAAGTCCGGTCGACGGTCTTTCTTCTTCGTTTCGAGGAAGGCGAAGGCGTCTGGTGTTCTCGGTGCCTACGAGGCATGACGCCTCCAGCACGGCTATCGTTCCCCGTTTCACACCTCTGCCAGGGCCAGAGACTGTGGCCGCGGCTCCACACCGAAACCCCCAGCCGCCGCCGACTCACGAGATGGACTGTGCAAAATGCAGAGACATTTCCAACGCGCTTTTAACATTACCACCCATTTCCGCACCGACAATAGAGGTTTCCAACAAGGCTCACAATCGGAAGCTGAAGAACAAAAACCCTTCCAGACCGAAAACTCTCGAGATCGGGTATGAAAAATATCGACGCACAAGGGCTTAGCAAAATATAGGAACTAACCTCCAAATAGGGTACTCCGCTGAATCTCAGAACGAAAGTAAGAAGAAGGCAAGAAGTACTAACAGATGGGCGAGGGGGGAGGTGGTTGATGGAAACGGAAACAGTCCACCTCCCCCCTCGCCCATCTTTTAGTACTTCTTGCCTTCTTCTTACTTCCGTTCTGAGATTCAGCGGAGTACCCTATTCACTGAAAACGCCATTCAAGTTTCTCAGACCTGTTTCCGGTCTGGAAGAGTTTTTGTTCTTCAGCTCCGTTTCCAAAGTATTATTGGAAACCTCTATTATAACTGTTGTTCTTCTCACTTCCGTTCTCGAGCCTCGTTGGAAATGCCTATTCCTGCATGCAGATGCAGAATAGTGTCATTCTCATGCATTTGCGGGGACGTTCCGGTTCAGTGGCTGTGCGCGATACCTCAGTGCACCGACCCTGATGGACACGCGTACGTGCGCTTGGCTCCACGCCCACGCCTCGTCCAATCTAAACTTATTGCGTACTGCGTTTACACTGCCGCACACTTCCTGTTCCAGTGACCAGCATGCCGGTGTGTGTGTGTGTGTGTGTGTGTGTCGTCACAATTGGGGCAGGTCGGTCGTTTACTAGATTGGAGAGGGGAGGGACGACAAGTCCTGTACCGGCTGGCTTGTCAGGCTGCCCTGGAAAAACCCCTGCAGCACCAGCAGGCAGTCACTAACTATTATGTTACTATTTGGAGCTGCACTACCATTCCGACAGACGGCAACCGTGTGGTGCAGTGCGAATAATATACCACTCTTAGTTTGACCACTCAGCGGTGAAAATGTTCGTCCGGGAGCCTGGCACCACAACCTGACTGCCACTGCCAATACTACCGAAGCTGCAATATGCACTGCCAGCAACGCCTCCCCCCCCCCCTTCTTTTTATGCACAAAAGGACGGCAGCAGCAGCCCCGTCTGCTCTGCAGCACGGCGGAATGTAAATGATTTCCAAAGAGAGCTTGCTGCTGCTCCGTTCCATGGCTTTGCCATGAGACGGGTGGGGCTTGGGGGGGGGGGGGGGTAGTGGCAGTCGCCGGGACGATGCTGGAATGGAGCGACACAACAAAAAGGAGACGAGGGAAACGGACACCCTTCGTTTGGTTCGTTGTTTGGCTGCCTCTACCTGCGCTGCTGCGCCCGCGACAGTAGCCGCGACTACTGCCAGGTGCAAGGCACACAGAAGCTCCAGGACTGAATGTGTGTGTGTGGGGGGGGGGGGCAGCCGTTTTGTTTGTCAAGGCCCCCGTCCCGGAGCCCTGCGCGCGCCATCATCGCGATGACCATCGTCAGCATCTTGGGAGCAGCGGTCTGCTGCAGCAGGCCGCCCATGGCCCGCCGCGCGTACTCCCATGAATGCATGCATGGCGCTGCAGCAGTAGCGTGTCCCCCCTCCCATTCCGCTGTCATGAGTTGAGTGTGCGAACGGCGTTTCGGCGCGAAGCCTTCGTCTTTCTATACAAATGAGGCCGACAGAGGCACCGAGTTGCCCGGCCGGCCAACAGTATGCTCTGCTCCCGCAAGGGCCTTCCTTGGGTGGGGCCTTGGGCCTTGGCTGCTCCTTGGAGTCCGGCAGATGCAAGCCCCGGCTTCCCTCCCAGCCCCTCCCTTCCTCTGGGCCGCTAATTCGCTAATGGCGCCACGCGGGGAACGAGGCAGAAAGAGAGCGAGGGCGAGCGAGAGAGACGCAGTTTTTGGCATGATTCCACACCCAGTACGTTATACAGTACACTATGTTGCTTTTTATCGCGGCGGCTTCTTCTGGTCCTTGTACGGAGGAGCGGGCGGGCGGGGGGCGGGCCTCGTTGACGAAAAGAAGAAGAACGGGAACGGGGAATGCTAAAAGCTCTGTTGTCTTTTATGATGACCCACAATTAGCTCATCAGCGGCCTAAAGCGTGCCCGGCGCCCCCCTTCCGTCCCACCCGGGACCCGGGAGACCGGGAGGTGTGTGGCGCTGCCCGGAATAATTGTTTCCGGCCCGTTTTCGTCCCCGGATTCCTCTCCACTGCCCTCCTGCACGCCGCCAAACTCTTGTCCCGCCGCGTGCCCATGGTAAGGGCGTGCCGATGTAAAGAACTGGCAACGAGAATCCGGAGAAGTCCGAAACGGAAGTATGAAATGGTAAAGAAGAAAAAGAACGCTGGAGAAAGTATGAAAAATCGAATGACTTTTGAAGTGGAGCAGGGTTCCGAACACGCGCTTTCCCGCACAATTCCCCCGTGTTCTTCTTCTTCGTTACGGTTTTTTACTTCCGGTTTGGACTTTCCGGAGTAGTCTACCAGGTGTCCCATTTGCCCCGTGCGGTGGGCAAGCCCGCAACGCACTTGCTCCGTCTCGTTTTGTCTCGCGCGTCTGGCCGAGACAGAAAGTAGACTAGGTACAGTTTACACTTAAGGCTGAGCCTAAAATTTCATACCATAATTTTTTAAAATGTTTTTTAACCCGCTGGGGACGAAAACTGAGACCTGGAGCTGTTCCGGCATGCATTAATTACCGCCACATGTGGGTGATTGACTCTCCCGGCTTTCAACATAGACTCGCAGTTTAAGTTTCAATTTTAGTTTGAGTTTCAGGTTCCACTTTTAAGTTTGAGACATAGTTCTATGGCCCTAATAAGTCACCATTCTCATGCATTCAGTACCGCAACATGTGGGTGATTCACTATGTTTACTATCCCGGCTTTCAGCGTTGACTTGCAGTTAAGGTTTCAATTTTAGTTTGAGTTTCAGGTTCCTCTTTCAAGTTTCACCTCTCTCGTGAACATGCTATCACCCGCTATCACCTCTGTTTACCTCTTCCAATTTCTCATACATTGCGAGCTTCCAGGTTAGCCACCACACAAAGACATCTTTCAGACATGTAATAAAGAAAGAGCAGCGGTAAAGTTGGTTAATTTGTCGTTGCAATATTTTGATGATTATATTTTTACCTGGTTATAATGCCTTGACCATTTCTGGTCGTTAATTTGTAAAAGTGCGAAGAAACAATGTCGTCTCTTTGTTTTGTGCTGTTGGCCCTACCCTCAGAGAGCTGTTGCGATCGGATCGGTGGGGTCGCTTTCTTGCCTGCCTATAAGGGCTTCGCAGTTAAAGAGGAACTTATAGCCTGAGTTTAAAGGGCTCAGCCAACTAAGCTAGTGCGTTGCGGGCGTGACTACCTTTCCCTTTGGCACGGGGCGAATGGGACACCTGGTATAGGGTACTCCGA
This sequence comes from Odontothrips loti, assembly GCA_038380765.1. Classification (NCBI taxonomy): domain Eukaryota; kingdom Metazoa; phylum Arthropoda; class Insecta; order Thysanoptera; family Thripidae; genus Odontothrips; species Odontothrips loti. Next base: position 17,187,979 of record CM076249.1, read on the forward strand.
GCCCGAAACGGGAGTAGAACCCGGAACCAGGGGGGGGGGGGGGGAGAGAAATCGCGTGTTTTCCACCGAAAAGCGAGGGATTCTTCTCATACTTCCCTCTTGTTCTTCTTCGTTACGACTGCCTACTATACTTCCGTTTCGGGATTCTCTGAGAGTACTCTTTGCCACTCTGACAGCAAGTGCGCACAGATTCAAAACCACCAAAACAGAAAACACAAAAATGTGATTTCATGAATAATTGAGTAGCTCTGACTGGAGAGTCCGGTAACCAGCTGCCGCAGGAGGGTGTGGTGAGGGCTGCTGGGCGGTCGGGCGGCTATTTGGGGGTTCAGTGACTTAACACGCCATGCTGCCCCCGAAGCAGGAGAATTGTTTTGTTTACATCCGCTGACGCGTACAGGGCAGAGGCGGCGGGGCGGCCGACGCGTTTAACCAGGCTTTAACGCCAGCAACTGTTTTCGAGGAAGCAAAAGGGGCGCGATAGGCGAGAGGCATGCGCGCAGCCGGAGCCGGCCGGGCGAGTGCTCGGCTCTGCGGGGGGCAATCACTGCCACGCGCCGCGCCACGCGCCACGCCACGCCACGCGCCACGCCACGCGCGGAAGGATGCTGTCCAGCCCCGCCGCGGACACCGCAACCTAAACGAGAGGAGTGTCTGGGAAAAACAGGAGAGGAGCGAGGAGCGGGCCACAATTGTGAGGCGACGTTCTGCCGCTCTGTGGGACAAGGATTACGCACAGCAGAACAGCCGAATACTACAGGCTTCCGACGGGGCAATGAATCGGAAGCTGAAGAGCACACTTCCCAGGCCGGAATCACTCGGGAAGCAGGTATGAGAAACCTGGATGGCGTTTTAAGTGTATTTGGATGTTAGGCGTGCTGTAATTCGGCGCGGCGCTTGTGCGACATTTTTTATAGCTGCTCTTGAGATCGCGAGTTTTTATGGTGTTTTTGATTTTCAGCTTCCGCTTCGGAGCCTTGTTGGAAACAACTATTGAAAAGGCACTGTGAGTTCCAAGCGTGAGCGCTGGGTAGGGTGAGGGAAGGGGGAGGCTGGGGTGGCAGTCCCTCCCACCGGCCCACGGACTGCCCGTGCCCCCCCCCCCCCCCACAAGGGAGGGTGGGGGAGGGGGAGCGGTCACGGACATTGTCACACCGGTACGACGCAGCAGTGGGCGGAGAAAGGAGTGGGGAGGGGGGACAGAAAGGGGATAGCTAGACGTTCTGCTGTCGATCGAGCTGACATGAGGGAAAGGGGGGGAAAGGGGACAGGGCGGGAAGAGAAGGGCTGACAGCCTTCAGCGGTGCCCGGTGGGGGCTGCAGGCTGCCCGGGCTGCCGACACACCAGGCAGCCCGCCGCCACCGCCGCCAGGATCACGAGTCGTCCTGCGACGTGACGCCGTGTCTGTCCCGGGACGGGACTCTGCTGCCAACGATAGCTCTCAGCACAGCAGCCGGAGCCGGTCCGGGAGGATGGGGGACGGAAGGCCACATGCGAGATGTGCGCGACAGTGCAGCCCCCAGCCCGGCCCGATGCACATCGATAATAATGGTCGGCACGTCCGTCCGCCACCACGAGGGGGACAAGGACGAGATGTCTTGCCCGCCCCGCCCCGCAGCATGTATAAATCCCCCTCTACCCCCGCCTAGCCGCATGGCTAGCCGCTACCGCTACATCATCATGTTGATGTTCACCCCCTGCAGAGCGCGCGGGCTGCGCGGGTAGGGATTGCAGAGCGGCGTGTGCGTGCTGCGTGCGAGCGTGCGTGCGTGGCGTTTGTGTTTGTTGCTGGTTGATGACGCATCAGCAGTGCGCGTCGTCGTCGTCGTCGTCGTCGTCGTCGCCCCCCCCCCCCTCCCTCCCTCCCTCTCACCCGCTCGCCGCCATACACCCCGCGCCCGGCCCGGCGGGGGACGCCGACGCCAGCCGACGAAGCCGGCCGGCTTTGGCTTGCTTTGGCTCACGGTGCTTTGGCTCCAACTCGGCGTGGAGAATACTGCAGTTTCGCGGAGTTGAAGTGGTGCGAGGCCGAGCAGCTCCGAGGCCCGACTTCCCTAATTAGACAACGGACGGTCGTCGGGGGCCTCGTAGGGGCCGAAGTGCCTTCCCGACCGGGCCGGGCTGACCGCTGTAAAGCGCAGTTAGGCGCTGCTCTGCGGTGCTCTGCGATGCTCCGCGGCCGCTGCCAGCTTCCGCATCTCGCCGGAATGCTCCCGTGTGTTTTAATTCATATTCCCAGCGTCGGGAAGGAGAAATGGAAACTTTTCGTGGCGTGACCGCGCGGCTCCTTTGCATTTGCGCTCAATAATTTAAAGACTAAGAGGCAGGGTGGGGCTGCAGGGCGCAGGCCATGGGCTGCGGGCGCTGGGGCGCTGGGGCTCTGAGTAGAGTTGAACGGCAATAAAGAATTCCTGCGGCTCCGTGGGGGCGGCAGGGGATAAGGCAGCCACAGATTGCTGGGACACGCCCGGCCGGCCGGGAAGGGCGCGGGAGCAAGTACAGTTGTACTCCACGGCATCCATGGGGGTGGGGCGGGGCGGGGCGGGGACGTCCGCACATCACGAGCTCAAAGTTGACCGCCAGCCGGACAGACACGCGGACAGCCACGCGGACAGACACGCCACATCACGCCGCGCGGAGGCCTTGCAATGCGCTATCGAGCGCTTCGCGGCGCCGTCCTCTCGTGTGCCGGGCCCTCGGCAACAACACCGACCCCGTTGAGAAGCAGAGCAGACAGGGGGGAGGTGAGGGTGAGCGGAGAGGGGCGGCCGCCGCGCCGCAACCACCACGCCACGCCCCACGCCATGGCAAGTGCTGCAAGTGCTGCAAGTGCACGGTAGAGAGCCGTCCTGAGCCAAGCACACCGCCGCCACCACCACCGCCACAGGCAGAGATTATCGGCAAACGGACGATAAATCGGTGCTACAGCAACGGGGATGGAATGGCACTGTCCCGGGTTGGTTAGGTTATCTCCCTTTTCCTATTTGCGAGGGCCCCCACAGACCAAATTTCCGAACCTGGCCCCTGAATCTCCCTTCCCTGTCCGCCCCTGCACGGTGCGGTTGGCTTACGAGAAGCTTCCCATCGCGGACCTGAGGGCCACCCCCACCGGTCACCGCCGGCCACCGGCGCGGCGTCCGTCAGGAGAACCTCCCCGTCGAAGGGAAGAGTCACGGCCTCCACGGGGGCGCCGGGCGCGCCCGCAGGGAAGGGCCAAAGTCCGGCAAGGGCTGCCGAGGGCCGGCTAACTCTCACTCACCTCAGACAGATCAGCGTCCTTGCGCATTTTCTCCACGACCGATTCCTCCCCGAGCGCGTTGGCGTCGGCGACCAGCAGCAGGGCCGCAAGCCCCAGTAGTCCACAGGCCCTCATCGCTGCTCACTACGACACTACACTAAATCACTACGGCACAAGCCACGCGCACACAAACTCAAACTGACACGCGCGGACACGCACACACAGACACGGACCGCAGACCGCGGCACGTACAGAGAGAGAGCAGTTCGACCACCACCCGCACTACGCCTCGGCTCGCGCGCGACTCAGGAAGGACTCTAACTTCATTTGTGTCGGCGCGGCATCGGCAGCGAACCTCACCCGGCGGCGGAGCGGAGCGGCGCGGTGCGGCTGCGGAACCTCCCCTCCCCTCTCCCCTCTCCAGCACCGGCGGCGTCGCGGCGTCTCCCCTACCCCGTCCGCGCGTGCGCCGCTGAGCTGAGCCCTGAGCCAACCAGACCCGAGTCCTGCCGAATCCGAGGGTTCGCGAGTTCGTAGCATTTCGTCGTTTGCAACTCTCTCTCTCTCTCAAACCGTATGGTCTTAAGCGACAGATAAATAGATAAATGACACCTGAACGAGTAAAGACAGAGTACTATGGATGGGGTGGGGATGCCGTTGGGAGGCAGGGAAGCCCCACGACGTCCCCCACCTTGTACAATATCGGCGGAAAGCGAAGCGGCCACCTGACCGCGGCCGGGCACCTCTCTCTGGCGCCCAGCCCACCCGTTGCTCCATTTTCACATTTCCACTCTCTGACTCTCACTCTTCCTCACGGACTCGAACCCCTCCTCCACTAAGAGTTGGCCAGCCCCCCTCCCCCCAGCGTAACGTAATTTATGAATAGCCTATAGGAAGAAATCAGCTTGAAGTTCAGGGACAGGCACTAAAATCTCAACTATTTTAACTGTACTCAGGGAAGGTACAGCCTTTGCCTCCCCTGCTGTACTTGTCCGTGTTTGGGGGGTGGCGGGCTGGGACTGAGTTGTGGTGTTGGTTGTTGTGGAGCGGCAAACGGTGATGGGGGAAGAAAGTGTTGGTTGGTGTTTTGTCTGAGTTAATGGTTGATGGTTCTTCTGGTTTCAGGTTGGTTTAGAGTGTGACGCTTGACGTTGACGGCAGGGGCTAGAGTGCAGAGGATGCAGTTCTTGTGCTGCCGTGCCGGTCAATTTTTCATACCTCTCCTGAGGCGTAGCCTCGCGCGAGGTGCCTCCAGCCAAACCCCCACCTGCCCCCCTTCCCCCTTGTTGTTGTCGTCTGATCTGTGTTGTTGTTGGAGATTGGTGTCCTGGTTACATGTCAACGGTTTGCTTGAAATGATTCTTGGTTCGCTGTATCTTTACGCTTATTGGTTTTTCCGACCACTTCTTAAATGGTTTCTAAGAAAGACAACAAAATTGTGTGAGCTTCAACGAATATGCTATGGTGAACCTAGCGGTGCTCCTAGAACTCTAGGTGTAGAATTTTCTCTACTGCACTCAAGAGTTCAAAGAATTCAAGAAGTTATTAAAATCTTAAATGGAAAGAGTGAAAATTTAAACTTTATTGGAAAACAATCAAAATCTAATATAGAACTTGCAGTAGTATCAGTGTTACATGTGAAGAAGATTCACCCCACGGTGCATAATCAGTTCATCAAGTCATTTGGTCGGACAGTGGAGCAGATTTGGGGCTATAAACAGCTTGCTGTTGAAGTTGAAAATCTAAGAAGAATTCCCTATGACTCAACTAATTCTGAGCATGAACAGATGTTAATTGGACTCTGGGAAAGACTCAATCCAACTACGCCGCTGGAAGCTCGTATCACCAAGCAGTGGCAAGATATTGGATTTCAGGGTAAGCATCCAATGACCTTAAACAATGTTACTGAGATTTCTTCGGAGATTATGAATGTTTCCATCCCCTTTTGCTTTCAGGTGATGATCCTAAAACTGACTTCCGTGGAATGGGATTGTTAGGTTTACACAACTTGTACTATTTTTCTGATTACTACCAAAGAGTTGCTCAGCATGTTTTACTTCACTCTCTCCATCCAGTTAATGGATATACATTTGCTATAGTAGGTATCAATTTGACTAGTCTTGCCTATCATCTTCTTCAAGATGGAGCAGCCAAAACTCACATGTTCAATTTTGCAAAAGGCAGCCCTGTCATGCGCCATTTTCATCAGCTGTACTGCTATTTGTTTTGCGAGTTTGACCGGTTTTGGTTTGACTCTAAACCAAAAACCATAATGGATTTTGCAAGAATAAGAGATGCCTTTGAAGCATATGTAAGAACGTCCTTAGCTAATCCACAGACTGTTTTTAGAATAAATGCACTTGTGGATACCATTTAGGAAAATGTGAAGAAGTGCTTGAGATAAATCTCATAGACTTAGTTTTAAATATTTTGAATCATGTTCCTCTTTCTCATGTTTTATGAAAATTCAGGGATCACTTGTAATGGTATAACTCTTTAATGGTTCTTTTACTTAAGCTTGGTTGGTTAAGTATGGTTAAAAATATTCAAATGTTCAAGTCAAATGCACAATTACCTTGCATACTATAGAAAAAAAAAGAAGTATGGGATATGCACAAATGAATTGAAACCCACAACAAGTGTTATGTACATTTATTACAACACAAAATAAAATGTGGCAGATGATAAAAGGCACATGTATTTATTTATTTTGAAACCTGTGCTTATTAGAATATGTACACTACAAACACACCGATGACAGAAATTAATACTAGGTGACAGCAAGAGGTCCTGAATCACATCCAGAAACGCACAATCACAGAAGTGTTTCAATTTGAAGAGAAGTCAGGTTATTGAAGACTGCTCTACTGTTCAGATCAGAATTGTTTGAATAACAAAAAGTGGAATGGATACAGAGACCAGGCAAAACTAGCTCAGAACAAACAATCAATTTGCGGCCTTAAACAAGTAGTAATAATGTGACATGAATGAAGCTATTTAAACAGTTTTGTGCTAAATTTAACATAAGATACACACAATGGACATAATGGTCAGTTGTCCATGTAATTTCAAAGTCAGTCTTGAAATGGAAGTTGCTGTACCTTGAAACTATGAAATATTTTCACAAAAGTTTCATTGGATTGGAATGAATGATGCACTTAAGAAGAAAAATGCAAGTGAAATTGAAAACCTGATGTACAATTTAGACAGCACGTCACTCCTTTGGAACAAAAGGGATAAGCCTTTCCTCTGTTCAGGTTCCCCTCACATGCTCTAAGATACATGTCATTTGCTCTTTTTACTTCCCTCCTTGGAAGACTTTGTTTCAGATTTGGATTTTGCAGCAGCATTTGCTCTACGTTTCTGGAGGGCAGATAGAATTAATCCTATAATAAAGCTGCCAAAACCTACATAGAGTATCCAAGAATTTTCTCGGAGATAGTCAGCTATCATCTGAGTGAAGTCATCACTAGAAAAAAAAAAAAAAAAAAAAAAAGCATTAACATATAGTAGTTGAAAAATTAATTTGGGAAGTTCCATTATAAAACATTGTTTGAAAGTTGAAGTACAATTGAGGGACTTACAATGGTGATTTTGGAACAGGTATACTTTCAGCTTTAGCATTCTTATACCAATCTGTTGCGAAGGATGCAAATGATGCAACATCATACTTAGGAATTTGATACCGGTACATTCTTCCTTGACGGAACCTGTTAAAATGAATAAAAATTAAACCAAAAGTCAGCAACAAAAAGTTTGGTGGAGATGGGCCCAAGGCCTATTCTCCCAAATACAAAAAAACTTTTTAAAATTTTACTTACAAGATGAATGCAGGAACTTCCTGGATGCCAAAACGACGACCTGTCACAGCTCCTGTGGTTCCTTTATTAACTCTTGCGACATTCATACGAGTTTTGAGCTTAGCACCCACAGCTTCCCATCTTGCTTGCAGGCGTTGACAGTCAATGCAGTTATCAGTGTAGCTGTAAAATTATTAACAGATATTAAGGAAAAATACATTTTTATTTCATTCATTGAAACAGAAACTAGCAAACAGACTTCTGTTGACGCCAAGCATGCGAGCTACCCTAACATAGTAATTTGAAAAAGCAAGACAGAAAGAAGTTAATATTGACTCATCGATCTAGGCCAAAAACTAGTGATTCACAAATATATGGAGACCAAAATGAAGTCATACAGCTCTGTGAATGCTGAGGAAAAGCAATCACAAGAGTCCAGGGCGCTTACTAGCTAAAGGTCTACGATATCCACTGATTAGCGAACTTACAACATGACAAGCCAGTCTCCGGTAGTTGCACCAGTTGAGGCCTGGGTTAGATGCTCAAATGTATTATCATTCAGTTCTTTCACAACAGGCTCCCTGTTGTCCGTAAATGTATGCAAGATTAATTCATCGTTGACTGGTCCTGAAAAAATATAGTTGAAGGGTTTTTTGTAACATTGCTCACTGTCACCAAAAAAAAATAAAAAAATCACAGATTATGTATAAAACTTACCATCATACAACAGTGGCACTCCATGCCTGAAGAAAACTAAAGCTGGTTCTTTGGTTGGATTGTACAACTTGGCTAAATTACTTGATACAGCTTTGACAACCCAGGCATTGAGAGCATCAACCAAATCTTCTCGTAGAGAAGTCAATTCCTTCTCCAGCACTTCGCAGGACTCACAGTCCTTCTTTGCTGAAGGAAATAACAGACAGGCACCGAATTATGGAAAAGTGCGAAAAATGTAACAATACAAAGAAATTTAATGGGAGAAAGTCCAAAAACTGCCTTCAATGGGGTGGGCCCTATGATAAGGAGTACAACATATGTCAGCAAAAAACATCATTCACAAAAAACTAGCAGATGTCATTTATTTCTAGGCTCTAAATGGGATCAAAAATGTTAAAAAGAAACTATTAGGAAGAAAACATACGCCTGCAAAGGCGTAGACATCCGAAAACCGGCAGTGAAAGTGGCTGCTTGGACATGGACCTAACCTTACTGCGAGGACTTACTGAATAATACGACGACATATTTTTCTGAGCGGAAGAGATTAACCAGTTCGTCGTCATTTACAATTTCTAGCGACCCTGGGGACGCGTGACACGAAGCCACGGCAATGCAAAAAATTAAAAGTCGCCACATTGTAAACGTAGTACGTAGTCACAAACCGGGCGTCGGAGCTTCACAACAGACAGACACCACATCAACACCACCAACCCACCACCAATGACGAGAGACCCCCCCCCCCCCCCTGCTCCCCCTACGCATTTCCCGACCTTCCGCCCTTATCCAGTGACGCGCACCACCTTGACACTGTTTCGAACGGCTGAAACCACTCTAGAATTTCAGATTCCAATAGCACTGAAATGGGCAATTGCGATATTACAAACAAACAAAAAACGCTGTTACACTAGACCCGAAGCATCATTTGATCCACATTTCTCACTAGTGGTCGTATCGGGACAATTTAATTCCGCTGTACTCGTTATGCGATGCTTAAATCCAGGCTGTAATGGTCACCACGCCTTTGCCAAGAACCAGAGTACCGCGTCGCCTTATTCGCCTCCGTGTACAACACGGGTCCTGTCTGGCCCCGGGCTTCTGATCCAGAAACTTGGCGAGGCAGGCGCCCAACCCACGCCTCCCCGGTTGACCAGTATCCTTTTTGACCGGCGCTACCCAGCCACCCATGGAGGGGCGGATAGTCAGCATAGGACTAGCACAGGGATGGGTGCTGTCCCCAATCCTATACATTGTAGGCAAGAAGAGGACCTCTGCCGCGACCTCCGGGTCCGCCGAGGTCCGACAGATCCAGAACGCCGATGACGTTGTGCTTCCTGTCAGATCGCACTCCCCGGAGGCTGGAGGAGGCAGTGGAGGCTGTCCAGTCAAGGACCGCCACTCTGGCCAACCGCCTGCGTCAGGGGGCAGCCTTCGCCCCAGAAAAGTCGTCCTGGAACCCCCCCCTCCAGTGGACGGCGGGGAAGTGCCCTTCATTACCAGCACCACTATACCAAGTAGCTAGTAGCTGCCGGGGGCAAACTTCTCCTCCCGTCTTCGCTGGAAGGTGGAAGGACCGCGCCGAGTACTTGGAGGCCCGCCGTGCGCCTGGCAGGCGCCTGGTGGGGCTGGAATATGCCGCGGGGGTCATCGAACCAACCAAACGGGTCAGACAGACGCCGCAGAATGCCTGTTTGCCTGCAACGCCGCCATCGATCAGGACCGCCCTTCGGGACCCTGCCCTTACAGAATTGGGAAGCGTGCCTTAGACGCATACGCATCAGTCGGGCTTCTTCAGTCCTCAGAAGATCCCACATCCAGGTCACGGACGACGCCGCGGCCGCGGCCACCAACGAAGGGGACACCTCCGTCGGCGCCGCGGTCTGTCTACCGCCTCCCCACAGGGACCACCTCCCTTTTCAAACTGCGGCCACCTGTCTCCACCCTGTCTCTTTCTGCACGTCGTATAGTTGCTGTGGCGGTGCGTCTGTGATCGGGTTGCCTACCCGCCGGCGCCAAGCCATGAGCCATTCTTAGGGAGTTGGAAGTTATTCGTGGGCGCGGGTACTGAGCTGTTTCCACGCACTACTATAAGTAAATCATTGTGTCTGTAATGTCGACACGTAGATCGAAGTATTCATACTACATTAATTAACCCCGAAATAACTGGGCGTTCCCATTCCCATATTCCCATTACTCCCTCGCGCGGGCATTTGAGACTACGTCAATCGTCGCACACCCTGCGCGAGGCTAGAAGCAGACGTCAAAACCATGACTATATTCTGGAGAATTTACCCAGTTATTGGCGTCTCACTTTGCGTTCTGGAGCCGCTAACATATTTTCAACATTTCGGTCCCGCACGCATCAATTTATTTTGATTCCTATGTCAAAATTGTCTTCATTTTTTGTACACACACCGTACGGGGGGGGGGGGGGAGCCGTTCTGGCATGGGGGCAGAGGTTTTATGCGGGGGCTTTATTTAAAATATAAAAAAAAGGTCTTGCTAAATATGCTGTTGAAGTTTCTACTGTTGTGAAATTCATTCACTTTAAAAGTCCCGAAAGGTGAGTATACGTGATTCAGGTGCAGATGTTGGTGGTAGTGAGTGCAGTATGAAAAATCGTTTGTTCGTAAAACGATTTCCGATTTCCGTCGTGATGGTCTCTTAAAGCTTCTGCTACACGGGTTTCAAACATTTGTCTCGTTTTGGTTTTTGTCTGTGCTTTTAAGGTTTTAAACTGTGGGAAAGGAAAGGAAAATGTCCGCTGTACACTTCGAACGTGACGATCCTCGATTTCGAATCACACCTGTCCAACAAATGGCTGCTTCCTGCACCGGCGCTCTGTGTACTTCCTTGCTAGGTTAGTATATGTGATGGACGTATTTGATTACGTAAGTTTACCTAATTCGGTGTTGTAGACATTTCTACCTTTCTTTTTTAAGCACGCATTGTTAGTATGCTGTCATTATACCTCCAAAACTTTACTGTCACAGTACATTAATGAACTATTATCTGTGCACACATTGTACATCCATCCATTTGTTTAACAATGTAAAAATCAATATGTAGCTCTAGATTTAAAATTAAAAGAAGAAACACTTTCAATTTTTTTCAGTTACCCCACTGGATGTCGTTAAAATTCGACTACAGGCACAGCAGAAAGCATTATTGTCAAATAAGTGTTTTTTGTATTGTAATGGGCTGATGGACCATCTGTGCCCTTGTGTGGCTTCTCCAGGTGGACAAGCTAATTGGTATCACAGAAATGGACAATTTACTGGAACAATTGTATGTATTCTTTTTGTCTTTCTTATGTTTTTATCAAGCACAGCCACTACTAGTGTTCTCTTTGCTTCACAGGATGCGTTTGTAAAAATCTCTAGAGCAGAGGGTGTTCAGTCATTATGGAGTGGCCTTGGACCGACCCTGGTATCAGCACTTCCAGCCACTGTGCTTTATTTTGTAGCATATGAGCAAATTCGTTATAGGGTTAAAGACATCCATTCCAAAAGAATTGGTAAAATAGAACAGCCCTTCTGGATTCCGTTGTTGGCAGGTGCCTCTGCTCGTGTTGTAAGTGCAACTGTTGTCAGTCCCCTTGAACTCATACGAACTAAAATGCAGTCAAAGAAGCTAACTTATCAAGGTATTCCAACACCAATCTCATTCATTTAATTTGTAAGAGATTTACCTTCACATAGGATTCTTCAATTCTTTATTGTTTTTTCCTCAGAAATTGGTAGCGTTTTACGGTCACATATTCAATCACATGGCGTAATACCTGGTCTGTGGAAGGGGCTTGGTCCGACACTGTTACGAGATGTTCCCTTTTCAGGTGGGTTTAGTAATTTCTGTTTAGTATAAGTCTAGTTTTATAGTTTCAGTGAGTGAATTTTAATTTTTGGCTTTGCAGGAATATATTGGCTTCATTATGAAGGACTGAAGACACTTCATAACCAGCCATCACCTGATTTTGTATTTAGCTTTGCAGCAGGTGCTATTGCTGGTTCTGTAAGTGTTATCAATACAACACTGGTTGTTACAAAGAAAGTTGTTTTCATCTATTGGCACCTGTTTTGCTAATGGTATGTGTCGTGTGCAGATTGCAGCTATTTGCACAACACCTTTTGATGTAGTGAAGACCCATCAGCAAATAGAAATGGGAGAGAAAGATTTATATGCAGGTTTGTATTATTCTATGCATGTTAGAATAAGTGGTGTGGCAAAGTTGAATTTAATTTCCAGTATCTGCTTGCTGAAGATATTTTGTCTTTGCTTTTATGGGTGTCCTCATTCTCGTTAGTTATAATGATTCTGTTCTGTTTATTTCTCTTTCTTGACGGTGCCATGCTGTTTTTTCTGATCCATTGGATTCCACAGATTTAGAACCAGGTAATTTTGTGTGGCCTGCTCAGCATAATGCATAGAGAAATTTACACAATTGAGTATACTTCAGATTTATTTTTATTGTGTACCTATTGATTTTTCACTTTCCTGTGAAGTATTCCTTACATCCTTGTAGATTTCCCTTTCACACCTTCATACGTTCGCATGTTATTATGGCATTGACAAATTATCTTCATTGCACTTGCCTGTTGCCTACGTGACAACATAATGAAGTATCTTCATATTTATACATTTTCTTTTTCTCACAGGATCAAAGAAAATATCTGATGTAAAGCAACCTGTAGATAAAAACCTAAGTATGTAACTCTTTGCACCTTCTTAACAAATAAAACCATATGAATGGCTAGTTGCTGCTGATGAGAAAGGCTTTTATAAATCTTTTTGCATTGAATAATTTTCCATCTCCATTTTTCAGAATCTAAGTCAACTGCTAGAATTTTACATCAAATCTGGCAACAAAATGGAATCTCTGGACTATTTACTGGAGTAGTTCCAAGAGTTGCTAAGGTAGCACCTGCATGTGCTATTATGGTCGCCACGTTTGAATATGGTAAAGGTTTCTTCGAGAGATACAATGCTGAACAGTACTACCAAAATCATAGGTATGTTAGCATTCTAAAAGTTTTCTTAATGCTTCATTCACAATTTTTACTTATTTGCTGACAATTTTTTTACAGGACATCATTTGAATAAATGACATGTAGCTGTAAAGTTTAGCTGCCAAATAAATCTCTTTTTTTTTTCCTCCCCATCTGTGATAAGACATAGCTTATGTTGATGTCCATTAGAGGAAAAATCTATAAGCTTGAAGAGCTCCTCTATGAATGTATCAACCATCTTTTTTGTGTACTATTTGTACCCTCATTGTTACCTCTATAAAGTTATGATGAGCCATAACGAGATGGCATGTTTGAACCAACCCGGTGTAGTAAATAAGTTAAATTTGTAAGCTCTAATTAGGAGAAAATTCATTAAAACCTATTTTAGTATTAATTTTTCTGTGTTCTGTTTCATTTTCCTTCCTCCCTAGAATTTATTAATGTTCAGCATACTCATGTCCACATTTCCTGGCAATGGCAAATGGCCAATGACACCACGAAGAGTCATTAGACAGCTTCTGTAAAATTCAACTCACATTATGTGGAATCCAACAATCAGATAAAACCGTGTAAATGTAGACCTTGAGACGAATTGTCACACTCCCTCCAACAATCGATGCTGATAGCGCACATCCATCTCCGACCCCACCAACTACCAACCCCGACTCCCGACCCCGACCACCCCCGGTCGTCTTGGAAACGCTTTTCTCTGACAAAACCCTGTCTGCCATGACCACCGTGGCCGTCCGCATGCCAACGGACAGTCCCGACTGCAAAACAAACATCTCCGCACCCGGGTCGCCGGGGCTGCCGAAGTGCGGTACCCACGCCGACACGGACACCACCGACACGGAGGTTGAGAGACCGAGACCGGCAGAAGCAGACCGCCTGCGAGGTAGGCAGTGCCGCAACGCGTGCGCGCCCGGAGCACGGCGTCGTTGCCTACGCGTCACGGGGCCCCGCGTACGGCTGCAACCGCTGCAGGTCGCCGACAGAGTTCAGAAACCGAACGGAGCGGGATGAGTCGTGTCGCAGAATACGGTTTGACCACCGCCTCGGTCCCTGTCCAGACGGAGGCGAACCCCTGCCGCCGTCCTTGCGGTGTCCTTGGTGCCCGGAGACGCGAGACGCGACCGCCGCCCTGGCGCTGCACATGGTCCAGTGCGGCCGTCGGCAGCCGGCCGGCCCCGGCCCACCAGCCCCCGGCCCCGGCCCACCAGCTCCCGGCCAGCGCTACCGGTACGTGCGCGTGCTGCAGAGGGAGCCGCGGGAACAGCCGCCGGCCGAGTCCGACAGCGGCCGCACGACGGTCAAGCTGGTGCGGGTGCTGCAGGCCAAGCCGCAGGCCAAGACTCAGGCCGCGCTCAAGAAGCACGTCAGGTGCGTTCACTAAAAACTAGTTCAAAAGTTTAAAAAGTTACAATTTTGAAAAATTAATTTAAATTCCATATGATAGACACCAAAAAATACTTGGCCTGCGGCCGACTTGTAGATCGATATTGATGCGGACAAACCGGGGCTAACCTTCCTCTCCACGCTCAGGACGCACTCGGGGCTGAAGCTGCACGCGTGCCCGCGGCGGCACCTGTGGACGCACGGCTCCCGACGGCCGCCAGACGCCCCGGTGCCCCCGCACGCCCGCACCGCGTCTGCGACATCTGCGGCAGGGGCTTCGCGACGGCGGCAGGTCTGCGTCTGCACCGCGCCGCCCACAGCAGCGAGCACAGCGAGCACAGCGACCGGCCACACGTGTGCGACACGTGCGGAAAGGTAGGGAACCGGAGGAGCATGGTAGCCGTAGTGGCCAAATAAATCGGGGACGGAACGATTAAACTCTTTGCACTTCTTGTATTTCTAGGTAGTCATTCACAGAAACAATTTTTTAAATACACCCCATCGTTCAGTAATAACAATAAAAACGGCTACAGACTAATATCACAGTTGAAATAATTCAGTCCAATTTGCTTCAAAATTCACCAGGTTACGTAAAACCGGTAAAATTAATAACACAACAAACCCCGTCCGACGACACAGTTGGGACTCTTGCCATTCAGTAAGCGTATTGAGCAGCACTGCACGTCGCCTCGCTGCGCAGGTCGGCGGGAAGGACGGCGGTGTCCTCGCCCTGTCAGCGGCCCCGGCACCGCGGCGGCCTCCGGGTCCTCCGGGTCGGTCTGACGGGGGGCGGCTCAGCAACCCTCAGCGCCGGGCTTCAGGCTGCACACCCGCTGGGGCCGGGGCCGGGGACCGCGGCGGCGACTCGAAGGACTTGGCCCTCGTGCGGCCGACCCTCCCGCTGCAGGACCCGCTCCGCCCGCACCCCGACCGGATCGGCGCCAACGTCTACAACGTCGTGCCGGTCTTGAGCGTCTCTCCGGCGGTGGTGGCCTCCGTACTGGCCGCCTCGAACCCCTTCTGCGCCCGGAGAGCTCCGGATGGGGGCCCCGGACTCCGCCTCCAGGCCCTGGGTTCGGGTCCAGTCTTTGGGGCGCCACTCGCATCGGGAGGCATAGCGTTTCAGGTGGCTCCCCCCGCCGGAAGCTCCAGCTCCAAATCTGCCGCCGCTGCTCTCCCGTCTCCCGGCCGCACCGGATCGCAGTCCACCCTCGGCTTCGGCCTCCCGCTGTTTTGCACCCCCCTCGCTGCCGCCGGCCGCCAGCAGGGACCTCCCCGCCCGCGGGTGATCCTGCCTACGCCGCCGCGACGGCCGAGGGTGGACGTCGTCATCCGGGACAGCCTCCCCGGCCGGACCGAGGACCGCGATGTCAGAGAAGAGGACGGGGAGCGTGCAGGGCGCGCGCCCAAGAGGAAACTGGAGCAGTCACGACGTGGGTCTCCAGTGCCCAGCCGGCCCAGCGGCCAGACGGGGCTGCAGGCCCCTGCCGGCGCGCAGGGTCGGACCGACGGGGACCCTCCCGCTCCCGCCGAAGACGGTGGCAGCAGCGACACACCGCTGCAGCCTGAGTTCATCGACATCGAGACCTTCGCCGCGATGCAGCACAGGAGCTTCTGTCGACCTGGAGCAAAGAGGAGCACAGGACTGGTTATCGAACTGACTTAGCTCGACGGGATGCAAACAAGAGAGCCTCCGAACCCCATCGTACTTCTGCATTTTAGTGTACTTCTTATACATTCACGGGCGGTAATTGATCATTGTGTACCAACTCTCTTTTACTTCCTGACCAGTCTGGTAATAATAATAATAAAAGACGGGACACACGCTGCCAGCTTCTTAACTGAACGCAGCGAAAGAGCCTCCAAATCATATCCTCCCTAATTGTAATTGTACGCGGCGTTGCGGCGAGTAGAACGTGTACGCCGTGCCGAGCGTGTCCTGGCCGTGCGTGGAGCGGCGTGGGCGCTGCGTGGGCGCCCGCGTGCTGTGCTCACCTCGGTACGGGCTGCGGGGCTGCGCGCTGCTGCCTACAGACTGAGGCCGTTGGCGCCGTTGGAGTCGAGACCGCCGTCAGCGCCAGGGTGTCGCCGGCGCGCCTCCAGCTCGGCCAGGCGGCCCCAGAGGGGGCCTCCGATCACCTTGGCGTACACGTCGTCCCACATGGCGATGACGGGCCGCGCGAAGTCCGCCTCGACGTGGAACTGCTCGTCGATCTCCAGGTAGGCCTGCTCCTGCGGCGTGTACGTCGGCCAGGTCACGTTGAGCTGCGTCGTCGACGGCGTGGGGGAGCTGCGCGTGCGCACACGGCGGGATGAGAAATTGGTCCACACACACACACATACACACACGCGCACCCGCGTGCGTACCCATGCCAGTCACCAGTCGAGCCCAAACAATCCTTACCCAGTCTTGACGAAGTTGGTCAGCATCGTGGCGAACGTTTCCCTCAGCTTGATCTCGGGCGAGGACGAGGTGAGCGGGCGGCTCTCGAAGCCGACGTTGATCTTCCACACGTAGGGCAGCTCGTCGCCGTGGCACACGGCTGCGGGGGCAAGCGGCAGTAGCGGTTAGAGGGGTGAGGTTTGGGCGCCGTGGGGGCAGGGAGGTGGGAATGCTCACCCTTCTGCTGGATGCGGAGCACGTTCTTGAACATGTTCATGGCGCCGAGGTAGTTGAAGCGGTACATGTACAGCGGGGCCGCGCCGGGCTCTGACGATATCATCCTGGCCATCATGATGGAGTCCACGTACATGAAGAGGCCGGTGGCCACCTGCAGGGTGGGATCAGTGCGTTAGTGTCGGTTACTAATGGAGCACTCCGGAGAAGCCCGAAAACGGAAGTAAGAAGCAACGAAGAAGAAAAACTCTGGGAAAGTATGAGAATTCACGTGTTTATCGCCGAAAATGCGGGGCTCCGAACACGAGATTTCTCATATTTCTCCCACCACCTCCGTTTTCGTTTAGATTTCTTACTTCCGTTGCAGGATTCTCCGGCGTACTCTATTGAGAATTATCAGTTATGTTCTCCTTGAAATTGTTACTCTCTGCACGCACCTCAAAGAAGTGGTCGAGGCTCTTCCCGTAGGGCTTGACGATGGTGTCGTTGCCGTAGTAGAACGCTCTGACGCGCGCGCCGAGCTCCTGTGCCTCCTCGGGGCTGAGGTGCGAGAGCAGGTCGTCGCGCAGGAAGCTGGTTACGTTGGACGTGTGTATCAGGCGCAGGGTGGCCAGGCTGGGCTCGCGCGTCAGCCCTGGCGGAGCAACACGGAGGAACACGGTATTAGTGACAGAGTCGCCTGCCCGGGGTCATCACCGCGTCACCGCGCACACAAACATACCTGTGTACATGACGAGGGACTCGCCGCTGTTGAAGCCGAGGATGGTGGGCACCCGGGCATACCTGCCGGTGGCCAACAGGTCGCGGGGGTTCTCCGTCAGGATGGGCTTGTCGAACTCGTCCAGCTCGTCGTCGGGCTCCTCCACCGTGGCGATGAAGGGCACGTTGCCGGTGATGTAGCGGTCGTCCTGCGGGGGAGGGGGGGGGGGCGGTGAGTAACGTTCGTAGAATTAAATGTGAGATGTCGTAACCGCGGAAAATCCCCGGCGCGGTGCGGCGGGGTGGTCAGAGAGAGGCACGTGGGCGCCGACAGCAGCCGACAGCCTGCACCTGCTGCACGTGATGCACGTGCTGCACTGCACCGTGAACAACGCTCATCGGCACCCCCCCCCCCCCCCCCCGGGACGGTGCCCAGGCCTGACCCCCACCGCCGCCTCTACCACCACCGCCATTAATTGGCCCCATGCAGAGCCTTCCTGACCCGACCCACGAGGTGATAAAAATGGACCGGCGGCGCGCGCAGCTCAGCCGACCGGAACAGAATAACTGGGATAAAACGTGGTGTCGTGTAGCGACGAAGGATAGGCGAGTGGAATAACGTCGGGCTGTTGGCTTGACCTCTGACCCGCCACAGCGAAGCCGCGCGGGAAGAATATGTCGGCCGGGTTCGGCTATCCGGACTGACGGCCGGGGATGTGCGGTAGCACCCACCTCGGGCACCATGGCCCTCTCGTAGAGGGAGGAGAGGCGGTGGGCGGGCACCCTCCTCAGGCAGTCGGCCAGCTCGCGCGCCGGCAGGTCCTGCCTGCAGCTGGTATAGCTCGCCAAGTTGCGGGCGCGGGCGGTGGCGCGGGAGGCCGGCACGCTGCCCCAGAAGTGCATCGCGGAGCCGCTGCCCAGGATGGCGCCGTGTAGCATGCCTACCACAGAACAACAACCATCACTTTTTCTGATTTCAATTTTTTTTTAAACCGCATATTTGCCCGTTTTTCAGGTCTTGATTTTTTGTCATTTTTTTTTTTTTTTATTCCGCCGTCCCCTTGAGTCATTGGCGTTGACGTACTCGCGTAATCCGGAGACAGCATGAGGACGTGGGCGCAGACGGCACCACCGCTCTCCCCCCAGATGGTGATCTTGTCCGGGTCGCCGCCGAACGCCGCGATGTTGTTCCTGGTCCAGCGCAGGGCGGCGGCGACGTCCTTGATGCCCGCGTTCCCGGACACGCTCGATTTTTTCCCCAGGCTTAGAAAACCTATTGGCGGAAAATCATCGGGAACAAAACTGTTATTCGGTGTCGGAGTCGAGGCTGAGTGGCTGAGTACGTGTCACGTCTGTGCGGGCTGCGCTCACCTAGGGCGCCGAGGCGGTAGTTGAAGGTGACGACGACGATGCCGCGGTCCATGAGGTGCTCGGGGTCGTAGAACGTCATGCCGCTCTCTCCCCAGATGAAGCCCCCGCCGTACACCCAAAACACCACCGGCAGGCCCCTCTCGCCCGCGGCGCGGCTCTTCTGTGAGACCAGAACGGGAGGGGAGGGGTTAGTCTGGGAGCGCCTGCGAATGGGCAGATAGGCAGCCCCGCAGTGCACGGGCGCTCGACGGGACGGCCTACCCTGCAGGCTGCAGGCGCGCAGAGGGTGTGGGTGCCGTGCGCTGCGCGTGCACGTGCGCGTGTTATCCTCACAAGCTCGGTGGAAGTACAGTAACATTAAAAATAAATAAATAAATAGTGTCTCTCTAGTGGTCGGAAATTCGCGGCGGGACATTTGGGGCGCACGTTGCAGCGAGCTCTGACACATTGTGGTATCTGACGGGGGCGGGCGGGGCGGGGCGGGGCTCGTGTGCCGCTCCGAAAGGACTCCCTGCTCCTGACCTTGTCCACACGCTCGCCCGCACAAACCGTGTTGTACTCGGGACGAGTAAAGCTGACGTATCGTGGGCGCGCGTGCGGCTGGGACACAAAGTGTCGGCCAGGAAGTCCAGGCGGGCGCAGGGCGCAGGGCAGCACCCGCCGGTACCCGCCGAGACACGGGGCACGGAGCCGCCGTCAGTCCCGGCCGATGATGATTGAGATAATGACCCAGCCACAGCCACTCGTCTCTCTCTCCCTAGCCCTCTCTCTGTCTGTCTCTCTCACGCCCTGTCGCGGCGCGTCTCCATCACCCGACTCAAATTGCTTTCGGCTTTTTGACAACGGGTGCACGCCGGACCGGACCGGACCCGACGGGAGGAGATGAAGTCTGGAAGGCTGGAGACAGTGTACTGCTGGGGCAGCGGCTGGGCAGGCTGGGGCACGATACAGGCAGTCCGCAGAGACTTTGAGCGACTCGCGAGCGACGCGGCAGCAAGGAGAGGAGAGGGTCAAATAATTTTGTTTTCGCGCACCGCCATTATCCGCTCACATTCGCGTTCACACGATGAAACGTTGTTGACACGCGCCCCCGTCATGGAAGGCTGGAGGTGCAAGTGCACTTATCTCGGTGTTATTCAACACGACTTTGCTCTGGTCCGTCGAGGCGTCGCCGGTGTCGCCGGTGTCGCCGTCTCACTCACCCTGGCGGCCAGCTTGGGGGTGTACACGTTGAGGAACAGACAGTCCTCGCCGGAGTTCAGAATGTTGGAGACGGCCCGGATGATATAGGGCTGGGCGCGCAACAGCCCCGGGATCTCAGCGGCGCTGAGGGGCTCCATGGACTTGGGGATTCGCGACAACTGCAACAAAACATTCAGGGGGTTATTAATTTTTTTAAATGAAATTTTTCCTGGCAATCGGGCGCCCATCAATTAGAGCGGATTAGAACTCCAACAGAAGCTCGGCGTTGTGCCCAGCCCAGACGAGTGTCGGCTGGTAAACACGGGCGTGAAGTACACCGCCTGCGGGAGTAGTGGCTACTCTCCTCAGGACAACGCTTCACGAGTGCGCACGCACACACACACACACACACACACACACACACAGAAGAAGAAGAAGATTTTTTTGTCAGCAGGTTTCTAAAAGCTCTATATCACATATTACATTATTTATCACATAATTATATCACATAACATTTATATCAGAAAAGAAGTAGAAGAAGAAGAAATGGCACCTCTTGCCGCGTCTGAATCATTCAACGATCAGCTAAAGTGTGTGTGCGGCGCCCGAGTGAGTCGTGTTGGCGACCATCTTCGAGTTCCTTTTCGCATACTTTGTTTTTCTCTCGGCGCGGCGTCCTTTCATCCCATTTCCTGCACCGAAAACGCCTCACACACGTGCCCTGCCGCCCTGCTGCCGTGTGCCCTGCCCGCCCGTGCCCGCGGGCAGGGTAGTGTAGTGTCAGTCTCACTACGTGGACGAATTTCAAACAGCGGGCGCTGGCCGGCCGCCGCTGGCAGCCGCTGGCCGCCGCTGGCCGCCGCTGGCCGCCGCTGGCCGCCGCTGGCCGCCGCTGGCCGCCGCTGGCCGCCGCTGGCCGCCGCTGGCCGCCGCTGTCGGAACCGTCGCGGCTTGAGCCGGCATACGAAATGCAGGGAAATGATAGCGACGGCGACATGGGATGATGCTAGACCCGAGTCACGTCCAGGCAGGCGGGACCTGTGCACAGGACGCAGGACCAACGCGGAACCGGCGATCCTTTGGCCGGCACGCTCTCTTGTCTCTCTCATGCCTCATACTCGATCCTGCCCTCCCGGGCCGCGTGGCTGAATTATGCGTGCGAAAGTAATTACCACGTCGGTATTTGCCCGCCGCCCCCTCTCCCTCCAGCCCGGCGTAAAATTCCAGCCAGTCATAAACACAGGCCCCGCGGATGAGTCAGTGGGTGTGAAAGGAGGCCAGGCAAATTATTCGCCGGGATTCGATTCGAATCGTTCACCCCATGTCTCCGTAGGGTCACCGACCATTGCTCTGATAAAAAAAGATTAAGGCAGCATATTATTTCCCCCCTCTCGCGTACGATTAGAGGAGTTAGTTTGCTCTGCATCTCCTTGTCTCTCCCTCGTGGCCGGCGAACCCTGTCAGCGAACCCTGCCGGCCCGGGCCCCCGGTACTGGTCTCGGTCATTGCCTCGCCGCCTCCCTGCCCTCCCTTCCCGTCCCTCGAGCTGCAGCGGCTCCAGCCCGGCCGCACCTCCGACACGGCCTGGACGTCCTTGGCCATGACTGCGTTCTCAGCAGCAATAAAACTACTGCAGGCCGCGAGCAGCAACAGCCTCCGCGCGCATCCCCGTGTGGTGTGCGTGCGCGCGCGCGAATTAATTCCCCGACGAGGAAGGTACCGGGGGGGCACGTAACTCACCAGCATCTTGGTCAGGTTGACCATGGGCTGCGTGCAGATCCTGCCCTCTCGCCTCGCGTCCCTCACACCGGACCAGGCGGCAGGCGGCCGCGGGCCCTGCAACAGGAGAGGCAGCACGCTCAGTGGTTGTCACCGAATAAATCTAGACCGTTCGGTGGGCTGGTTGGTACACCGACATCAGACAACCGTCAAGAGAAGTCTTGTGGGCCCCGTACAGACCCGGAGTCCATTTTCCGGGTAACCAGTCTCGTTTATCCTCTGTTCAAACGACACCACCGCGTATTGTAAAATTCATGAAGACAAACAAAAACACGCCATGGAAAAAAGTGGGGGAAAACATTCCTCCAGAGAGCTCCGGTATTTGAACCCGTGGCAGTTCCATTATCGTCTTACCTTAAACCGTAGCTCGCCTACCGGCGGCGCGGCGTACGGGATGCCGGAGAAGGCGCTGTACGCCGTCCCCTTGGCCGTGGTGATAGTGCGGCCTACCATGCGGCCCTGCTCCACGGTCGCCTCGGGGTCGGGGTCTGAAAACGTTCAGTTACACTCTGGTCACTCTGGTGACACCTCAATTACACATCAGTTACTCCCAGGCGGGGCGGGGGTCAGCGCGAGGGGTCCACAACTCTGCCTAACACCGATTGTGTTGATTGTGTCGATTGTTTCAACAAATTTGCAGACGATTCGAAACTTTAGTCTAGAAATGGTGTTTTTCGGCTGTTTTTAGCCCCATAAGCCTCATTTGAATGCAGTTTTTAAGATTTTTAATCGATGATTGTGCTTGATTGTCTCTAAAGCTGTACACTGATTGTCTCGAGTCGTGGACCCCTCGGGTCAGCGGCAGGTTTCTACGCGGCACTGCTCCGCGGGAATTATTCACTTGCAAAAACAACAACCGGTCGGGCCTCGTTAGCAGGCGGGTGCACATGGCTCTTCGATGTCATCGTGATGGTTTGATTGCTTTTAAATGGTTTGTTACACGCGGCGCTGCAGGCGCTGCGGCTCGTCGGTAGCGGCCTATTAATATTTCACACGTGTGATCCGTGGATCGTCCGCGCCTTCCGGCAGAGGTCAGTGCGCACAACCTACCCCGTGATTGCCACGTCACCCTCCGTGCTTACCGGTGCGCCGGGTCCGGCAGAGGTCAGTGGGTACTGCGCACAGCGCACACCTACCCCGTGATTGTCACGTCACCCTCCGTGCTTACCGGTGCGCCGGGTCCGGCGTCCACCGAGGAAGGTCGGGAGGCACCCGGGCACTACGGCCAGGGCCAGGAGCAGGAGGACAGCGGCGTTGCTGCTGCGCATCGTGACCGCTGTGGGAACCTGGGGGACAACAAGCAGGCTATGTGTGTGACTTGCGGAGAAAAAAGAAGAGCGCTCGCAACTAATTTTGTCGTCGATTTCCAGTAAGCATTAAATATTTTGGTTCTGAAAACTCAAATTTGATTGACAAAGCAGACAATGCAGACATGATGACAACAAGCAGGCTCTTTGTGTGACTCACGGAGAAAAAAGAAGAGCGCTCGCAACTAATTTTGTCGTCGATTTCCAGACAAGCATTAACTATTTTGGTTCTAAAAACTTAAATTTCATTAGCGTAACTATGTGTTAGCTGCGCCAACGAAAAGCTAGTTGCTTCTACGATTTGTCACTGCAACGTACCTCTTTTTGGGGCCAACTAAAAATTAGTTCCCCCAACAAAATTTTTAGTTTAGAGTATAGAGGGGGTTAACCCCCACCCCCTAAACCTGCGACTGGGGTAGGCAACCCGCATAACAGACGCCTAAATGTAGGCAATTAGCGCGACATATCCCCCTCCGAAACCCAAGCCTGGCTACGGCCCTGCACTACTCTGCGTGCCCGCGCACTGCGCGCCACCCCCGCCCTGCCTGTCCCGTGCCCGTAAGACTTGCCGCGCACGGGATGAGGTGGTGGGTAAGGACACGTGAGACACCGCTGTCCGGGCCGCTGCCGGGCTCCGGGACCCTGACCATGACCAAGGCCTGGAGTGGCACTCGAGTGACGTCAGGGCAGTCACTGGGCTGAGCCGGACAGAGCCCAGGACTCGGGTCTTCGCTCTCGCTACCTGATGACGATGCCACTTTCGGTATCGTCGAAAAGACTGCGCCGTCGCGCCGGGAGGAAAAACAGTTGTGAGCTGGGGCTGGGGCAGTGGCCCATGGTGGACAGCTGCCAGCCTCCCCCTACGCCTGATCTCGGAGAGGCTGAAGCTGAAGGGTTGACACGGTCAAAACGACATCACCGCGAAGCCGCGGATCCCCGCCACGGGGCGCGAGGAAGCTCTACGTTTGTATCAACCCAGAACGGCAGTGTGAGCCGAACCGTGTCGTCCAGTGCGCCACCCGAATGGGAGCGCTGGACATGTAAATCAAAGTAGCGCGAGTGGCTTTTAGTAAATGTTCGCGGAAGCCAGACAAGTTTTTTTCAAGAAAACGCCCCGCGAACTGTATGTTGTGGGTGAGGAAGGCTCTACGCCGCGCCGCGCATACAAGAGACTGGACGGCACCACGGCGACGCACAGCATCCATTTGCATGAAGTTCAGCAAGTACCACCACGCTGCCGCCGCCGCTGCTGCTGCTGCACCCGCCGGCTCGCCTTATGATCTTGCTTACTTCCGCGCCTTCTCCGAGTCTCTCCGACCTGCCCGTTGCCGCTGCCCGCCGCCACTGCCCAGCCCAGCGCGGCCCTGCCCGGCCGCCCCGCCCCGTCATGTCCCTCGGTTTATCACCTCGCCCGCTCGCGGTTGGATGCGCGCAAACGAAACAGAACAAGGCACAGGAGACTCTACTCATTACTATACCAATTTTTGCCGTCCCCCGCCGATGCCAATAAAAGCGCGAAATACTGTGTGTTGTGACTTGGTTAATGACCGGTAGCAGCTGTCCCCCCCGCTGGGAGCACTCGGGCTCGGAAATCCACAACCCAACGCCATTGACCTCCTTAGTATTAATCCGAAATATTGTGGCATTTGATTTGTTATTTTCGCGACCGCTGGCTTTTTCCACAATGAACATGGAATACACGTATGTTCGCTCACCCTTTGGGGGCAGGTAATTTAACCCGCATACCCTTCAGACCACTTCAGACTGCTGGATTCTGGAAGTTTTTAAGAACTACCGCCGGCGACCAAACCTGTTCGGGGTTCGAGTACCGGCTCTGAAGAGTGTGATGTCCAGACCACACTGGCCTCCCTTAGGGGTGATGCATTTCCCACAACATTGTCTCAAGTGCTAACTTTAGTTTGGCCGGTGTGAGCACACAGAGCGCCCGGTGGGTAGGCAACCTCGACTTGTGCACGCACGCGTGTCGTGCGGGCTGGCCTACCCCAGCACTCGCAGGCGCTTGGCGTCGCCTCGCCGATCGCGGTCTAGGCCTAGGTCTAGGTCTGGGTCCTCGCAGGCGCTTGGCGTCGCCTCACCGATCCCGATCTAGGCCTAGGTCTAACGTAAGTCCACGGTGCCTCGCCTACCTTGTTCGGTGAGTAGGTGTCGGCCCGGTTTGGCAGTCTGTGGCGGTGACGGTCTTTGCCTTCTGGAAGATGGTGCCGGGCAGGGCAGGCCGGTGGTGTGCTCTCGGAAGCGTCCAGGCACTCAGTGAGTGGATCTCCGCGACCAGGACGCTTACATATCGGCTTGGCGGCCGGGGCCTGGCCGG
Organism: Odontothrips loti; assembly: GCA_038380765.1. Lineage (NCBI taxonomy): Eukaryota > Metazoa > Arthropoda > Insecta > Thysanoptera > Thripidae > Odontothrips > Odontothrips loti. Next base: position 17,213,420 of record CM076249.1, read on the forward strand.
GGCGGGCCGCGGGCCGGGGCCGGGGCGGGCCGGGGCGGGCAGGGCGGCAGGGGCCATGCGGCCATGCGCGAGTCGCCGCCAGTCACCGCCAGGTGAGCACCGCGAGCCGAGCTGAGCCTCCAGCCGAGCCCAAGCCGTGCCGAGGCGGGGTCGGGAGGGAAAGAGGGTGCTGGAGAGTTGGGTCGGTTCGGGTGTACAGAAATACCTCCTCACTCGGCCGTTTCATGAATGACAGGACCCGAGGGAGAGGGGCTCTGTGGGACAGGTCGCACAGAGCCCCAGTTTGCATGACCGAAAATTAATATTGCCGGCCACTGCACCCCGTTCTAAACAGGTTTTTGTTAGCTTGTCGTTTGTTTGTTTGTTGTTGTAGCCACTACGCGTCGGGGGTCGGCGACCAGGCGTAACCAGGAGTAGCCTGTTCTGCTACGAGAAGTAGGGGACGGGACGGCATGCTGCCTGGAGGATGGAAGGAGTCGATGTTGTTGTGTGTAAGGTGTAACCGTGTAACACGGTGTAACGCCCCCGGAGGAGAGGGGCGAATGAACGCTGGCATCAGAAGAATAGGGCATTTCGGGGAAGGTCGTAGGGTCAGACAGCGCCGGCACCACCCCGCGCGGCCTCAGGATGCTTGTTCCCGGGCCGCGCGGTTGAAGTCTGCGCTGTCTACCTAACAAATGGTCGTGACATATTGTCAGCGAGAGCTAAGCGTCCAAATTTTTGACGTTGGCTCGTGGCTGACGCCGTGGCGGAGATACTCGGAGATGCTCGGTAACCCTCATGATAACCGCGTTGTGTTTCCGCTGATGTTCTTCTTGACTTCTTCTCCATTTCCAGTTGGACCTTCTCCGAAATACCCTATTCGTGTTCGCGAGTTTGTTTATAAAAAAAATCGCAAGCAAACAATGTGTTTTTGCAATGAGAAAAAAAAAAGTTTCTATCTGTAACATAGTTCGTAGCAACAAAGCCTCGGCATTATTTATGTGCAAAAAAATGAAGAAAAAATTTAAATCCCTAGTTGAATAGGAAGCAGATGATACCAACTCTAAATGTCGTCCAGTCTCTAAAGGGTTTAGGATGTTATGAAACTAAAGTTTTATGTGTATCAGTGAAAGCAGAACTTATCTTTTGTTGTATTATGGGGGAGGGCAGAAGATATTTGAGAGGAAAGAATATCTTCCTGAGGCAAATTTGTTTACCGGAAAGTTAATTTTCGGTTTCGGTAGAGGCCCTTGGCAAAGCGAGCGAAGGCGAGGCCAGCCGAGCCGAGTGCAGGCGGAGCCGAGCCGGCGGCGTTCTGGACAACATTGCTACCCGAGCAGTGCGCGACGATTTCGCGGCCCGCGGCTGCCCGCGGCCCGCCAGCACCCGCCAGCGGCCCACGGGTCCCCCCTGGTGCCGACCCGCCTTATATTATTAGTTCGCCGCACTCGCTACGCCTTTTCGACTTATCGGGGGTAAAAGCTAGCTGACACCTCAAACTAATTAAATTTTGATTTTTAGCTTTCATGTTAGTGTTTTGAGGTATCATCTGCTAAAAATAAATCGCCTGCAAACGATGTGTTTTCGCAATGAGGAAATAAAGTGTCCATCTGTAACATAGTTTGTAACAACAAAGCCTCGGCATTATTTATAAAGCGAGCCTTTTTGTTACTGTCTGGAAAGTGTGAGAGAGTGGTGCGTTCTCCGCTGCAGTTCAAAATTTCCGCTCTCCGGGCGTTCCACCAGTTTCACACCAGGCTGAATAAAAACCTGTGAATTAAAAAACCAACTGATATTGGTCCTGTCATTCTTTTCGACACGGGCGTGCGATCCTGCTTTCGAGTGCATTATTGCTGCTGCCAGACAATCGTAGTTACTGCAGATTTTCATTCAAGATGCTGACGGGAGTTTCGTTGGTTTGTCATTGTGAGGTTGCGTATAGTCCTGTGCCCCCCCCCCCCCCCCCTCCAATTCCGCTGTCCGCCTCACGCCCACCCATCAAACCAACCCCATGTCCCATGTCCGCCTACCCCTGCGGGCTCTCTAGTCACCCCTAACCTTTCTGTCCCGGTTGCCCCCCTCTCCAGGCGCAGGCTAGGCGCAGGCGCACACCAGGAGATCAGGGTTAACGCACGGAATTCGGCATTGGACTCCATATTTGTGGCCTAAAGTGCGTCTGTTGTCTGTTCCAACGCTCGTTGCGCGTTACATTGCCTGCATCCCTCTGTCAGAAGTAATCTGGCTTTCGACTTTTTCAGCAAACAGGTAAAGTTCTAAAATCCTTGCCGTCTGCCCACGTTTTCTGCTGAAAGATTTGGTTACGTGTTTGTTCCCGGATCATAAGGTGCACCAAACATTTTTACATGTCAGGTTGGAAACTCCTTGACTGTGTGAAGAATTATGTGGTTTTCTTTTTCTGTTTTGGTTCAGCCCTGCTGTAGCTGCATTATGGCATCACGACCACCAGCCAGTGACAATCTGCCTGTCTACAAACTGGTTGTTGTTGGGGATGGTGGTGTTGGGAAAAGTGCAATCACAATTCAGTTCTTTCAGAAGCTTTTTGTAACAGACTATGATCCTACTATTGAAGACAGTTACATACAGCATACTGAAGTTGATGGAATTTGGTGTGTCCTGGATGGCAAGTCTCAATATTTTTTTTCATGTTCATTATGCTGTATTTGTTTGTCGCTTGGTTTGTTGTTGGTTGGTCGCTTGGTTAATTGTTGCATTTGTTTGGTTTCAGTTTTGGATACTGCTGGACAAGAAGAATTCAGTGCTATGCGGGAACAATATATGCGCAAAGGAGATGGATTTATGTTGGTCTATTCTGTAACGGATGTGCAAAGCTTTGAGAATATCATCAACTTCCACACCCAGATTTTACGTGTGAAAGACAGGTAGGTACTTCTTGCCTTTTCTATTTCATTTTATTTTATTTTTCTTATTATGAGCTTATTTTCTCATTTACTAATTTCGTTATACAGGGATGTGTATCCCATGCTGTTGGTGGCAAACAAAGTGGACTTGGTGCATCAGCGTAAGGTCACTGAAGAAAGTGGCCGGGATCTTGCCATGAGGCTTGGTATACCATACATTGAAACTAGTGCCAAAGATCCTCCTCTCAATATTGATGCTGCATTCCATGAGGTAAATGACAATACAAAACAGTATATCTTTTCCTTGACGAAAATTCTTGTTGTAAATAAGTTCTTTGAATTGGCGAATTTTAATTTTCCTGGGGTTTCCAGGTTGTGAGGACGATTCGGAATCAACCACTTGCAGAGCAAGTTAAGTATCGCAGGAGGCGTCCTAATAAGTGTGTAGTTATGTGAGATATTATCTTTTGCAACATGTGTCATGTATGTGTTTGTTCCCACTCTGTTAAAAAACTGTTGTGCTAAATTATAATTGTTCAGTGCGTTCTGAGACAGGAACCCTGTCTGAAGATATATAATTCTGACAAATCTGCCGTCAACTGGAATACAAAGTCAGAGCTGGTTATAAATTGCTCGTAAACTTTTGATTCATTCTCAAGTCAATCCATGGTCTTAATAAGTCAGTTTCAGTTTACCTGCTGCACTGAGTTTTGTAAATATGAACAGCTTCTACATGTGATGACTTAAAACAGAAAAAGAATGTGAGAAAGTAATACCTATGTGGAGCAAAGATTAGATTTTTCTGCTGCTATGGATGGATAGATGGATGGCCGGTCACTTTTTTTACTGAGAACAGTGTATTTGGGTAGATTGGTGTTTTCTAGAATTTAATGTAATATTTTGATAAGGGCCTACAAACAGCTTGGAAACATCAATTGTGTCTACAGACTTGCGAGCTTGCGTAACATCTCACATTTTCTGGATGTGAAGTTGATGTCTCAGTCATTTGCTGACTTTTCCTAAATGTTAGCCTGCCCCATAATGAAGTACTGAGCAACTTATCCGACGACTTAGGTTGCTAATGGTACATATAAAATGTTGTGATTAGTGAATGCGTCATGTTTCAAGTTAGAGTCTGTGAAATATAGAATATTTTGATACGATTGGTTGAGAAAAACCATAGGACATCAAAAAATGATTTTGTAAGCCTTAGTCTCATTATCATCTAAGTGTGAAATTAGTATGGTATATTATTCAGTTTTTTTATTTTTTTCATTAAAAAAAAGAAAATGTTTGCATCATCCTCTCCTACCATTTTAATTCTCATGCATCATTGAAGCTTCTATCACATTGTGTTTTATGGGTTCTTTTATCACAAGTAGATATCAGACCCTTTAAGTAAGTCTTGTAAAGTGTTTGAAATTATGCTTGTACTGTGTTTTATTGTGTGGACAGAACTATTCGAACTGTAGAACCCTGATAGAACTTAGTTTTGTAAAGAGTAGTGTTGAGGACTAACATGCAGGAACCTTACACGGTTTGCTCTTGTTATCTTCTGCACTTCCAGACTTATCCACTGGCTCACTGTGTATAACAAACTTGAAGGACATTTATTTTTTGTACAATGATTGAAAGTGAGTGGTGTAGTTTGTGGCATTCTTTGTAGAAGTGAATCATTGTGTGTTTCAGTCCAATGAACTTTCTGATGGTCTTTATTTTTCATGTAAATGTACCTTAATGGTTGTGCCTCTTAAGACAAAAATATTTATACAAGGCACAGCAGTGCCTCTTTTCATTGACTTGACTATCATGAGAATTTATTTTATTTCTTCTGAATGATTTGCTTTGTTATTACTTAAGTATTTATTTGATGAGATTAGGTGTCTAACTAAACACATTTATGATGTTGCTGAAGTTGACTCAAAATTTTTCTTGTTATATTTTCTAGTATTTCTCAAACTGTGTTGATGGAAGGCAATACTGTATCTGTGTGTAACTAGTCAAGAAATGAAAATCTTCCATTTCTTTGGTGTCCATCAGTTTAATTCTCATATGGCTTCATGTGGCATGTCAATTTGACATGCAGGAATTCTCTTCACAACTTCCTTTAATTCTGATAAATCAGGTGCTCAACATATCACCATCAGTTCCATGCTTCTATATTTTGTGTTACATTCTAAGTTATTTCTTTTAGTTTTCTTACCAGAAATCTTGTATGATATGTATTTCATGATTTATAATGAAGAGTATGTCATGACTATTTCATGTCAATGTGCTCTTACTTTAAAGACTCATGTTGGCCTTTGTTGGTCGTTTCAAATGTTCATATATAGACAGGAGTATCGAGCAGCCCATTTGGTGTGCTGTTCCCACCAACTGTGGGGCAATCGAGCAACAAAGGGAGCTTCATTATCCTGATAAATGTTTTGTGTGCCAAGAGACCATCAAAGCAAACTGAACTTTCTGTTACCAAAAACATAACCAGTATACAGTTGGACACATGAATGTAGCCTTAGTATGCGTAGAGAAACAGTTTGTCCAAGTATGTGATATTTGTTAACATAAGTAACACAGTATTACAATACATTTTTTCCCAGTGATTGTTGGTTTTTATCACTGCCTTTAAAGCTTTTTGTCGGTGTTTAGTATGGACAAGTATGCTGGTGAAGAGCTTGTACAGATTTAAGTCTTTTGCATACATTAATGGTGTTATATTTTCTATCAATATTTATTTACGCTAACTGCAAATTTGCTGACAGCGGACATATTACCCAAATGTATTATCACAAAATACATAAATTACTTGCATGTTGCAAGCAGATATGACAATGATATGGTGGGCCTTTCTTTTTTTTTTTTTTTTTTTTTTTTTTTGTGTGTGTGTGTGTGTGTGTGTGTGTGTGTGTGTGTGTGTGTGTGTGTAGTGAGATCTTTGGTTGTGCTCTTCCTGGAATGTGGTGGAATGGAGAAGAATTAGTTTCCGTTCACTAGTACGCCTAATTTTTTAAACTGAAGCATTCCAGGTTTTGGTTTTGTGATAAAGTTAGTTACAATTTTAATTTCTCTACAAATTTACGTATTTGTTATGTAAGTTCTATTTATGTTTTCTTAAAAAGTTTATTTATTATTTGATATTGATTGTTTATTTATGAGGCTGTGTTTGCTAACATACTATTAGGCATGACGTATTTAACTGTGCTTTATCTGTTGTTTCACTGTGACTGCAGTGAGCCCGCTTCAGGTTTGAGGCTGGCTCCATGTAGCTTTAGCTGGAACTTTGCTTCTAAAAGCTGGATGTTTTAGAAATATTTGATGCCATTTATAACTGTGGTCAATAAATAGTATTGAAAAAAATCTACAGATTGCTTTGGTTTGTAACTTTTGTATTTCAAAGCCTTCGTCTTCCCTTTCATACATTATGCATTAAGAAACAAAGTACAATTTTGATGAAACAAAAATTATTACAACCACAAGATAACCACAGGCATTCACTTACTTTTAATATCAATTACAATGCATGGTACATATGACAGAATAACACATCATGAGCGGAACTTCTTGAATAAAGGATGTTTAATATTACTTAGTGCAGACTTCTTGTACTCGTAGTAAACAGCATCATCTCCACCAGACATAGAGCTCATGTTCCCAACTCGCCGGAAACCCTGTCGCAAATAAAACAATTAAATGAGGAGTGTGTGTATTATGTGATGTGTTCAATATAATTTTTGCTGGAAGGACAGGTGAGCAGGTGTCATGACATGTCTACTTAAGAATAAATCAGGATCAACAACACTTACACCAGGTCTCTGGGGTCCCTCTCCTGGAACTCTTTCTTCTTCAGCATCCATGTCATTGGCAGCAAGTACCTGCTGAAGTAACTGTCCCTGATCTTCACGCGTGCCATAGAACATATCAGACTCCTAATGGAAATAGAAGGAAGAGAAGGTAAAAAGAAAAAGGTTTGCCAAGACAGTCAGAATAACAAGTGAGAGAATCATACCTCTTCCATTCCAGCAAGTCTCGTAATCACTTTATATGCATAACCCTGATTAATCAAAAACCGTTGACGTTTACGGGAGTAACTCATTTCAAGTGTATCCTGAGAAACCAAGGTGTAAAAGAAGGCATTATATTCTTCTGCAATGGCACCTGAAAATTCAAGTTGAAAGAGTAAGCTACAGGCACAGGACTGTCATCAAGTAATTTCAATTGTTATTTCAAAAAAATTACACATACCTTTCTTAGCACGCAGAATACGACCAAGTCTTTGAGCTTCTTGCCTTCTTGAGCCACCATGTGATGATATCTGGATTAACACATTTGCTTCAGGAAGGTCAAAAGATGTATCAGCTACCTTACTGACAAAAATTGTGTTAACCTTAGGATTAAACTTAAAGTTCTGGAGGATCTGAATTCTCTCACTCTGAAATCATAGGACATGTGTAATGTAACAAATAATTAGTACATGGAGTTGAAAGAAAAGAAATCAAAGAAGAGAGAATTCTTGGCAAAATCAAACAAAGCAAGCGCACCTGAGAAGTTGGACCATGGATGTACGGTTTATTCATTTTGATGGCATAGTGTTTTAAGGCAAAAACATTATCTGAAAACACAATTGTTTTATCCCCACGGCGTTCATGGTACCTTATAAGGAACTGGGTGGCCCGAAACTTGTTGGGATTCATGACATACAGAAGCTAGAAAATAAAATTGACAAATTGTGCACAAACACAAAAAGCATTGCAAAGTTACATGACATAAATACAATCTTACCAGTTTCTTGCTTGTTTTACACAGCAGATACTCTCGATAAAATTCAGGAGTCATTGGGCACCAAACCTCAGCACATTGTACTCTAGCAATGAAACCTCTTTTCTGGAGTTCCAACCAATTTGCTTCATATAATTTGGGGCCAATAAGAAAATTGAGATCAGCAATTTTGTCATCTTCACGCAACAAAGTTGCAGTAAGGCCTAGTTTACAATGTGACTGGACTATAGTGAGAACTCTTCTGAACATTTTAGCAGGTATAGTGTGGACCTCTGCAGGAAAAATATAAAAAAATTACATGAAACCTGTACCGTGAAACAGTCTGGTTTGCTCACTGAGTTGATACCTTACCATCCAGAACCATAATGCCCCATTCTTGTTCCTGAAGCCATTTCATAGTTTGCTCTGCTTCCCATGATCTCTTCTGAGTGTGGGTTATCATAGAGTATGTTGTTATAAGAATACCACAGCCCATGGGTTTGTCTTTGGCTTCAGAAGTAAACCGACATATCATGCTGTCATCAGCTGTAAAAGAGGCATGCACATCTGCTGTATGTTCTCTAATCAAATCAGATTAATCATTAACTTATTTCATATAAAAAATCATACCAGTGGACCACATTTTGAACTGTTGTTTCCATTGTTCAACAGATACACCAGAATTACAAAGGACTAATGCTCTCTTGCGAACAGTACAACATGATGTGACACCCACTAAACTTTTACCAGCACCTGTGTTAAAATGAAGACATGAAAATATATATTCCAATTCAATGATAAAATAAAGGAGGAGAAACATAATCAATCACACATACCACAAGGTAACACAATGACACCAGAGCGGGCTCTTCCATTGCCAAACATTTTTCTCAAGCTCTTTTCTTGGTACGGGCGCAACACTGCCGAAGGCTTCAAGTCAATGCTGAAAAGCAATGTAACAGAGTGACACTGTTCAAAACAAAAAGAGACAGTTTAAGGACGTTATTTCATATCAGTTTCAGACACTTACTTGATATCTGGATTAACTGTGTCATTTCGGAAATCATATTCTGCTAACAAAGGATGCTCTAATTCAATGCATCTCTTTTGCAGCACCTCAATTTTTTCCTTCCAAAAATAAAATAACACCACATAAACAATAAAATCAACACATCAAAACACATTTACAGTATCTGAAAAAATCTTTGAAGTTAATTTAGTTTTTCAAACCTGATTAACTTCAAAAGACACAGTTGTAGAGACAGCTTCATCCTCATCTTCCTCCTCTTTGTCAATTTTGTCATAAAATGTGGTAATATCCTCTGGCACTGGTTCCCCATCCTTTTCTTGACCAGATGCAGCTTCTTGCCCGGATGCTTGTTGCTCTCCTGAGCCACCAGCAACAGCTTTCGGGGCAGAACCACCAAACTGAACACATGGATCAGCAATGAATCAGTTATGAGGTAATAAATCAGTTCACCACTTCAGATCTATCACCAAATACAGCAACAAACCTGAGGCACATTTTTCTTGTCAGTAACTCCAGTAATGAAACCATTGGCATCGACATTTTCATCACCCTCTCCATCACCCTCCCCTTCAGCAGAGCGTCTCAAACGACACTGCTGAACTACAGGATCCTTCAACATTTTTTGCAAAACTTCTGGGAAAGGAGATTCAACAAAGTATTTATTGTGCTTCAGAACTAGTTTCACCTTTAAAGAAAACAAATGAAAACTGGTTAATTTAAGAAAATCAAAGACCCACAATTTATCAGAAAAGAAAAATCATGAACCTTACCTTTCCATAAGAAAGTGTACATAGTTTAATAAATTCTATTATACCGTCAGGAACAGTGGTTTTGCTAAGACGCTTCAAGTACTCTATAATATCATGTGTTTGGAGTCCGACACTTACAGCCGCATACAATGAATAGGCAGTAAGTTTGTACTAGATGCAAGAAAATTCATTTTATATGATACACTATGAATGGATGGTTAACTATGAGAAAAAATGTAATTAAGATCTTACTTCATGTATAAATTCGGGCCTACAAACAGGCTCTGATATTGCAATAAGGAAATCGTGAGCATGTTTGTAAACAGGAGAGAATGATTCCAGAAATATATGTCCATTGGGTGCCACCCACAGGGGACGGGACCCATGATCTTGTTTTAAATCCATTTGACGTCTATAATCTTTAGCTCCAAATTCATCCTCCAGAACATTGCTTTCTTCATTTTCTACATTTTTCTTTGCAGCATCTGGCACTCCATCTGAAAATAGAAGGGTAGGATGAAGCATGGTTAAAAACAATACTGCAATGTGCAATCTTGAGCAACTTTACACTACATTTACCTCCTTCAGTTCCATCATTTGTGTCATCATCATAGTAGTCGTCTTCATCATCCTTCTTGCGTTTCTTCCATTTCTTGCTATCTGAAATTAAATGTATTTATTGATTTCTAAAGAGAAAATGATATAGGCTTGATAGCCTTGCGACACATTGATGGTAAATGAACGACAGCAATCAAAATTACTTGGAGTTAAATATGATACTTGATTCGTTCAACTCCGGTTCACTAGGATTAAATTTAATGAGGGTTTCAGAAGACTAAGGGGGTCAAAAATTATAAAATTATAAACAAAGACATAAGAGTGAATGAATGATGAATATACTTGAAAAATTAAATTGAATCCCACCTGTGTCCTTCTTAAATTTCTTCGGTCCCGCCATTTTCAATCGAGTAGACAATAAAGTTCAGGAGGGCAAACAATCAATCGTTTGATTTACATGTGTGTTTAACAGGTTTGTTTTGATCAGGTTAGGAACAACAGTCAGTTGTTGAACTAGCCAGTTGACATGGGCGGGGATTCTGAGCAGAGAAGAAAACACCATCCACATTCTCTTCACTTTGACCACTTGGTCTGCTTTGCACGGATTTTTCAGAAAAGAAAACCTGAACTGAAACTTAGAAAGATGTTTTGTATTTTTCAGAATTGGTCCCAATTTGAGCCCCAATCGGGAACAGGAGAATCAGAAAAGCCAACCGTTTCAAAAGTACCGCAGTGAGATTTGAGTCCTGCTTCCTGTTTCTGAAAGGGCTGCAACGTCATGTGACCACGCCGTCCAATCACGCCGTGCGCACCCCGATACGTGGCATGAAGGCAGGGATCTCTTCACGTTCCACGTCCGCCATTTTGACTCACAACAGTTTTCGGGCGATTGTGTTAGTAAATTGACGGGAGTTGTTATCCTTTAATTTGTAAGAAGTAAGTGTCTAGAGACGACGTAGTTGTTGTGCAGCCGCTCCCGTGTAGACGGCGTGGATGGTTTTGAAGTCAGTGTGAAGTTAGTGAAGATATCGGCTGGGAGGAGTCGCCTCTGTTTTCCCATTGTCAGCCATAGGCCTATACCGGACCGGGCCGGTCTGTGCTGTGCGAGCGACTGCTGAAGCCTGCGTCGATTTTGCTGTCAAATATTTGTGAATTGTGCTCTGTTTGGACTGCCCAAGAATATTTGTATTGTACGTCTGTTACTTGGCGCACCAAGCTTGAGTAAAGTTGACTGCAGATTCTGTCAAAATCTAATTATAGGCTCTCGTCAATCGTATTGTTGGCATTCAGGTACAGGTGTCGCGTATACAATTTGAAAACGGCAATTCTTTGTGTTTCACACACCTAAGATTTTAGAGCGGTCAATAATTTTATTTATTTCACCTTATGTTCCATGGTTTAGCTGGCCTTTTTTTTCTCTGGCGGCGCTATTCTTGCCCAATATGGTCCTTTTACTTTGACGCAGCGAGCTTTAGTGGCCGCTTCTAGTTTTAATTTTAATCTAGCACGTATGTCAATGTCTCGGAAAAGGTTTTTTATCAAAGAAAATTCGTTTTGGTAATTAGTCGTTGTTGCTGGCGTCAGTAGTCGGGGAGGAGTATGTTGCGTCCCTAACCTAAATGTCTGACGTCATGCCTTTACAACTCATTTCAACTCGCAAGTCTGTATAACCGTCATTTCTGGAGCTACCCTCCATCCCTAATGGATCTCTTCTACAGTTTTAAAAAAATAACTCCTGCACACTGAGCCATACCATCTCCGAATCACGTCGCTTTCAGCCGTTCGAACTCTCCTGATGGCTGTCATTCTGACCTTTCTCTTTATGCGTTTTCACACAATTTTCATATTTTTACCCTCCCAACGGCCATTTTGTGGCGTCTTCTAATTTCCGTCGCGTCTTACACATTTCCTTTAGTTTATCTATAGTTGCTGACGTTTTAACTAGTTGCCCTTGATAGGTTATGTTAAGTTGCCACTCAAAAAACTCTAAGCCTTGTCTGTTAGATTCACTTCCTTTCAAAGCTTATTGTAGCTTTGGGCTAGTGATTCAAGCACTTCTAGTTTTCTGACATTTCTTGTGACTCTGTTCTCAACTGTCTATTCTGAAGAACTTGGGAGGCTTTGAGTCATTGCCAAATTATGATTCATCATCTTGCACAATTTTGTGAACACTTATTGTTGACAGTGAGAATGAATATTTCTGTATGATTAGTAAAGTAGATTGCTTAAAAAAATCCTTATTTTTTGCCAAACCAATGAAACTTAATCCTATTTAGTGGTGTAAATTAATCATTCAGGTTGTGTAAGATGTTGGCCTTATTGCAAGTCTAATCTCTGGCTAACTGCTGTTTCAGGACAGTCCCCTCTTTTAAACATCCATCATGGGGAATATGTTTGCAAACCTCTTTAAAGGCCTGTTTGGCAAAAAGGAGATGAGAATACTGATGGTTGGGTTGGATGCTGCTGGTAAAACCACCATTCTGTACAAACTGAAATTAGGAGAGATTGTCACAACAATTCCTACTATTGGTATGTATTTTAAATTACCTTTTCATTTGTGTTGCCCTGAAGCTATATCAGATATCTTATCTTCTTCCTCTTTGTTGCCCTGTAGGGTTCAATGTGGAGACTGTGGAATACAAGAACATCAGCTTTACAGTATGGGATGTTGGTGGCCAGGACAAGATCAGGCCATTGTGGCGACACTATTTCCAGAACACTCAGGTAAGAACTTGAAAACTGAAATGAGTGTTGTTACTATCATACCTGTCATTTCAGTGTGTCACAACTAACCACGATTGGTTTTCAGGGATTGATATTTGTCGTGGATAGCAATGACAGAGAGCGAATTGGTGAAGCTAGAGAGGAGCTCATGCGAATGCTTGCAGAAGATGAACTTCGGGATGCTGTGCTACTCATATTTGCCAACAAACAGGTGAGTCTTTGTTTTTTTTGTAATGCATTCTTTTACAAATTTCTCTGGTTTAGTTGTAACAGGTGCTATTTCTGCTTTTAAGGATCTGCCCAATGCAATGAATGCTGCCGAAATCACAGATAAACTCGGTCTTCATTCACTACGTAACCGCAACTGGTACATTCAGGCTACTTGTGCAACAAGCGGAGATGGCCTGTATGAAGGTCTGGACTGGCTGTCCAATCAGCTCAAGAGTGCAAATCGTTAAGTTTCCTCAGAACACCTTCCTGACCATCAGTGGCTGCCCCCATGGCAGTTTCTGCAAGAGAGATTGGGACTGTGGCCGCAAAACACATGCTATTTATCTTTCACGGCAGGACTGTCTGTTTCCAAGAACTCTATGGATGTTTTGCTGCGTATAATGAATCAAGTTAACTGAGTATTTGACTGAGTGTGGTTAATTGGATGGTGGAAACAGATTCTACATCAACTTGCCATGGTTCTGGCCATGTAACAAGACTAAGTTATAGTGTTTCTCATGTGACTTGTAATTAATAAGTTGATCTGGAATCTGGGTCTGGCCTAGGTTTTTAAATAGTTTGTTACAGTATCCATTCCTAAGGAGGCATAAAGCCTGTTGTTGGCTATTTATGATTTTTGTTATAAGTAATTTCCTCTTATTACACTCAGTCTATAATGTTATGGTGTATTTCTTCTCTTACGTTCTCATCCCAGTGGTGAATTTTATGGTGTGAGTGTGTGCGTCGCGCTGGACATCACAGACTTAACTCCAGAAGTGGGATGTGAGTTCGTCTTTGTACATTGCTTGTGAAATTTTAATAAAATTGAAGGACTCCAAAAACAAACCATGCAGTAAGACATCTTTACAGCAGCCTGGCCGTTACTTGACTGTCTCACCACCTGGTGCTTGTGTAGCACAGGTGAACTGCTGATATGAGGCACGAAGAATGATTCCCCAACCCCAGTTGTGAAAGTGAGGTTCTTTTAATTTTTTAGGCCCGTGAAATTTGAAACGGTGCGGTTGCAAGCTGTCCCTAAACCAAGTGGGGAATTTATAGTTATTTTTCATTGAATAGCTATGTCTTTTCTATGAGATTTGTGCAAATTATGACTTATTTGTTTATTCTTATAATTGAAGATAGTGTATTTATCAGATTGAGGGGAAATTTGTTGATGGTGTGAAAGCTTTTACTGTGTTTTAGCCTCGGTCTGAGTTGGGGCAAATTTTGTTGCTCCTTTTACACTGGTATGGGTGATGTGTTATAACAAGAACACAATCTTATGTGCTTGTTGCTGCAATGAACTGACAAGTGTGAGAAATATGGGAGAGTGAGCTGATTTATTGCTGTAGGTTTTAACGTCGGTGCCTGTCACACAATATGACATTCACATTCCGGCTATGGTCTTTCGCAGTGTGGAAATTTGACCATAATTAAAATTTATATATTGGCCAATTTGTTTCTTGTACATGGAGATGCAACTCAGAATGTACCTTACGCACACTTGGTGCATGGATGCATGTGATTTATCAATCCAGTATTGACCATAAAATTAAATTATGGACTGTAAATTGCATACCTTCATTCACATAAGCAGTGCATATTATTGTTTGATATAAGAATGAAAAGATTTTAGTCTCCTCCCTTCTGAAGGAAATGTAAGCATACTACCAGACTTGTGAAATATATTGTACTTGTGCTTCATTGAGTGCCTTGTTTGAATGACCTGTTGATCTTGTTGGTAGTCTGCCAAACTCTGTACCTCATTTCAATCATACTCATCAGCTCCTGAGTTGAATTTTACCCTTTGCTAATTGAATTATGGTTTTTTTCTAATTAATAAAGTAAACATTCCCATGGCTTTACCATTGAATGTAATGTGAAATTGGGCATATGCAGGTAGTCCAGTGTTTCTTATAATTAAATTTTAGTCCTGCATTAATTTTTATTGGGAAAGGGGGAGGGTAAAGGAGGGGCATATCTACAATGTGGGACTAAGTTGCTAATCGGGTGGACTTCTTGGAACAAGAAGTGTGACTCCACTGAGGGTTACATGTTATTGAGTAAGGACTTGCTTAATTATTTCTCTGAATGTGTTCATTATTAAACAATTTTTAAAGATGCTGTAAAAGATAGACTTTAATTGCTGTGCCTGCAGTTGTTACCAACAAAATCACTAATTCAGCTAGAGAGACCTATATATTAACACTGGCACTTTGGACTGAATGGCTCTGACACATAACTTTGCAGCTATGGTGCATCGTTTTCTATGTAATGTCATGATCAGCTCTGCTTTCTTAATCCCCGACACTACCATACATTGCAGTGACTGCAGATGCAGACCCACTTATTGTCATTCATTGTGATACAAGTACATGAATTTTTTTTTTAATGTTCCGCCGCTGCATGAAGGTTTGAAAAGTATGCTGTATTTTGTGTCGCACTACTGGTTCTGCCGCGCCACGACGGCGAGGTAGCAGAAGGCCCCACAGCGGGGTACGGGCTGGGCCGCGAAGAACTCGCCGCCGTCGGGGGAGAACTCGTAGGCCGCGCCGTGGCCGGAGCTGGCGTGGTGGCCGTAGGAGCCGTCCTCGCCGGTGTGCTCCTGGTCCTCGTCAGCGTCGCCGCCCCTGTCCTCGTAGCCCTCTATGGGCTTCAAAACAAAATGAAAATAAATTATTGTTTAAATGTGCGTGGAATTTGAACCACGGAACTGCGCTCTGGTTAGGGGGGAGGGGTCAGGCACGCGCCGCCCGCCAAGCGCCAAGGCCTTTGGCGGGGGGGTAACGCGCAGTTTGTAGTATGCCTACGCGCATACTGGCCTATCATTCCGTCGTCATCGAGACACCATCTCCATCTCTGTTCGTAGCTAGGTGGCACGAGCTCGAAACTCCAAAGAGTGGTGTGGTTTGAGAGACACAGAATGCGTCACGCGGTGTGGGGGGGGGGGGGGGGGGCTGCGCGCGTTGGAACAACAAAACATTTTTGCTGAGAAGCACGAGTGGACGACAACACAGCCTAGCCGCCTGGTGCCCGGTCTTGGGGCACAGCAGGCACAGCCACAGCCCGCATCGTGGCCTCCTTCCGTCGCATCTACAGTACATCCGACCGGCACCGGCACGACAGGCATCTACGATGGAGGGGAGGGGGTGTGGGGTGGATGCTAGACCTGGCCTGCTGCACCTGCCCCCTTCCCTATTGATTAGGCGATTGATTCCGCACTGTCTTAATGTGGCGAGCAGACCCTGCCCCTGTTCTGTTTCCTCCGAAGTAGGTTTCAGGAATAATGAGTTGCAGCCGACCAACGAATAAGTAGGGGCCAATCGTCCGAATCAAATTTTAAATGGGGGCAATGGCACACTGTCGGGCTTGTCTTCTGTTCTCAGCAGTGCACCGTGTGCTCATGAGCGGTCCGTGATTCACCAACCCCCTCCCCTCCCCCACCTAATGCTATGTGCCGAGCGCTTATTTTCCCCGATACGCCTTCCTCTCTGGCAGCGATAAGGCTGATCAGCCGTGGGCGGGAGGTTGGTATGCATGATCCAATGTGCCCGCAGCCCAGCCCAGCAGCTGCGCAGACTCCGGGGCGCCGCCGCCGTCAACGCACAAGCGAAGAGGCACCCTAGACACCCTGTGACACCTCCTGGTTGATATTCAGTTCCAGATATCGGTTGTACTGTGCTGTACCGAGTTTCAATAAAGACTGAAAATATAAATCCTTGTGTCTGTTATTACAAAGAAAACCACCCTGCTACCTAACCACCACGAGATAACAATATATCTCTTCAGACACCAGTCTATAACGGGAACGGATGAATGGACACACCAAAAACAGCTGCAAACGAATCGCACAGTCTTCTCTAACCAATCGATGACCGCCAGGCGCCCACGAAATAACTGTCGCAAAAACAAAGCCGATTCGGCTAGTCCGTGCACAAATAGCGCCCGTTGGGTAGGCGACCACGGCCAGTATGCACGCACACGTGTCGTGCGGGCTGGCCTACCCCAGCATTCGCAGGCGCTCTCGGCCCTACTTCTGCATAGGTCTTGCCTCGTCAGCCCGTCCCTACGCCATCGCAACACACGACGGCCTTCCGCTGCTTGGCACCGCAACTCGGCGGCCAAATTCTAAATGTATCTCATGCCCCCGCCGCTGTACAGCTACTCTGTGCTGATTGCGATACGCCTCACGCGGCACGGCGCGCTAACCACCGCAACCCCAGTGTACCAACACGGCGCATGGCGTGGCGTGGCAACGACCAGCTCCGAAAGCGCAAAGCGCCGGGCAACGCACTCGAGTCGAGTCTGATGTGCGGGCCGGCGACCGGTGCTGCTGCAGCAGCAGCCGCGGCCGCCGCGCCTCATGGCTTCGCGGATGCGCAACCTCCTCGCGCCTCTGCGGGCCTACTCGATGCTCCCGCCGATGTGACGAAGCACTCCGTCGCCGCTACCGGCGTTCTGCGATGACGACGTCTGGAGGACCTGCCGTGACCTTTGGTTGGCGTGGACGGGCCGGGGCCCAACAGGCCCAAGCCCCTGTCTGTTCTGCTCTGCGCGGTTGCTTTCCTCGCCGCCAGGTGTCGCCACAGCACCGTCACCGCCGCCACCACCATCACCGCAGCAGCAGCAGCAGTGACTCACCCCTGCTCACCTGGCCGCACGTTACGCATACGGTGCCGCTCCCATTCATGCACACACACCATTCACCTGGCCTGTTACCAAGGGCCGGGGCCGGGCGAGCCGCCGTCCTAGTCGGGGGTGGCCCCGAGAGGGTGTGGGAGACATGAGGCCTTCCGCATCCTCGACGACGACTGATTCGATTCACCGTCCTCGACCGCGTCTCCGAAAACAATAGCGAGCGTTTCTGGCAGAAGGCCCCGGTTGGCCCCGGCTGGCCCCAGCCAGGCGCCTGCGAACTGAGGATAGGCAGACCCGCCGAACACGGGTGCGTCGCCCGGGCCGGGCTGCCTACCCCCCAGGCGGCCGCACCGCCTCGTTACCATCAAGTGCTCCAGGCTGGTGAGCGGCGCCGCGGGGGGCTCCGCGTCGAAGGGGGCCCTCAGCTGGCCGTCCTGGAGGCACAGCAGCAGCAGGTACGCGTACACGTTCCGCTGCTGCAGCTCCGCGATGTTCGTCCAGCAGTCATTGGACAGCTTCTGCAGCCAGTCGGTGGCCAGCTGCCGCTCTGTACGGATGTTCAGAAAACACCAAACACAAGATTTGGACTTGGACGAGGGCGCAAACGGCGTGTTCAGCCTGTCTCCTCACCTTGCGGCAGGCCCAGCTTGCTTAGCAGAGCCTTGCACAGGACCATGTTGTAGTTGAAGTCGTAGTTGAGCGTCTGTTCCGTCTCGGGCTCCATTACCGTCCCAATGAGTTTCACAGCCGAATTACTCTATATCATTGCAGCGCATGGGACATGGATGGAATGGGGTGGTATAAAAATCATAAAAATGGTAATAATGTTCAAGCGAGTCCTTGGAAAGGCTTACAATGGCACTGTGCGGCGTCACCCTCCACACTCTCTATTTTATTTTTATTTTGAACTTTCGGCATATAAATTCATGGCAACACTCGCGTGGTTGTCTTGAAGTTTCGGGATCGGACAGTGAAACGCCGGGCGGCCGGGCGCACATCCGTGCGATCTGCATACGCGTGCATTGTATTCCCCATGACGCGTCGGCGGCATGCTCGCCGCCCTACTTTGGGCCCAAACTGCGCTGCGATATGTGTGTGTGTGTGTGTGTGTGTGTGTGTGTGTGTGTGTTTGTAAGAGAGAGAGAGAGAGAGAGAGAGAGAGAGAGAGAGAGAGAGAGAGAGAGAGAGAGAGAGAGAGAGAGAGAGAGAGAGAGAGAGAGAGAGAGAGAGAGACGCGAACCGCTCGCGCCGTCCGCCGTGGCTGCCTGCGTAGGCAACCCATCGTGCGTCCGAGGCACGGGTGTTGCGCAGTGCTGCGCTGCACGGCGGACGAAGGCGACCGGACCGGACCGGGCCCACGGGGCGTACTCCGTACCGTAGCCGGAACCGGGCGGCGATGAATGTTCGTTTACGCATCTGGTTTACAGCTGTGACAGGCGTGGCGAGGTGGGCTTCGCTGTAGAGCGCCAGGCATGAGGTGCAGTTTGGGCTGCCTACCCTCTGGGCGTGTACATGTTTCTCGACTTTTCCAGGGTAATAGGTTTCATGAGGCACCAATTTCATGGCGAAACTACATGTAAGGGTCGGTCCGAACACCCGAAAAAACAAAATTTAAATTTTCAAAATTCTTTAAAATGGCAAGGCTCCGCGTCGGCTCATAGCCTTACCATTTTTTAGACGAAAAAATTATGTGTTCCGGATTCTGCTTAAATTGATATGGGCCGAGAGGGGGGCTCCCTCCCTGAGCTGCTTAGAGGGATTATTTTACCAGGGCCTAGGAACAACGTGCTATCTTTTTTAGCAGTGCAGACAAACGGCTATCTTTTTTGGCAATGCAGACAAGAGGCTGTCTTTTTTAGCGGTGCAGACAGGCTATCTGGAAAAAATTTCGACCTCAAATTTTTTTTTTACGGAAATAGGCGTTTTAGAGCATTCGTTTGGCGTCAAAAAATCAAGATCGAATTTTGTTTCCAGTTAGCCGTTTTTCTGCATCGCTAAAAATAATAGCCGCTTATCTGCTCTGCCAAAAATGATAGCCGTTTGTCTGCACGGCTCAAAAAGATAGCATGTTGTTCGCAGGGAGGGTCGAGGTGTAGTTTGGGCTGTCTACCTTCTGGGCGTGTACATGAACATGCCGCGAGCCGTGCGGAGTTGTCCCGGCACTGTGTGTCGACTGTCGTGACATATCGTCAGTGAGAGCCAAGCCTACAAATTTTTGAGTCGGCTCGTAAAACTGACGGCGCGGCACGTACTGCGTAACTTTTCATACCGTTAGCTTCTGTATCCACTTTCATGATTCTTGTCTCCTTCTTGTTTCCGGTCAATTCCTGCTGCGGAATACCCCATTCGTGACTAGGTGAACCCGTTTATAGGATTCGAGGAAATCGGTGTCCACTAAACGAAACCCATTTTAAGGAATATGTTCTGACATCACAGGAAGCGACCTGCCTAAGTAGTGCCCCCGCCGAATGTACTGACTGCTGCTTCTAACAAGCAGGGAGCGATGGTGAAGAGCTGCTTAGATAGCCAAACCCTAGAGCCAGACCGCGATAATGAGATTCACAGAAATCTGTGAGCATAAGCTGCAAGGAGCCAGTCAGAGTTGCCACTCTGCGTTGTAGGCCGCAGAGTGCGAGAAGCATCAGACTAAAATTCTCAAACGTGCTGCCCGGCATTTTCAGAAAGAAATTTTTCCGGTGCGTCTTATTGTCGCCCCAAACCGATGACCACTCCACTCCAGAGCCCCGCGCCGCCCCGCGCCGCCCCGCGCCGCCCCGCGCCGCCCCGCGCCGCCCCGCGCACCGCCGCATCTGGAGTGGGGGCAGAGGAGGCGCCCCGGAGGCGGAGACGCCCGCGCTGGTGTCGCTGCCGGACCTCCCGCCAGCTCCGGCCAAAACACAGGCGACCGCCGGACGGGGCTGGACAGGACGTGACGGAGCTGCACGGCGTCACACCAACTGGCCAGCGATAGTGTTTGGCAGCGCCTCGCCACCCCACCGGAAGTACAGGCTGCATCCGGCAGGGGGTGAAATACCATGGAGCCGTTGTGGACCGTCCTTATCGGCCTGGTGACAGCCTGCCTCCTGGGGGGCCTCGTGGGCCCCGGTAACGGGGGCGCACGCGCATGTGACTGTGAGTACCGATACCGCCGAGCCGAGCCGATCCGTCCCACCTGGCCGCTCGCGCGTTGCGTCTCAAGTGCCCTTTATCGTCGGTTAGTCGGCTCCTGTCCAAGGTACACTCAGGCGCGGATCCAGGAGCGGCCCAAGGGAGGGGCAAAGTACCACTTTTTGCCTAGTTACAGGCGGAGAGGCTTCGCAGGTTGCCCACCTTTCAGGCGCCCTTCGGGCGTGGATCCGCGCCTGGGTCACTGTTAAAAATAACCACGGAAAAAAGCACGGAAATTGTACGGTCAATTAGTTAGAGGGAAGCGTCCGTGCACAGAAGGGTTCCGTGCACGGCCATCTATGTGCAGAGAGCGTTCTGTGCCCAACATCTCCGTGCACGAACGTCCGCGCCCTACATTTCCGTGGGTTCGTGTAGAGAAGTGAAAATGGTCACCAACCGATCGGTATTGAACCTGCGATCTTCCGATTTCGGACCGGATGCGTTACCTCCAGACTACGAATTATTCTTGCGTCGGAAGGCATCGGATGGGAATTACTTTCAACTGCTGGAAGTAGGGCGCTAGCTAACTGACCACGGAAAACATACGGAAGAGTCCGTGCACGGACGCATTCCGTCCACGGAAGGCCTATGCACGGACACATTCCGTCTGCAGAAGATCCGTGCACGGACCCACTCTGTGCGCAAAACTTCCGTGCACGGACATGATCAGTGCACAGAAGAGTCCGTGCTTTTTCCGTGGGTTACCACGGAAATTTTTACATATACATGTATGCGCACGGTCCATATTCAAATTGCGCATTCTGACTGTGTCGATCGATTTTTGCAGTTAAGTTGCAGAAAGTTTTACGGTCGTTGTCAGCCCTATAATGCATGTAGCTCAAACCTACTTCGAATGCAGTTTTGAAGATTTTTAATCCGCGATTGTGTTTGACAGTCTCAAAATGTACACACTGAATGGCTCGAGTTGTGGACCCCTAGAAGGTGTGTCGAATCGTGAAAGGTCATCTGCTGTGATAGTGGTTTGTCTGTGTTTTGTTAGTCTCTCTCGCTCTCTCTCTCTCTCTCTCTCTCTCTCTCTCTCTCTCTCTCTCTCTCTCTCTCTCTCTCTCTCTCTCTCTTTATTACAACAGTTCCAGGGAAGTATGATCAAAGTCTCTAGTATTGAGTCCGTATCCTTCGGCGTTATCGGCAAAATCATACACATCGCACAGTGACATTTACATATGAAGCCGCCGCTGCCAAGACTGCCGCCATCAATAGCTGTTATTCAGTGGATCGGCTCGTCGTCTGCTGCAGAGCGCCTGCAGAGCACCGATGGGAAATTAGAATACGGCATGCAGCAGGCGCTAGCAGGGACGCAGACACGCTTCCGATCCGTACATCCATACCCTCAAAGTCAAACACGGCGGCCACACCAATTCGGCTCGCGTATTTACCCATAAGTATACTTTTGCCGCGCGGGGAGACGCGGAGGGAGCGTGTCAAACTGGTCTGGATCTGAGCGAGTATGGCCTGCTTGATATCACCGCGTCCGATACAGTCCGCGGGGTCTGGGCACGAGTAGCGCCTGCTGGGTAGGCAACCACGACTTCTCCGTGCTCGCGCGTCGCGCGGGCTGGCCTACCCCAGCAATCACAGGCGCTCGGCTCGGCGCTGCCTTCTCGCCCGGGTGCTCGTCTCCTCTCGTCTCGTCACAGTCCGAGTCGCAATCTGAGATCCCCGATCTCATCAGTCCACCAGCGATCACACGATATGCCGGATCGAAAGGAGCACCCAATCCCCTGCCACTACTGTTGAGCGCGGGAAAAAAAAGGGGGGGGGGATGGAAAAGGGAAGCAGGCGACAACAGCGGCGGATAAAACAATCCGGCGAAGGCCACAGGAGGCCGGGCCTGGCCATCTTCTCCCGAGACATTCGAAACAAATCGCGACTGGAGCAGCAGCGGCAGGCGCGGCAGACGCGGCAGCCACCGCGAGAACTTGCGACTCCGAGGAGACGGAAGGCGAAAAGGGAATAAGAAAAAAAGACGGCAATAAACGTAATTCGCGTTGGGGCTAAAACGTTGGAGCGTCTTGTCTCGCACCTGCGGGCTGCGGGCTGCGGCTACCTGCGTGCGGCGGCCGCGCAGCATCACAGGACTGTGCTGGTATCAATCAAAAGCGTGTTAGCGGCGTGGCCGCGACGGCACGGGAGGCGGAGAAGAGAGGAGAGGAGAGGAGAGGAGAGGAGAGGTCAAGGGCGAGCGGCAGCCCACGGCAGCCCGCGGCAGCGGCCAGGCCACCGCTTTGCACTGATCTGCAAGGTGCCGCCGTGCCGCGCCAAGTGAAGTGTCCTGGGCGAAATCCGTCCAGAAATTGAGGAGTTTTAGAGAAAGATAGATCAAAGCACAAAACATAAAATAAAAGTGTTGTGGATGTCTGTGTCCTGCGCAGGTGGTTCGAAGGACTCCGCGGCCCCACCGGCGAATTCGCTCGTGCCGCGGGTCGACCAGAGGCCCCGAGGCTCGGCGCCGACGTCCACCCTGGACGACGTCCTCACGCCGGAGCTCGTGCAGAGCTACCTGGCCCTGCAGCTGCACCGGGCGGCCATGGACATGGCGGACAAGGCGCAGGCGAGGTGAGGCCGGCCGGGGCGGGGAGCCTCTGCAGCCGTATGGAGGGGATGGTGTTCACCCTGACGTGTCCTGCCTCCTCCAGGTCATCCACGACGCGGTGCTCGCAGGGAGTTCCCTGCTTCGTCGGCGGCAGCTCGCTGCGCCGCTCCAAGCGCTTCGCGCTGGGCCCCCGTCGGGGCGACGCCGACGTCCCGGTGGTGTCGGGGCTCGCCGGCCTGCCCCTGTCGACGCCGGCGTCCCCGCTGCTGGCGCTGCTGCCCAAGGCACCCAGGAACAATGACGACTCCAACGACGTGCCCGTGTTCAAGGGCAACCACGAGGGCACGCCCCTCATCCGGGTGGTCACGCCGCCGCCGTCTCCTCGGCCCACGGCCGCGGCCCGCGCCTCCCTAGGCACAACTGTCCCCGATGTGCCCGTCGTCAAGGGGTTCCAGGACCCTGCGCACCCGACGGCCGCGCCAACGCGCGCCTCGCTGCTGCCCGGGGACCTGCAGCTCACCCCGGAGGAGGAGGAGGCCCTCGCCGTCCTGCTGGAGGGGCGGCACCACAAGGCGACCACCGCCAGACCTCTGGCGAGGCCCACCCCGCGCCCTGCACTTAGGCCCACAGACGTCAGCGCAGTCAGCGCCGTCAGCGGCAAGGTGGGGGGCGGCGCCGAGGCCGCAGAGAGAGCTCACTTCGAGGCCACGCCATCCATACTTCAAATTTCGCCGTTGGTTCTTCTCCAGGTCGGTGGAAAAACGGCGCCGGTGGTCCCAACAACACAGCCGGGCGGAGTCGGCAGTCAACTCCACAGAAAGAAGTCCGATGGTGGCGGCCGCGGCGGCAGCTGCTGCACGCAGACACGGCTGCTGCAGGAGCTGGAGCGGCAGCTGGCCGTCCTCAGGCGGATGAATGCCGACCACCTCCGCGAGGAGTGGGTGCGCTCCAGCTACCCAAGCCCGTACTACCCGTACCTCCACAACCTGCCCGTCCACCCGGCCAGAGGTATCCCCATCAGCTAGGCGCCCACCGCCCCGGCCCCCGCCACTGTGAGTATAGTATGTTTCAACCTTGGTGTCGCACCAATAGGGCTCTCATACCCTCGTCATCAGTCTGATGAGGCTGGGCTTTCCAGAAAGCTGCGCGCATGTGGCCACAACTCGCAAGGAGGTGCATGTCCTGGTCAGGAGGCAGTAGCGGGTGACGGATTTGCGCACTCCGGATGAATGGGCCAGCATCGTTTCCCGAATGACGAGGGTGTGAGAGAATTGGAGCGACACCAAGGTTGAAACATACCATACCGTGTCTGACCTTGCGTCCGGCGTGCGCAGGGTACGACGCCACCCCCGCGCTGCTCCCCGCCTACTACCACCCCTCGTCCGGGTGGCGGCACCGCGGTCCCGGTCCCGGTCCCGGCCCGGCCCTCGGCCCATCCCCGGCCGCCTGGCGGCCTGCGTTCTTCCCCGGCGGCGCCCCCGACTGCAAGGATGACGGCCCCGGCGGCGACGCGGAGGACGGCGGCGAGCTGGACGACAAGGTCCGCTTCAGCGAGCAGCAGAGGGAGGTAGACGACCTGCGCGGAGACGACCCCCACGACGACGTCGGCGTCGACCACAAGATCGGCGAGCCCGCCGACTTCGAAATCCGTTGAGGCATTCTGGGGGGACCTTTGTGCATGCATGAACACGGAGGCAGCGAGCACGGCGAGAGACAATCGCCGGCTGTGGACGAGGACAGGACGTCACCTTGTCGCGGGCCTCGCCTCGTCATGTGTCCAGCGCCTTGCCGTGCGCATCGCGCCACGCAATCTAGAAAATGTTTTAATTGCCAGTGGCTGTGGGACCGGAGTGCCCTGGCCGGCAGCAGCAGCAGCAGCAGCAGCAGCAGCAGCAGCAGCAGCAGCAGCAGCAGCAGCAGCAGCAGCAGGCGCCCGGAATGACCCATCTCATCTCGACTGACTCACCTCGTGGACGTCCAGTCCAGGCCGCGGGAATTACATCCGCACCGCACGGCACTTAAGTCTGTTTGAACATTACAAAACTGTTGTAGCTTTATACCACGCATGCGGGACGAAGTCTGCCCACCGTGTGCGCAGTCGCCAAGCAGTCGCCAAGCCCTCCGGCGAAAGTCGGCCGGCTGTCGTTTCCAGAATTTTCCTCAACCGGGTGCCTCAACCGGGTGCCCGCGCTCCCCCCTCCCTCTCCTCACCTCGCGGTGGCCCTACACGCCCCCGCGGTCTGAGTATAAGAAGGGTGCTCGCGGTCGCCTCGGGGTCAGTTAGTTTGGAACCCCTCTGGAAGCGAAGCCACTGCTGGTGCCGCCCGTCCGTGCCCCGTCTGTCGCCACTCTGCCCCGCTGGACTTCAATTGTTTGAGTGTTGTTTGGCTGAGGCCTTGTGTCTGGACTATGTTGCCCGAAGTGTAATACACCTAAGTGCCGACTTATGCTGTGTGTTATTTCGGCTTAGTCTCCCCCTTGCTCCCCGTACTCACACACTTGCGATATCAGAGACGAACCGTTACGCCTTCAAGGAAAAGCCCTATGCCCGCTACCTTGTGACCTTGTGTGTTGCTGTGTCTAAACCGCTGACCCCGGAAGTATGAAAGGAGCAGATCGAGCCGCTGTATAAGCAGGTTATCGTCTTGGCACCTGAAGTCTCTGGGAGTCTAATGTACGAAGGAGTAGTAGAGCAGCTGAATAAGCGGTTATCTTCTCACACCTGACGTCGTTAGCAAAAGCAGAACGCTAAAGCAAGAAGCCTTGGTCAGCCGAAAAGGGGCTCGACACGCGCATAGGCGCTTCGATATTAATTCTGTTGTTTCTGTGTTTAGTTTCTGGCAACCCGTCCTTTCCCTCTCACACCGGCAGCCATGAGACCTTGAGCCGGAACTACTCCGCGCCGCTGCTGCGCCCGAGCCTCGCAGAAAGTGTCCCGCCTATCTGAAACGAAATCGAAAATAAACTAGGCGCATTATGTGCGATGGGACTAGGTCCGGACACCGGTAGTACACGCCGTCATGTTTCTCTATGCCGACCCGGGTATTTGGAAACACCTAGTCCACTTCGTGACATGCTCGTGATAAGCTGCGCCGCCACTCAAGTACTCGTCGGATAAATGCTATGTACGAAATAATATGTACAATTTTAATCACGTCTTCCGACATATAGGACCGTCATGTGATACGTTTCTTGGCACTCGATCAAGCTCTAGATGCCACTGACAAATCAGAGTATAGTACTCAGCGACTCTCTGCAGGGACGCGGGAAATCGGAGTAATCTGACTGGCAAGCGGCACATGTTGACATACCCTTAGTCCCCTAAGACGACGTTCATAAACTAGGTGACCATTTTAGGGGGGGGGATTCAGCCAATGGTCACGACCCTATCCTTAATGCATGGTATGATTAGGTTAGCCAGGTCACGTTAGGGGGGGGGGGGTCAAAAAGTGGCCTAAAATCGGTCACGTAGTTTATGAACGTCCCCTTACGAGAATACCATTTCCAAATGCCAATATTTGGCGTTTGGCGTCCGTTGATAACTTACATATCGCCATCCCTGTCCGTGGGTTTGCAGTCGACAAACAACAGCATCGCATCAGTTGAGTGTGGTCGTTCTGTGAATCGACGTTTCAATTGTATCATGACCCGATGAAAAACTTAACTCGATGGCAGATGTACGAAATTACCCGTCACGGATATCAGCACTTGGAAACAACTACTAGCGTCACATGATGGACCGACAGAACACTCCACTGGTATCTATTCTCGTTGCGCACGCCTTTCCGCAATACATAAATGCTACGGCCTGCTCGCCAATCCTCAGTTGTTCCAACTCAAGCATAGTCCAGGTAAGGGCGAGCTCAGCGCTCGGAGCTCATAGCTCAGGGGGAGTTGGTGGCGCTATCACGGCGCGGGGCGGCCACCGGCGCTCACTGACCCTCGTTTCGTGTCCGACAGGATGATCGGCTGGACCATCGCGGCGCTCCTCGCCGGAGTGGGCTTTGCCCTCTACTCCTACCTGTCCAAGATCTTCTCGTACTGGACCAGTAGGAAGGTGCCGGGCCCCAAGCCCACTCTCCTCACCGGCAACTTCGGCATCAACATCATGGGCCAGAAGAGCATCGGCGACATCTGCGACCAGGTGTACAATGACTACCGCGACGAGCCGGTCGCCGGCACCTTCGTCATGACCCAGCCTCTGCTGCACGTCCACGACCCAGAGATCATCAAGCACGTCCTCATCAAGGACTTCAAGGACTTCCACAGCCGCGGCATCTACGTCGAGACGGAGCGCGACCCCCTCACCGCCCACCTGTTCAACCTGTCCGGCCAGCGCTGGAAGGATCTGCGTACCAAGATTGCGCCCACCTTCACCTCCCTCAAGATCAAGAAAATGTTCAACACGATGAAGGATTGCTGCACCCAGCTGCAGGTATACATGCCTCTCCCCCCGTGCCCCCGTCCGAGTCTAGACCGTGCCCCGAACAGGCCTAACCACCCCACTCGTGTTGCAGGACTTCGTGGAGGCCAGGTGTGCAGCCAACGGCGGTAAGTACAGCGCCGACATCCGTGAGATGCAGGCCCGCGTCAGCACCGACGTCATCTCCTCCGTGGCCTTCGGCATCGAGAGCAACAGCATGAAGACCCCCGAGTCCGAGTTTCGCCGCATCGGCACCATGGTGATCGAGCCCACCGTCTTCAACAGCTTCCGCCTCATGGTCCTCTTATTCCTCCGCGAGGTCGCCCAGAAGTTCAAGTTCAGCACCACCGTCAACGAGATCGAGACCTTCTTCACCAAGCTAGTGGCCGAGACGGTCGCCTACCGCGAACAGAATGGCATCGAGCGCGCCGACATGCTCCAGATGCTGATGGAGCTCAAGAACAATGGCTTCCTCTCTGCCAAGAAGGGCGAGGAGCCCGGGAAGGTCGCTGGTGAGTAGTCTGGTAAAGTGTTTTTATTTCGTTTACACACTGAATGGACGACTGATTTCTCATACTCATAAACCTACCCCTCTCAACCCGTAGCGGACGGCCAGCCTAAGCTGACCATGAACGAGATGGTCGCCCAGGTGTACATCTTCTTCATCGCCGGCTTCGACACCACTTCCGCCACCACCTCCCTCACCATGTACGAGCTGACCAAGAACCCCGACATCCAGGAGAAGGTGCACCAGGAAGTGCAGGACGTGCTCAGCCGCCACAACGGCGAAATGTCCTACGATGCCATCGCCGAGATGACTTACCTGGACATGGTTATCAACGGTAAGCAGTGCTCGTCTCGTCCCCTCTGCCCAGGTTACCGACCCAGGCCCAGACCCCAGTAACTAGACCGATGTGTTTTTGCTTCATGTTTTAGAAACCCTCCGCAAGTACCCGCCTCTTCCCTTCCTAAACCGCGAGGTGATGGTGTCCCGCGAGATCCCGCTGACCAAGATCCACGTCGAGAAAGGCACCCGTGTCATTATCCCTGTGCGCGCCCTGCACAACGACCCCAAGTACTGGCCCAACCCCGACAAGTACGACCCCGAGCGCTTCAACGAGGAGAACAAGGCCAGCCGGCCGTCCCACGTCTACATGCCCTTCGGCGAAGGCCCCCGCTTCTGCATCGCCGGGCGCCTGGGCCTGGTACAGGTCAAGACCTCCGTGGCCATGCTGCTGTCACGCTTCCGCCTCGAGCCCAGCGCCGACACCCCCGAGGAAGTCGAGTTCGCGCCCAGGTCCTTCGTGCCCCTGCCCAAGAAGGAGCTCAGGATGACCCTGGTCGTCCGATAGGAATCAGCATTACAGATTATCGAACAATTTTCCGAGTACTTTCCAGGGGCGGACTGGCCCGGGGGGCGGGGGGGAAATCCTCCCCGGGCCCCCCAGGTCCCGGGCCCCCTGGGCCTCGTCCACAGAGCACAGCAGACTATTTATTGTGTATCTTGTATAGCTTTGTACTATATTTAACTAAAACGAATCTTACTGTTATGATAATCAGCAATAAATTACTATTAAACAGAACCTAACTAGTGATTTCGTGTTAAAAACCCCTGGAAGGTTGGCAAATCCGGGCCCCCCTAGCCGCTTTCCCGGCCGGGCCCTTGCCAGTCCGCCCCTGGTACTTTCATTTGCTGTCGCCTCTTCCCTCTTCCCAGTTGCCATGCTGAGCCCCTGTGCTGAGCCCACTTGGTGACAGAGTACGGATTTACAAACACAAACAGCCGATGCCGGTGAGCTCTGGCTAATCATGTGACGAGAGCCGAAGAAGGACCAGAAAGGCGGGCCCCGTTGGATTTGCAGGGGTTTCGATTTACTCTTACTGTAAAGCGAAGCAATCACCATTCGAAGTGAGAGTAGGACGGGATTAAAGCTAATGAAATTATCTTGTGCGGGATTCAAACCTTTTACGGCTCCTAAATTATTACATGTGAAAATATTCTGCCTGAAGTTGAGGCTTTCTCGTGTGCCATGCGCCGCAGGAGTTGAGGGCCAGGGTGGGTGAGGTCAGAGCTGCGAGGAGGAGTGAGGGGAACGTGCGCGTTGGTTTTCTGCGCAGCTGCCAGCACAAGGATGCAGACGACAGTTACCGCCGCAGTGCTTTAGACTGAATTAATTTCAAAATTTCAAATGTTAAATTTAATTTTTTGTGTCTTGAAGTGGTCGAGCCCTACCTTACACAATGGACTTTCGATAGCTTCCAAAAATTAAGATAAAGACAGCGTATTGGCAGAGAAGTTGGAGTAAATAGTGTGTTGACTGGGAGGCTGTACTGTCATATCGACGCTAATAAACCAGGGGGAAGCAACCACGTGCGAGGGCCTCGTTTCCATGCGGTAGCGCTCTAATATATTCAAATTATCTTCGAAACTAATGATCCGATTCGCTCCGGGCTGGTTTCATTCGATAGAGGCGAGGGGACAACAGCTCATTAAAAATGTGTACACAGATTTCAGGATTTCGTCGGATTACACCCCGAGGTTTTCGTTAATTTTCGAATTTTATTGCTTTTCTGGCCATTTCAGCCTATGTAAGTGTTATTTTTCGGCATGAAGTCCAAGTTCAACCTCAAATTCGCAATTTTTATCAATTTCTTTTTAAAAATTTCTAGAATTTTGTACACATGATTACGCTAGTGATTCGCCCCTCGGATAGAGGAGTACGTTTCACATTCGGTGGGATACTTATATATCTAGTTAACTCATATTTACTGCGTAAAATGGTCGATACTTCGTGCTAAATGGCAAATCTCCGTGAAAACGCAGAATCGTAGGCAGGATTTGCGACCCGTATAACTCAGAAAGGACAAGTGAAAATGCATATATCGATGTATATTAGCAACTTCCAAGGCATAACCTGTGCTAATATCTCAATTGCAGGTCTAAAGCACTGCTGGCCTCAATGTTATAATACGAACTATTTGCGTAAAATTTCAGCTCGCTACCGCATGGAACCGGGCGCTTTTACGCTGTTGCCACCCCCTGAATAAACTGGACAAAGTTGCAATCAATGGATTTCATGCATGAAATAAATGTCGATGAAATAGCTGACAATATGCCGAAGCGATGCGTACGAAAACGGACGTTATTTCCCTAAGGATATTAAATGGTGATCACATGAAATACTCGGACCTCTAACCTAACATCCCACATACTCCCGCGCCACTTCTACCACCCCCGCCAGCCCCCTCCTACCCCCACCATCCCCGCAAGCATGACGAACGTTCTGCCTTCGCGCTGGCGGTGCTGTTCCTGCGGCCTGGTGGGCTAATCAAGTGGCATACTCCTTACCTTTGCAGCGACTGTTGTGGCGTGGAGTAGCGTCGTTCGCGATACAAGGCCCATAGGTCTAAGCTTTCAGATTATATGAATTTCACGACGACCCGTCAAACCTGGAGCAAACAGGAGCGAGCTTAAGGTGTGCGGCCGGTGGCGGCCGAGCCGGCGGCCGCGCGCGCCAGCCTTCTCGGGCCTCTATTGTTAGGGAGCGCCCCTGATAGGTAGTCCGCTCCCTAGACTGCGTGCTGAGCGCCGACGAGGCAGGCAGCACCCCAGGCCTCGCGGTAGTCTAGACACCGGAGAGAGGGGGCCTGGGGGCGGCGCGGAGGAAAGGCGATGGTTTTGGTGACAGGCGAGAGGGCGGTGATCGGAGGAGGAAGGAAGGGGAGACGGAAACGGATAGAGAAAAGGCAGTTAGGAGAGAGAATGGCGAAGGGAGCGGACGTGCGGGAGCGAGAAGAGTGAATCCGCGAACATCGGACAACCGCGTGCGCATTTTGAACTTTCGGTACTTTGCGAACTGATCGAGTGCAATCAAGTGACGCGTGTGCGACCTTTGGGATTTCCAGCGCCATGGACATTATGGATTACGCGCCTGACCGAGCCTGGTAAGCCACCCTCGTTAGAATGGCCACCTCCATGAGTTGTATCTAGTTAGGGTGTAGATGTGTTGCTCATTTCTCAATAAACCCTGTAACTGCTAACTAAAGGTATACTCAGTCCCATCCGCTAATCATTAGCTAATCCACTGAACCACTCATCCAAATCCCGATTAACAAAACACTGTCGCATTTGGATTTCATTTTAGATGGTGGGTGTAAGCAGGCCGATCGTAGAAGAAGGTCCAAGATTTCAAATGAGATGCGTGTCATGCCGATCCGAGAAATCCAAAGCGAACCAGGGTATCTTGATGTCGGACGTTTGATTTGTTCGTGGCCGTGGCCCTCGGGCCTTCCAATGGAATGCAAAGCGCGTCGCTGCTCCCGCGAATATTGCATGAAAACTGACTAAAAACGACGTGACAGCTGGTCATTTTTTCTTTATAGCATTAAAAAGTTATAAGGATGATCTATGTGAAATGTATCATAATTTTCCGGAAAAATGAGTAATTATCGTGTGTGCGGGTCACATCAATATCAGATGTGATGACTGCGAACATGTTGAAGGTCAGTAGAAGCCTCGAGGAGCCGGTCGGTGTTATTGTGAAGGAAAGGACATGACACGCATATCATTTGAAAGCTTAGACCTTCGTCTACAGTCGTCTCACGAACACCCACCATCTAAAATCAACCTGTAACGAGCCAGAAGCACGGAAAGGAGACGCCGCGAAAGGGCCGCCACGGACCGCCCTCCGCCCGGGCCCGCTCCGTGTCTCGGCCCCGGTACTTTGAACGCTCTAGACGGCTGTAGAATTGTCGGATTGGCATGACACGCATATCATTTGAAATCTTGGACCTTCCTCTACGATCGGCCCGCTTACACCCACCATCTAAAATGAAATCCAAATGAGATAGAAGCAGGCGCGGATCCAGGGGCGGCTCTATGGGGGGGGGGGCGATGAATTTCACGACGAGCCGGCGGCCGCGCGCGCCAGCGACGAGCGAGCCGAGCCCGGGCTCGTCGCCACCACCGCAACAGTCACCTCAGCTCGCCCGGCTCGGCCCGCCGCCGAGATCGAGCCCGGCTCGTGAGCTCCGCTTGCCACAGCACGCCGCCACCTCAGCTGATACCACTGCTGCACAGCTTGCCTCTGTAGCAAAGGGCGGCGCTCAGGCAGCAGCGGTGGCTGATGCGGCAGTAGGCTCGTCGGCTCGCTCGTTGCAGATCTCTATTGCCCGCTGCAGTCCACCGGGCTTCGAGAAACCCAAAAAACTCTGCTTCGAGAAACTCTGCGCTGCGTCACGTCAGCGAGGACAGAGCAGACGCTAGCCAGCCAGCAGGGCCATTCCCAACACTTTCTCTCTCGCTCTCTTATGGAGCACCGCACGAGTGCGATATAGACAGGCCTACGAAGACAGTGTGCGCACAGCCCAGTCCAGCCCTCGTGGCTTGCCGAAAGTGCAGCCGGCACGAGCCTGGGCGGGCTGCGGCTGCGAAACCCGTTCGCGTCGCCCAGGCTCGGGTGGTATCGGTAGCGGGCATTCGGAAAGCTGCAGTGGCAGCGGCGAGGAGTGGAGGCAGTAGTGGCGATGCTTCTGTAGCCTGGCCGTTCCGTGACTCTGAGGCGTGGGTTGCCTAGATGGGCCTTTGCACCGACTCTTGTGGCGTGGAGTAGCGTCGTTCGCGATACAGTCACCACTCGCGGGGAGTACTGGCCAAACCACGTCGTCCACGTCGTGATGCAGAGTGTTGCGAAAATTAGTCGTATCCATTAACCTCTTGGGAAGGACGTTTCGAAGATTACATAAAGAAGAGGAGGATTACATTAGATGAGACGGATGACTGGTCCGGACCATGCCGTTATCGGTCACGATAACGGAACTGTGTCGCACAAAACTGTTCGTGGCGGGTCTCAATGAGTCGGGTGCAAAGAAATAACTGCGCTGTCATAGGTAAAAATCAGTCGTTTATTCGTCGTTCAAGACAGTCCACGCTTGTATGACATTTCAAGGACATTGCAATCGAACCTCGATTCAGCCTATCTCGATCTAGTCAAAAATTTTGTGGCTGCCCCGCTGACGCTCGTGCGATTAGTCTGTTTTGACGGTGGAGACACGTTAAGACTGACCGCAGGCGAGGGTTTTAAAGCGCAGATAGCGGCAAGGCTTAATCTCGGCACTAGTAACACTTGCCAAACAACTCCGAAGTAACCCCCCCCCCTCTCCTTTTTTCATTTATTGGACTAGATCGGGATTCGACATTAACACACAATCCACACGGCTAGACACTGAGATTCTTCACCGTGGGTTTCCCGATGTGGCCGAAGGTGTGTCCAAGTCTTGCAGGGAAATAAAAAGTTTCCTGGCACCGCTGACCGCGCTGCATTGGCCAGCAAGACACTCACACGCGCACACGCACACATTCCAGGGTCTGACGGGCTGGCGTTGACCGAGACGCGTTGCCAGAACGCACGTCCAAAGGTCTCCCGCCCCGCTCCCGGACTGCTGTCTCTGCTACCGGCAGATTTCTCATACGGTCCAAGTCTATCACATCACAGTCGCATCTTCCCGGAGCAGATTTCCTGGTACAGGTCCGCCGTGAGGCGCACGAAGCCCGCGCCGCTTCGGACGTAGAGAGGGTCCGCGACCACTGTCGGGTCGTACCCCTGCAGGCAGAGCAGAGTATGAGAATTAGTGCAGAGTATGAGAAACAACGCGCCGCCGTCACACCCACCTCCTTCTGCAGCGAGACCTTGACGATCTTGTAGGTGCCGGTCTTCTCCAGCTGAGGCCGCACCCGGACGAACAGCGGCCTCGCGTACGTCGGCAGGTGCTGGTCCACGCCCCTCGCCAGGGCGTCCAGGTCGATGGTGCCGTCCGCGTCCCCGACGGCCGCCATGCCGGCGCGACCCTCGGACCCCGCCACCTGCACAAAGACAAGGAGCGTTAACAGGATAGACGGAACTAACACCTGCATCATCTCTACATATTTTACAGATGCTCTAAATGCCCGGGGTCCATCGAGGCTAAAAAATGGACCCCTTTTCAAGCTCTTGTTCTTTCTTTTTTTCTTTTTTTAAAGGTGGTGAGCCCCGGCGACCGCTCCCGTTTACATATTTGCACTCGACTGATAAGCCAGCGTCGGCTGCCGTACCTCCACGCCGAACACGGCCACGTCCCGCTCCCCGACCGCCGCGGTGACGGCCGCCTCCACCTCCGCCGTGGACACGTTCTCGCCTTTCCATCTGCAATAAAATCAGCCAGTCTTGAATATGTAAGATGTTGGTGAGGTGCGGCGCGTGCTGCCAGGTCTAGGTGCCCGGCCGTACCTGAAGGTGTCGCCGGTCCTGTCTCGGAAGTAGATGTACCCCAGCTCGTCCATCACGAGGATGTCTCCTGTAACCGCGAGCACGACAGGCGAGATTAACACACAAACTGTCCACGCATCCATTTAAAACGATTTTCATTTCCAGCTAGACTAAAACCACTGACCCGTCATGAACCATTTGTCGCCCTTCTCGTACACGTCGCGGAGGATCTTCTTCTCGGACGACGCCTTGTCCAGGTAGCCGTGGAACTCCCTGGACGGGTCCGAGTCACTGATGTAGCCGACAAGCATGCCTGGCTCACCCACCTCGCACCGCTCGCACAGCCCGCTCGCCCTGTTCCGGACCACGTCGCCGGTCTCCTGGTCCACCCTGACGAAGCCGATGGGGAACACGGACAGCGGCACGGCCCGCGGCAGGAAGCCCACCGCGCCGACGGTGTTGTCGATGTTAACTGGACAGTGGGAAGCGAGAGCTGCAGACAGCCGTCGTGGCACACTACCGCACAGGCCTGCTGCCGGCGCCGGGCCGCGTCGGGTACTCACAGAAGGTGACGTTGCCCTCGGTGGAGCCGTACAGCTCGACGACGTTGGGGACGCGGAAGCGGTCGATGAAGCGTCGCCAGACGGCAGGCCGCATGCCGTTGCCGATCATAAGTCGGAGGCTGTGCTGCGTGTCGGCGGGGCCAGGCGCCGTGGCCAGCACGTACCGGCACACCTCGCCGATGTACTGCACCACCGTGCACCGGTACTTGATGCAGTCCGAGATGAACGCAGAGGCCGAGAACTTGGTGCGGAGGACGACCGTGAGGCCGTGCGTGAGGCCGTAGCCCATTGCGCACATGCCTCCCGCCGAGTGGTACAGCGGCAGCGGGCAGTACACCACGTCGTCGGGGGTCATGCCCGTCAGCATGGCGACGCCCTTGCCCGCCGCCACGAACCGCGAGTGCAGGATCTTGGCGGCCTTGGGCAGCCCCGTCGTGCCGGACGTGTAGATGTACAGCAGGGTGTCCCGGTAGCAGGGCCGCGGCGACTTGGGCTCACTGGTGGCCGCCGCCTCCACCAAGGCCCCCAGGTCATTCACCGACGGCGGCAGGGTCGCGGCGGTTGAGTCTGCGGCCACCTGCAGCTGCATCAGCTCGGGGCTGTCCAGCTCGTCCTTCACCTCCAGCACGGCTGCAAGAAAATAGGTGGGGGCTCAGCGACGACGCCGTGGGGGTAGGCCAGCCCGCACCACACGGCTGCGTGACGGGCCTGCCTACCCTCCAGGCGGTCTCGAGCCGGGCGCTAAGGTAGGCCAGCCCGCACCACACGGCATCGCCTCACCTTGGGCCAGCGCGGGCTCGAAAATAACGGCGCGGCACTTGGCGATTTCCAGGCTGTGCATCAGGGCCTTGGCGCGCTGGTTGTGGTTGATGAGGGCGCTGATGACGCCCAGCTTGGAGAGGCCCAGCCACACGCACACGTACTCGGGGCAGTTGTTCATGAAGAGCGCCACCACATCACCCTTGCGGTACCCCCGCCGCTCGAACGTATTGGCCACGCGGTTGCTGTAGTCCGCCACCTAACAAAGAAACGTCCAAATTTCTCATCTTTGGCGTCCTCGCCGTCCCGGCCCGGCCGCCGGATGGAGGGAGGGAGGCGCCGCTGGACTTTGGCTCGGCTCTGACCGCGGCCAGCGTCTGACATCCTATCCTGGGTCAACGTGCCGCGGCCGCGTGCCGGCTGGTGCCGGCCTAGTGCCGTCCTGCTCGCGGCGGCGACAGATAGCCGCAGGGCACCACAGGGCACCGCAGGGCCAGGGGACCCGGGCGCGGTCGGGGCACAGGTCAGCAGGACCACTATCAGCCGCCGCGCTCACATCTTGAATTTCAGAGGCAAAGGTCCACAAGATGCAATCTCATTGGTCAGCCCAGCCGCGGCGCTCAGCCGAGACCACAGAGTAGCACGGACATAATTATTTTTAAAATGTCATTTGCTGATAAGCCGGGATACGCACCTGCTGGAAGGTCCAGTCCTTGTCGTTGTGCCGGATGAGGACTTTGTTGGGCCGCGCACGCACCTGCTCGTCGAAGAGGTCCGCGAGGCACGCATTGCGCCTCTGCACGCTCTTCACCCATAGGAGGCACTTGATCGCCTTCAATACGAAGCTGTGTAAGAATGAGAGACGAAAACAGCGCGTTGTTTCAGTGTTTCCAGTGGTAATATTTTCCCACATATACTTCATTTTTTTCTCTGTGAAAATATGTGCAATTAGGATGCATTGCGCAGTCTTATTGTGCAAACTACAGGCAGAAGCTGCCGTGTAGACGTGAATGATTGATAGGTATAAGAGAGGAAGGAAATTAAGGCACCGATATATAAGCAGTTTATTCAGAATTAATTTCTTTATTGCGGCATCGCGGTGTCTACTTCTCTCTGATTCTGCTTTACGTTCCGCGAAGCCGGCGTTTCCCGCGGAGACATCGTCATCTCAAGTCCTGAACCGTATCCCTACTCGCGTGCGAAGACAGAGAGAGGGGGAGGAGGCAGGAAACAGAGAGTCAGACAAGGAGACAGAGCAATCAGAAAAGGAGGAACTAGTCGCCGCGCAACAGCCACACTAACACTGATATTGCATCAGAATGCACTCCGAGCGCCAGTGCCCAAGATTCTGGCCAATACCGTATTTCGGAGAAGCTCCAAACAGGAAATGAAGAATAAGTCAAGAAGAACATCAGCGGAAACAAAGCGCGGATGAGTCATACCGCAGCAGAGAGTATCTCCGCCACGGCGTCAGCCACGAGCCAACGTCAAAAATTTGGAGGCGTCGCTGTCACTGACGATATGTCACGACCATTTGGTAGGGTCACACAGCGCATCCTTCCCTCCGCTGCCTCCGCGCGGCTGGAGCATTTCCCCAGGTCACGCGACTGCGCTGCCTAAACCTACCAAATGGTCGTGATATATCGTCAGCGAGAGTTAGGCCTCCAAAATGTTTGACGTTGGCTTGTGGCCGACGCCGCGGCCGCAGATAATCTCAGCTTGCGGTTCCCCTCATACTGGATCCAATTTTGTGATTTTTTGTAACGTCTTACTTCCGTTTCGGCCCTTCTCCGGAATACGCTAATGAAATGAGATATGGTGGACTGCACTCACCTGATGTCACGCGGCAGGGTCCTGACCACGGCCCACAGCCTGCTGCCGTAGGTGGGCGCCAGCAGCACCAGGGTCACCAGCAGCGGCAGGAGCAGCAGCTGCCGCAGCCACAGGCCGGCGGCCAGCGCCAGCAGCAGCCCCACGGCCACCCGCGCCGTCAGCACCATGTTTCTCGACAGGCTGGAAGCAGGGGGAACAGAGTGTCAATAGGCAGAATAACGTTCGCTAGCCACACAGCGACGGTTCCCAGGCAAAGAAAATATGAATGAACATTCTTGGATTAAGAACGACGATTACCACCTCTACCGTTCTGGCCCCTCGTCAAAAACAATAGGGTATTTCGGAGAAGCTCAAACCGGAAGTGGAGAAGACGCGCAAGAAGAAGAAAAGCGCATCAGAGAGTATCTGCGCCACGGCGCCACGAGCCAACTCAAAATTTTTGGAGGCTTAGCTTTTGCTGGTGTCACGACCACTTGGTAGGGTCACACAGCGCCTACCTCCTCCCCGCAACCTGGAGATTTGAATCCTCGGGCCGCGCAGGGTCCTGCTGTGCTGTGTGACCCTACTAAAGAGTCGTGACATATCGCCAGCAAGAGCTAAGCCTGCAGAAATTTTGAGTTGGCTCGTGGCCGACGCCGTGGCGGAGATACTCTCTGCTGCGGTTACCCTCACTGTTTCCGCTTTTCTTCTTCTTGCGCGTCTTCTCCACTTCCAGGTCGAGCTTCTCCGAAATACCCTATTGTTGTGGGTCGACTGCGCCCCGGGGTCGCCGGGGGGTCAAAAGCCATTGGATTAAGACGTCCGTGTGAATACACTGATGTGACCCCTGTTTGGGAGGGACGCGCTGAATTACGCGTTGAAACCGAAATCAAATTGGAAACACATCAATTGTGTCCCAGGATCCCTAACACGCCGCAAAAACCACACAAAATGTTACCGCCCGCATCTCGTATGAATAATGGCGGCGTAAACTATGGACATACATCAGCATGGTGGTGACGGCAGCCGGTCTGTCGCCGCGCTCGGTCTGCTACTGTCGGCAGGTGCAGCCGACGCGCCACGCAGCGCCGCAGCCCCGCAG
Source organism: Odontothrips loti (assembly GCA_038380765.1). Taxonomy (NCBI): domain Eukaryota; kingdom Metazoa; phylum Arthropoda; class Insecta; order Thysanoptera; family Thripidae; genus Odontothrips; species Odontothrips loti. Next base: position 17,252,567 of record CM076249.1, read on the forward strand.
CGCCGCTCCTGTGTTTGTTTGTCGCGATAAGCCGACACCTACATCACTACTAATTTGCGCCCAGAAAACGGTGCCTCGATTAAGCTTGTTTGGGAAACAACAAACACTCGCCGTCGTCGGGCGCGCGTCTGCTGCTGACACTCACCGACTGCCCTGCGCTCATTGGCTGCGGGGTGCCGGGCCGGGCCGTTGACCACCAGCCGCGGGCATGCGGCAAGTACGCGTCGCTGTTCAGCCGGCGTCCGCGGTGTATGTAGAGCCATAAAAACTATCGCTGCTTTTGTTCGCCGGGAAGCCACACACTACATCCCGCACGCAGGCCGCCAGTGCCGGCTGCGCACTGCAGCATGGCGAGGCTGCCGAGGCCTCTGGCGCGGACGGCAGCGCGGCGGGAGGGCACCGCCAGGGTACCGCTAACGGTGCCGAACCGAAAGGCTGTTGACGCCCACCGCCGCCAAACCGCAGCACCTGGCACCTCGCCGGCCCCGCCCGCCGCGTCCAAAGGCCCCAGAACCGAACACAAACAGTCCCGGGGCCGGGCCCCACCCAGGTGGCCCGGCCCGCCCGGCCCGGCCGCCGGCCCTACCCGACCCCACCGTCACGACCATGGCAGCGGCAGCGGTGGTGGTCGCCTCACTTCACTTACCTCGGACACGGCCCGGCAAAACAATCAGATATCGGCAGTGCCAGAGGCGGGCCGGCCGCAGGATTACTGAGCGCTCCGGACGGGTACAGCCTGATAAGGAAGCAGGCGCCGTGTTCGCGGGGGGCCTCCGATAGTGCATACTCTGGTGGAGGGGCACGTGCTAACACGGGCGGCCGCCAAAGGCCCCCATCGTGCACAAGGTGTCAACGTCGGGAGCGTTTCGGTGTGTTTGGGTTCGAGCGTGCTTGTATGTTAAGTAAATGTCATACGAGTTTTGATGAACATTTGGGTGGTGGTTCGCTAGATAGCATTTCGTAAATTTCCTGGGACCTGTTCACCCCGCTTATCCAATGGAGTATTGTACTCCTACAGAGGCCGCACGGAAGGACGTGAACAGTGAAAGGCGACGTCAGTTTTCCGTACCACCGTCCCCTTCTGCAAGAGAGGTTTTCAACGAGGCTCAGAAACAGAAGCTGAAGAACAAAAACACTTCCAGACCGGAAGCTCTCGTGAGCAGGTATGAGAAATATTGATGCACAAGCAGCGCGCCAAATATGGCAAATAACCTCTAAATTCGCTCAAAACGCTATTCAAGTTTCTCTCACCTGCTCTCGAGACTTTCCGTTTCTGAGTCTCATTGGAAACCTTTATTCCGACGCGATCTCTTCATCCCGGTTTCGTCTCCTCGCACTTCCGCTCACACTCTCCGCTGGAATACCCTATAACCCTAGCTCAGCTCTCCCTAATGCTCACCTCGCCCGGCGACGTGACGGCTCTAGAGAGACTCAAGAGTCTCTATACGGCTCTAAGAAACGAATCCGACCCGAGCCGCTGAGTCGTTGGCACTCCTGCGAATAACAACAACACACAGCAAGGAGGCGAGGCGAGGGCCGAGAGTGGTGACGACGCGGCCAGTCCAGTCCGCAGCCCACAGCTCAGCAGCACAGCCCACTCCTCAACGAACGAGATACTGATCCGATCCGCTGCCGTCCGGCCCGGCCGCTCCGCTCCGCTCCGTTATGTTCTGTTCCGATCCCGGGCCGGCCGGCTCGGGCGCGGGCTCGCCGGCTCGGCTTGGCGATCGCACTACGGCACGGCACGGTCAGGTCTCAGCCCGGGCTTAGGACAAGCCACTGCGTTTTGATAAGCTCCGCTCCCCCCCCCCCCCCCCACTTGGCCCGGCGGGTCACTCGGTTACAAATCAGTGCATCGTGTTGGTGTTCGTGTCAAGGTCCTCGCCCCCCCCCCCGGGGCCACGAGCAGTGAGTGAACATTGTGTATTCTTAGGGATCATGCATTAGGTAGGGTCACGATATTGCCGCAAGCGTAAACCTCATTCGGCCAGTCTGGGCACCAAAAGCGCCTGCTGGGTAGGCAACCACGACTTCTTCATGCACGCGTGCCGTGCGGATTGGTCTACCCTAGCATTCGCAGGCGCCGTCTGTACCACTTCTTGTGCTGCCAATGTTGGACCATCGGATGTACACCGGGTGTACCCCCTGCCTGTATGTACCGGGGTCCGGGGGTATAACTATGGCTCTCTGACTTTATCCCCCCCCCCCCCCTCCAGTGGTGAAGGCGGTAGTGGGTATGTTTGTGGCAGCTCCAAGGTGGGAGCAAGGGAAGGGAAAGGGGTGAGGGGAAAATTATACAGAAAATCAATCAAGTGAATCTTTCCGAAATAATTATTCCAGAACACTTTTCGGATTTTTTTTTCTATCCAACATAGGACCGTTGCAGAGGGACGTAGCCTAGCCGCCACCTCAACGCTGGTCGCGGTGGGACAGGAAGACCCCCTCCCCTAGGGGTGAATGCAGCCCGACCGGCTAATCTTAATGGTAATTTATTTACTATCAATAACAAAAAACGCATTTTTATGACACAAAATTTTTGCACGACATTTGCGCTTAATTTTCTACACAGGGAAAAAAAGTAACATCACAGAATAAAAAATGTCCTTCTTCGAAACAGAGTTGAAGCAAACAGTCGAGAAACACGCCCACTTTTGAAAATATCAGTGTCCATTTCACGATAATGCATTTCAAGGGCCTTAACTCCGAATGACCGATTATTTCTTCAGTGTTTTTGGTTTGCGTCTTCAGACGTATGATTGCCTCTGTCATTCGTCTGATTATTGATATGATTTAGAATGTTGTTTTGAAGCTGTAGGTGCTGATTGACGTTCTCTTTCATTTCACAACCCTCTTCCTTCTCGTTCGGCTGGGGCTTGGAGCTGATGATGTGCTCCTCGGGCTGCACTAGGGATACGACGGGTTTGACGTTTTCGTCGTCAAATATTTGGACGTCCTTCACGAAGTACCACACACCGGCGTCGAATAAGGTGCCAATCAGGACAAACGCTACAAAGACACAGTCAAGATTTTGATCCGGCTAGGTTTTGTTGACGTCAAGTCCAGTACAGTATTCCAGTATTCCTTACCTGCAGATGTGAGGTTGAGGAGATACCGCAGCGACTCTCCGTTGTAGAGCCAACAGTTGCCATTGCCCGAACAAGTTTTCCCCCACACAAGACATGTCGCATCTGAGAAGCAAAACATGAATACAAATGAGAATTATACTGTCGGGAACCCCTTAAGGTTAATAACCTAAACTTACCCATGAGGTACCCGAAAAAGATGGGCGACGGCATGAATGCGAACAGGCTCATGAGGGTGATGCCGAGGCCCATGGCCACCGGCTTGTCCTTCTCCTCGACGCACCTAAACCAGGAAATGTTAATCGAAACCCGTGTTTCCAAGGAGGCGAGAAATTGGCCAGGCAAAAATGCAATCGGTCGGCAGGACTGCTTTAAAAACTCGAGCACTTCCAAAATCCAAGTCGAATCCTTGTCGTTTGGTGGAAGGGTATTTTTTACCTGACGGACACAAGGAAGTTGGTAGCCCTGCCCGTGGCCCCGCTGAACTTGAGGACGCAGACGACCGCGAGGAACATGTAGAACATGTGCGAGCAGTCGACGGGGCAGGCTCCCGGCGTGGCGATGCCCCCGTCGGGGAAGGTGGCGGCGCCGAACACCCGGGCGGCCAGGGCGGGGGCCGGGGTGGTTGTGGACGTGACGTTGCTGGCGAGGGCGGGCGCGATGCAGCTGCAGTTCGTGTACACCTTGCCGCCGGTGGGCAGGCGCTCGTAGTCCCTGCAGCCAGCGTGGCAGGCCGAGATGAACGTGGTGTACCCGTCAGAGGCGCACACGGGCGAGTACTTGGCGTACTCGCACAAGCAGTCCGCGTTGCACTGGAAGGACGTCTCCAGCCTGCAACACACGGCCGAGGTCAGCGCGTGCTCCTGCGGGCCCGCGGGTAGGCAGCCCGTCCGGACGGGACGCGCGGTGGGCTGCCTACCCTCCAGGCGCCTCCTGCGCCAACCGCGGCACTCACTCCCCGCTGGCCTTGAGCAGGCCGCCGTAGCTGTCGTTGTCCGGGCAGCCCAGGAAGATGTAGGAGATGATGCCGGCCGCGGAGATGAGCCCCACCAGCGTGTTCCACAGCGCCATCTGGCGGGCGTGCGGCCGGTACTTGGTGATGACCAGGCCGGATAGCAGGATGCCGAAGCCCGAGAACACGATGCCGACCGTGCCTGCCGACAGTGAGGACTCCGGCTAGCACATCCACGCTAAAACCCGGCCGTGATACATACTTGACATAAGTGCGTAAATCAGTAAAACCTGTGACGAGGCTGGAACTAGAGGCGGACTGCCTGTACTGCGTCTCGATGTACTTGGGCATGTAGATCCAGTACGGCATGTAGCCGAAGAAGTAGAAGACGGAGGCGGCGTTGTTGCACATGAGGGTCGGGTTCTGCAGCAGGCGCTTGAACGTCGTCAGCATGTCTGTTGGCGTGACCAGTGGGAAAAGGGCGTTGAGAAGAGTCCAGGGGGTCGGGCCGGCCGGGGGCACCTGGCCTAACCTCCACACCTACCCGCACCCACCTTTGATGGAGGCCTTCGGCTGGTCGTCGAGCTCACCGCTCTTGTTTTGCACCTCCTGCTGCGCCGCGCGCCGAGCCGCCGCCCGGGGTAACGTCTTCGGGAACAGGCCGAGCACCGAGGCGAACAGGAACAGCAGCACGGCCAACACGATCCAGCCTGGTGGGCAAGCCTTCATTTCTTATCCCAGTTTTGCTGCCCAACTCATTACTAATTTTTTTCTGACGAACGTAGCAATTCCTCATAGGACGCGCGGATAACGCTACTAGTTTGCTACCCTCCTGCCCACCTACCGAGCCACCAGGCGCCCAGCCACCGGGGGTCGGTGTTGTCGATGGTGGGGGTGAGGGTGGGCGATATGTACAGCTTGAGGCACACGGACGCCAGCGCGTACCCGATGCAGGGCCCCAGCATCCGGAGGAAGTATGAGAAACCTGGCAAGAAATCGAGACTGTCGTTAAATACGCCAAGGGTTCCCCACCGATGATCGGCGGAGATTACGAGATTCCCCTCCGGCAGGTCGACGACCTTATCTCGGCGGGCACATCCACACGTAATAAAAAACGAAAAACAAGTTAAGAGGCGGAAGAGGGATTCGCGCTACTGACTGATTAGGGCCGGGGTCTTGTCCTTCTTGATGTTGTCATCCATGTAGGAGACGCCTATGGTGTAGTACAGCGAGCCGCCGATGCCGGACACGAGCTGCGCCAGGAACAGGATGATAACGGGGGCCAGGTTCCCCTCCTCCGCGTCACACGAGATGGGTGGCGTGCCGTCCCGTGAGCACATCAACTTCCGCTCCATCTTGTCTGGAACAGAATCGCGAGGATAGTGGGGGCTCCCACGGATCCCCCACCCGGAGCTGGAGCCCTGGAGCCCGGATCCCGGAGCCTGGTGCCGCGCACTTGCCTCTCTCCTCCCGGGACGCGTTGCGGTCGTACACGGCGCCGTGCTCCACGGTGAGGCCCAGCGAGTCCTCGCCCGGGCCGTACATGAGGTGCGGCAGCGCGGTGAGCAGGCAGTACAGCACCACGGTGTAGATCCCGAAGGCGATCCATCGCGGCCGGTGGCCCTTGCCGGCGTAGTAGCTGAGGAAGACGGACACGAACAGCTGCGTGAAGTCGTTGCCCACCGTGATGACCCCTGTCGGACATGTGCACGCCAGCGGGGGCCTCTTTAAAAGCACATTCACTTTGTGTGTGTGCGTGTGTGTGTGTGCGTGTGTGTGTGTGCGTGCGTGTGTGTGCGTGTGTGTGTGTGTGTGTGTGTGTGTGTGTGTGTCCGCGCGCACGGGTATCTGAGGGGGTATGCCGGTCGGTTCGATAGGACATATGATTGTGGGGAGCTATCTGCCGCGGCAGGTAGGCGCTGTGTCCGCAAAGGTGTGCACATTGGAGGGACGGCACACGGACGCGGTCGGTCGGGGAGTCGCGGGGGCTTAAACGGCGCCGATAACACGTGTCTTGTCTGGAGATGTCCAGACGTGGCCGATCAGTCGGCCGGTCAGTAGCACACGTAACCGATAAGGTGACCGGTGCGGTGCGGTGCGGACGGGCCGGGACGGGCCGGCACACCGACAGAGAGACGCTGCCGGTAATGCGACGTGTACTATCTCCATCGACCGTAATACTGTGGGGGGCAGGGCACTTTGGACTCGGCGAGCAGTGCCGGCAGCAGACCCGCACCCACAAGCATGCGCACGCACGCACCTATGGTCTTGCTGGGGATCTTGAACCTCTTCTCGAGCGTGGTGATGATGCCGTTGGAGTAGGCGTAGCTGGCCGAGAAGATGCAGCCCAGCAGGCCGTATATCAACACGTACACGTTTTTCGTCGCGAACCTTGAGGGACAACAAAGGAAGGACGAGCTTTAAAAGTCTATTCGTTTTCACCTGAGTTGTATCACAGAAGAATGATAAAATGACGTTCGACCTTCCGCTAGCAACAATCCCAACTTCCGTATCCGGCCAGTCCGTCCTGCCAGCGGAGTCCGGCCCGTGGCGAGCAAGTACCTCTGCAGGTAGGCGCCCCGTATGAAGCCGATGCCGCAGGTGGTGTCCTCGGTGAGGGGCAGGTCCCGGTACAGGTCCTCGAGGTCGGCGGGGGTCACGGGGGTCTTGACCGTGTCGCCGTCGGGGGCCTCGGGGGAGTGCGCCGGCGGCACTAGCAGGGGCGCGAGCGCCGCCTGGTTGCCGTCCTTCCTGTCCGCGGGCATGGCGGTGGACGTCGTGACGGTGGACGTCCTTTCCTCGCCGTGCGGCAGCCTGGCCGGCGGGGACCGGCGCAGGTCAGGCCGCGGGGGCGGTAAGGGGCTGAGTGCCGGGGGTGCCGGCCGTGGTCACTGCGTGCGGTGGCTGCGGCTGCGGCTGCGGCGGCGGTAGGTTCGGCAACACACCCACGTCCCTGTCCCAGCTGTCCCGGCTGTCCCCCTAATGCCGAATGTCGGGGCTCGGGGCTGGCGCTGGGGCGGCCGCTGCCTCTGCTTGACGTTGGCGCACGGCGGCGCTCCCAGATAACGACGAACCATCGCTCTCGCCGTCTCTCTCCTATTCACGGCAGTGCCCCATCCCCGCCCTGCGTCCAGAGAGAGACAGAGCGAGACAGAGTGCATTATCATCATCGCCCCGTGTCGATCCCACACCTCTCCGGCACTAAAAGAACGCGAAACAGCGCGTGGGGCAGCGGCAGCGCTCAACGCTGGCCGGGGCTGGGGTGGGCCGGGGGCGGGCCGGGGGCGGGCCGGGGGCGGGCCAGGGGCGGACCCGGTCCAGGTCGTGGGCCTTCCTCACATAATTGCTCGGTTCGCCGAATATTTCTGTCTCCATCGGTATTTTTGCCGCCGGGTACACGCCGGGCCGAGTGGCATAATGTAATGCTTTTACTGGGTCATTAAACTCGGCACCGAGGGGTCTGGAGTCTGGACATGGGAAAACATAGAGTGGAGGTGGGGGTGAGCCAGGCCAAGACGTCTCCAGGTCAGAGCCTAAGCCTAACTCTAATCCTACAAGCCTAACGCACAGCTGAAGAATAAAAAGGTGCCCTTGTGCCCTATCTCTATTCGACAGGCCTTCTTTACACACACACACACACACACGCGCGCGCGCGGCATGGAAGTGGGCCTGGCACGACGTGGCGCAGCGGCGCTCGTTGTGAAGAGTTGTAATCCTAACCGGGGTATTTAAACACTGCGGCCCTACTGTTTCGTAACGCGCGTCCGACGCCGCCGAGGGGTGGGGGCGACGCCTGACACGTGCGGACGCCGCAGTACGCGGGGCGCCCACGGGCCCCCAGGGGGCGCCACCGGCGACTGGCGCCATCCCGTAATGCCGTCATGCATGGGCGTAGGGACCGGGAGGGGGAAGGGGGCAGTGTCCTCCCCTGATGATCCCGAAGGGGGAGGCGCCAAATGCGCTTCAGAGGGGTGGCAAATAGGTGCCGAAGGCGCCCGCTATGAACAACGTGGCGGTTCACAGGCGCCCAGCAGGTGCGCCCAAGGCACCCTCATGTCACTGGTGTCCGGGGCGCCCCGTATAGAAGCGCCAAAAAAGGGCGCGCCGACGGCGTGGAAAGTCAAGCGTTACTGTTTTTGTTGTGTTCTGTTTTATTATCAAACGACTTGGTCGATTGCCCAAACTAAAAAGTAATTAGTGCAAAACTGCCAATTTTTATAATACTTTTGGCGATTCCACGAAAAGTTCCTATCATTTCCGTCGATTTGCGACAAAACGGTGAGGAGGGGGGGGGGGGGGGAGGGGGCGCCGTCGGGCCTATGGACTCTGCCCGCCACTGACTTTAAAACGTTCCTACGCCCATGCGTCATAGACCGCACTGTACCCTTTTTTGGCGCCAGCGCCAGCCCTCGTTTCCAGACTGCTAGTTATTGCATAGTTTCAGCGGCGCGGCGCTTTCTGTCTGTTGCTGTACGAAGCCGTGCAGCCGCCGGTGCAGGGCGGTGGCGTAGGGGAGGAGGGGGAGGGGAGCGGGCGCTTGCGTGTCGTGGGGTTGTGATGGAATAAAAAACAATGATCTGGAAAACGGTGCCGATCTCGGCCGAGTAGTGGCCGCCGCAGGGCTGGGCCGGTTGGGCCTCGGGCTGCTTCTTCTGTCCGCAGCCGTAAACTGCGGCTCCATTGTGCAGCTAATCCCCGGTCCAATTGCGTTAGAGAGAGAGAGAGAGAGAGAGAGAGAGAGAGAGAGAGAGAGAGAGAGAGAGAGAGAGAGAGAGAGAGAGAGAGAGAGAGAGAGAGGGGGGAGGGAGACGCGGGGGCAGACTGAGAGAGAAGAGACACGAAGGAGAGAGGAGGGGAAGGACAGAGAAGAAGGCGAAGATTCCAAGGCTCCCGCGCCGCACGGACGGAGGGCGACGCGCAGCGAACCTCGCCGAGCCTTCTGTTCGGCCTCTGCGTGATTTGTTACGTGAACTGTACTGGGTGGGGGGGACCGCGGTTCAAATCCGGCACAGTGCAGTTTTTAGACAACACTCAAATGGCCTCGCGCACACATGCGGCTTGACACTACAGGCAGCAGTACGCGTCCGTGCAAATAAAATGCACGCGTCTCGCGAAACATAGCCCTAGGCTAGACGACTGCGCTTATGCGTCGCAAATAACTCTCTCTCTCTCTCTCTCTCTCTCTCTCTCTCTCTCTCTCTCTCTCTCTCTCTCTCTCTCTCTCTCTCTTTCTCTCTCTCTCTCCCTCTCTATCTGCGCTGCGATGCTGTAGCGGCTTCCCAGAAGTCACCCGTTTTCCATTCATTTCCTCACACGACAACATGAGATAGCTATTACGTAGAGAGAGAGAGAGAGAGAGAGAGAGAGAGAGAGAGAGAGAGAGAGAGAGAGAGGGGGGGGGGGAGATGGACAGGGAGAGAGAGAGAGAGAGAGAGAGGGGGGGGGGGGAAGCCCGACAGGTAGCATACGACCCGGTGGCCCGGCCCATCCCATCCCTTGCCTTGGTCTCGGCGCGCCTGTTGTGATACAAGTCCTTATCACTGTTTGCCAGCGCCGGTACGGCATATGGCACAGGATCCCGCAG
>CM076249.1:17267185-17277185 GCA_038380765.1 Odontothrips loti
GAGCAGATGAGATGCCGGGGCGGCGAGCGCGGTGCGGCTGCGGTCCAGCGGCTGACGGACACTTCAAATCCATCAGTTACTCCTGCGGTGGTACAGTCAGAGTAAAGAGTTTGTGTAGCGTTGTCAAATCCTGGAAATGAGAGCCCGATCGTAGTGCGTGTGGTCGGCCCCACGACGTCAGCGCGGTGGGAGGGCTCTCTGGTCGGCCGGCCTTGGCTCGGCCCTTGGCCGTGTGCTCCGAGTGTGCTCTCCCTCCATTCTGCACCAGCTCGGCGTCGCCGTCATCAAATATTCAGATCAGTCGCGCCACGTCCCTCGGCCCGCCTCGGCCCGGGTCCGGAGATCCGATAGAGAGTTTGAAGCAGAAATATCGCGGCCATATCGTGCTGGCCTCCCCTTCCCTCCCTCCGCCCCGGAGCCTCCTGAGGGGAGACAGCTCATGGCGGCGACCCCACCCCGTCTTACACTTTATTGGACTGGGGGAAAAAAATACGATTGACAGCAGCCAGCGCCCGCTGGGTAGGCAACTACTGCGTGTCCGCGAGTCGTGCGGGCTGGCCTACCCTTAGCACTCGCAGGCGCCTTCCACCGCCGGGGTCACAGCGAGGGGTATACATTACATGGTAAAGTCACTGTACATCGAACGATAGACAATCTATTGTACAATCACTTCCAGTCCCTTATATATTGACTGGAATGTTTCCGAAAATATTCAGAGCGGAAAACTTCTCATGGCATGTTTGACCTCTGGTGACAAAACCTATATCGTCGCGGCTTCCGCCAGGACCCCTGCCTTCAACGTGGGTGATCCTACGGGAACCGGTGCTTTACGGCTGCTAGTGCACTCTCAAAAATGAATGCTTGATTCAAAGCGATTTTGATGCGAATCTTGTATTCTTGTGGGATTTTGTTGATTTAAGAATCATCTGCGTACATCAACCGTCTGTATGCTTGGCACTAGCATATGAAGCTTGAGGCACGTATTGTATTCTTGGGACAAGCATATAGTATCCCTCAATCAAGCATAATATGCTTCAATCAAGCATAATATGCATGTGGGATTATTGGCGTTTCAAGCATGAAATATGCTTGACTTTAAGCATTTTATGCTTAAATCGTGCATTCATTTTTTGAGAGTGTGGGCCCCGGGCAGACCCTAGCCCGCGCCACTGGCCGAGGCCCCGCATAACCACGGTCTTCGGAGACTCCATCATACTGTAGTCAGTGTAGTCATCCTCGCCCGCAGTCTGGTTTGGATTGACCCTATCAATCATGGGGTTCTGCCCCTGCGAAGATTTGGGGGACACAAGTTCCCTTCGTACACGGCCGAAGCCACTAACTGTACTCTACTCGCTACACTCCGAGTAGTCGCATGTCCGCACCTGCCAGATTCAGAGGCGTCCGTACATCTCCAGAGTCTCCCCCCGGGATTTCTCCCCAAGCACAGAGCAACTGTCGAACCCGGGACACAGTCCGAGATAGAACAGCGCCGCGATACTCATCGGCCGAAGCTCCATATGGCAAGTCCCCAAAAGCAGAACATGAAGAAAAATATTGAACCTCGCCTACCCTCGTCTCCCTCAGTAATTTCTTCCACTCCACCTCCAGTCATTCTCCGGTACGTCCAGTCATTTGGTATTGCAGTAACTGTAGAAAGGTTTCAGGATTCGTGTGCCCCTCGGGTCACAGTCACATATATGGCCGCTGCAAACGCGTACTTCTGCCGGGCCGAGGCTGCTGCTGTGCTCCGTGCGCTCCCTATTTCTATATCGCACCCGCACGAAATAACGCGCGAGGCAGCCACAAAGCCGTGTGTGTGTGTGTGTGAGTGTGCGTGTGTGTGCGCGTGTGCGTGTGCGTGTGTGTGTGTGCGTGTGTGTGTGCAAGCTCGTCTCAAGGCGAACGCAGGAGCCCCGCACACCCACACCACACCGACCCCTCTGCGTATTATTGGCATTGGCAGTGGCCATAACGAGAAATAAATACAAACACAAGGCCGCGGCGTAGCGTGCGCGGCGCGGTGCAAAAGAAGAACTAGACACAGACACGCACACACACACACACACACACACACACTGCCGCCTCCCCTACCCACAAATCAAAGAGAGCAGCGAGTAGGCGAGAGCAGGGGCGGCGGGGACGGCGGCCGGATCCGAGGACCCTGAGTCTAATCATGTAATGGCCGCGGCAGGACCACGCCAGGGCCGCCAGGACGCCGTCGTCAAACGGCAAAGACTCATTAGAAGAGTTCGATCATCATGGAGACGCGCCGCCGTGCGTCACCGCTTTCAGAGGACGCCGGGCTGTCGGGCTCCGTAAGGCTGCCGACGGGGCAGGTCCCGGGGCATGCACTGTGCAGCGCCAGCCCTCAATAGGGTGGACGTGAACAACCACCCCACACGCGGAGGGCGAGAGGCCTCGGACCACCTCAGACAGAAAGATTCGGAATGTGTTTCTGATTTCCGGGGTTGTCTTCATGGCGCCGCCACTGCCTGGGACTCCATGTTCCGCCGGGTAGGACCCGACCCCCCGACCCGCAACCATTTTTGACATTTATTTTCCGAATCCGCCGCTCGGGACGGGGGCCGCAGACCGGAGACCGTTCCCTCGGCACCGGGTCGAATGGGTTGCCTAAGCGGCGGGCGCGGGGGCTGAGTGGACCTACGGGCGGGCGGTAGCGGGTAGTAGCGGGCGGTAGCGGGTGGTAGCGGGCGGTAGCGGGCGGTAGCGGGCGGTAGCGGGCGGTAGCGGGCGGTAGCGGGCGGTAGCGGGCGGTAGCGGGTGGTAGCGGGCGGTAGCGGGCGGTAGCGGGCGTGTGTCTCCATTCGTCACCTGCATTCACGTTGGAGCCCGAGCTCGCGGGCGGAGCTTTGGTGAGTGGCCGGGCGGGGCTGGGCGGTTCACCATCCCCTCCGCCACCGGCCCCGGCCGAGAGCTGATGGAGAGCCGAGTGGTGGCCAGATAGGACCCTCCTCCCCTGAGCAGCGGAGATTGGGGGGAGGGATGGGGGGGGGGGGGAGCTCAGGCAGTAATCGGCGACCAGAGAGTAACCACATAAATCAATTTACTGCGCGATCCGCAGGGATTAACTCATTCCTGTGAGGACCGGCAGGACGAGCAGGCAAGGCCGGGGCAGCCCTCAGCGCCCACCGCTACTGCTGGCCGCTACAGGCATTGCCTGCCAAAGCACAGCCCGCGCACTCCATTCACAGGGGTCGGGTTCTCGGGGGTCGGCCGGCTGCCGGCTGGGACTAGGGTTGTGCGCACAGAAAGCGCGGGTTCAAGTCAGGCGACTGCACCCTTGACTCCAGAATTTCCGCCAGGCAAACCGAAGATATGCTTGGTACGAGTATCGTCCAAAGCCCATATTTAATTAAGGCAATACTTCTACTAAGCATCTCCGATTTTCTTGCCAAAAATTTCAGGTCAGGTATGCAGAAATGAGGGTTCAGGCGTTTGGCGACGTTCCTCAGACCTCGGGTGTTGATGCAGCAGCGGCAGCGGCGGCAGTACAGAAGACTCTCGAATCTGAAAAGAAGAACTCTCGCCACTCTGCGGAGAATATGAGATTAATTGAACGTCGTAATCGAGTCAAAACTCCCATTCTGCTTCGCTAATATCATTTTTCACCCTTTCACGCTCCATACGCCGCGGCGGTGGTGGTGGTGGCGAGGGGAGGGAGGGAGGGGTGTCGGAGCGATACCCTTCATTGCGAGGGTTGCTCCGAAGGGGAGCAGCAGCGGCAGCAACAGTGGCCGCAGCAGCAACAGCAGCAGCAGCAGCGTCGGCATCGTACTTCCTCGCCGCCCCCACGACGGTCATCTCCTCTATTTTTATGATCACCTTGGATTTGGTGGTTTAATTCGGAGTTATTTATCTGCGTCCCGAGAGGAGCCAAGGAGACGGGGCGGGGCGGCGGGAGATGAAGAAGAGAACTCATTTCTCTCATTTCCTCTGATCCCTTCTCTCGGGGAGGAAAACGGCTGCTTCTTGCTAGTGCGCCGCCGCTTCTTGGCTTTCGCCTCGGCCCCCGCTTTTCCACGTAGCTGCCTTCTAATTGCCCAACTGCCCTCTTGCTCTTTTTATTTTTCATATAAATACACGCGCGTGAGAGAGAGAGAGAGAGAGAGAGAGAGAGAGAGAGAGAGAGAGAGAGAGAGAGAGAGAGAGAGAGAGAGACCGAGATAAGGGGAGAGGGGGAAGCATCGGGAACATCCCGAATATAAGAATATCGTCCTGTGCCGATATCGCATCTCACCTGAGCTGCAGCGGTTTGATATCGTATCTCACCTGAGCTACGGCGGTTTGATATCGTATCACACCTGAGCTACGGCTGTTTGATATCGTATCACACCTGAGCTACGACGGTCTGATGTCGCGCCGGGCTTGTCAGCGCCAACATCGGCCTGGCCTGGCGCTGTATTGTTTTGGGACACACACCACCCCAGCGCGCGCGCTTTAATCGGAGCAGAGTTTCAATTTCTCTGTGACGACAGTGTGTGTGTGTGTGTGTGTGTGTGTGTGTGTGTGTGTGTGTGTGTGTGTGTGAGTGAGAGTAAGAGACACAGACAGAGGCAGACGGATACTGTCATCCCTTTGTCTCTCGGTTCAGTGGCACACATTTCCGCCTCCGCGCGGCGAAACCCTTCGCCGAATCAACCGTCAAGTTACAAGTCACGCCTCGCGTGGCATCCGCGCGCGACAAGATAACACGGGCGCGACCACGCGTCGTGTGTGTGCGTGTGTGCGTGCGCGCGTATGGAGAGGGGTAGACAATAGTAACAGCCCACATACCTACAGCCGCGTGACAAGTGTCGATTTCTGCCAGCTGTTCGGATCCCCTATTTTCCGTCGCAAAAGAAATGTCTTGAGCATGACGGTCTGCTCAAACACTAATCAGCCCGCGACCCGTCCATCCAGCCAGCTCGGGGCCCGCGGAGTTTGTTGAGATTCCTCTCCCCTCCCCTCCCCTTCCGCTGTCCCCCGCGGCTCCCTCACTTCCCGCCCGTGTCACTCCCGCCCCGCTTCCTCCTCAAAGATAATAAGTTTGGGTGTTTGCGATGTGTAGTTGTGACAGGCTGAGCCGGCAAGGCCCGGCACCGCCGCCGCCGCCGCCGCCGTGGCCTCCGACTCCACGACGGGGGTTCGAGTCCGGGGCCTCCGGGGCCTCCGGGACCGCGGAGCTGTCGGAGATCACCGCACGACATGCCACGATAAAACTTTGGTGACCCGTGGTGAGCCTGCCGTTGGCAAGGTGTAAAACGTGTCGTCATCGCCGCGGTCCCGGTGGCCGTGGCGGCTAATGACGGCCGTGCCTCCTGAGCGGCGCCTTGGCCAGGCCTTGGCGAGGCCTAATCACGCGGCCTTTTAATTCTGTTTACCATATTCAGCACGAATTGAGCTTCCCAGCTTAAGTGGGAGCGGTCCTGGGCCAAGACCCGAGCCTCGGACGGCCCCGTGCCGCTGTGCCGCTGTGCTGTCCTCCGCTCGGCTGGTTCCAGTGGCGCGGCCAGCCGAGCGGCCCCAGCGGCCCCAGCGGCCCCAGCGGCCCCAGCGGCCCCAGCCCCGCCCAAGCCGAGCGACGCTGGGGGATGCAGAACAGGGATCAGTAGGGATTACGACAAGAAAAGAAGGTCCCCGGAAAATGCACAGGGCAAAAATCTAAACATCTCGAGAAAAGGGTTGAAGGACTTGAGCGCGGGGGCTTAGCAAAGCGGAGTGGAAGGGCTAGGATCTGGGAGGGAGCGGAGCGGGGGAGGGCGAGGGCAGGACAAGGGGCGGAAGGGCGGGCGGGTATGCGCGAAAAAAAAAAACTGCAATGTAGGGCACTTGTGCTGAACACAAGTCGGGAGCTCCTGGGGCAGGTGGTCCGTGGAGTGACCTATAGACACGCTACATGCTCCTCCCGAGGAGTCAGCCCACCGTCCGCGCGCCGCTGTACCCGAGAGTTAGTTCATTCTGTTGATCTTGGCGGCTCCGCTTCCAGCAATTTATTCCCTCAGGCCGGATCCATTTATTTTCTCCTCCGTTGGGTTTTTGTGGGTCGTGGCTTAAGAAGCAGAAAAGGATTACGGTTGGCGATCTAAGTGCTGCCCGATCTGAAAGAACCACCCCGAGCCACCCTCCCTCCAGCTGAGCAACCCTTCCGGCCGACTCGGCGTGGCATTGTCTTTGGCTCGCACAAGTGACTCCGCGTTTGTTTAATTCCTCTGCCAAAAGTCAAAAATTCACCAAAAACAAATGAAGATATGTGCATTTAAATGCCGCTTTGGATGTGTTGCACGCATTGCGATGTGCGTGGGCCATGGCGCTGCATGCTGATGTCATTTGCGCTCGGCGAACTCCAAGCCGAGCCAGGCGACAAAAAAAGGGGGAGAAATACTCTCGGACCTCATTGGCTGAGGGCGGGGGCCCGCCCGCCGACCCGCGCTCCCATTGGCTGCTCGGCTGTAGGTACACGGTCCGGGGACACGCGTTTCTTTGTCCTTTTCTTTCCCTTTTCCCCTCAGTTTTTTTCCTCCCCCCTTTCTCACTCCCTTCCCCGAGAAGGGTTGAGCAGCGTGGGTTGGTCCGCGCGCCAAGCTCGGCTTAGCGGGGGGCTGCGGGGCAGTAAGGGCCGTCCCAGGCCGGCCGCGCATAGGGCAGGGCAGAGGGCACAGGCAGGGGAGGGGAGCCGGTCCCCGGGTCGTGCCAACGAGGCACCTGTCGAAACCATCGCCATACATCATCGTGTGATGACCACACGGGGCCCGGCCCTCGTCACTCCTCTGCTGTGCCTCACTGTGCTGCTGCTGCCGCCACCGCCGCCGCACCACTGAGCCGTTTGCGGGGCATAAAACATATCCTGAAAGGATTCGCTAGCGGGCGATGGCGCCGCCAGAATGGCGGACAGAGTAAAAAGGAAACAGACGAGAAGAATAAAGAGTTTAATTAAGGAGGGATCTGTGGCCCTGCAGGGCTGATGGTTTTTCTGTTCCGAATGCCGGGAACGACGCCGTCGCCCACTGGCCCCCGCCTCTTACTCGGCTCCACGAGCCACCACCACCAAAATGGTCGCGATCGTGGTCAGCTTTCTTCCTTTCGTTATTCTTTTTTTTGTGAAAAGGAAATTGTAACACGGGACCTGGGCTGAGTCTATACGACTCCTAACACCCTGAATTTCGAATCAATTTTTGATCGGTTTGCAAATACCAACGACGACCCCCAAGAATGATGAAAACCATGCCACCAAAAATCCAAGAAAGTCGTGTGTCTTGCTCCGATCGGTGGTGAGATACAAAAAGGCGGCTCCCTCTACAGCACTACAGGGTGCGGCCAAGACGACGCTGGTCGCAGCCAAACCAGCCACCAGCCGCTGTGTAATTAAACGCAAAAAGGCAAGGAAAAACGGGGCGGAATTAATTCACAATTTAAAGTGACGTGGACTTAGATCTAATACGCGGGTATTTTGCCCCGTGCCGGCCGCCGCGCCCGCGGGGGCACAAAAGGAGAGTTGTAAAAAAAATAGAGAGAGAGAGAGAGAGAGAGAGAGAGAGAGAGAGAGAGAGAGAGAGAGAGAGAGAGAGAGAGAGAGAGAGAGAGAGAGAGAGAGAGAGAAGAGAAAGGCCAGGACAGGAGCACCAGGATAGAGAGAGAAAGAGCAGCGGAAAAGCATTGCGGCTTCGTCATTAACTTGAGCAGAAACGGACGACGAAAGGGGAGAATGACGCCACGGCCGCGACGCAAAGCGAGTTCGTACAGCACCGGACCGGACCCCCTACCGCACCGCAGAGCTCTTCCGTTACGACGGGACAGAAATTTGCATTTTTCATTTGTTGTCAAGGTGGGATTTTGAGGGACGATCATCATTTCCTCCGTGCATTCTCCGCATTTCTGCTGCTCGGCCAGAGGTAAGAGAAGGAGAGGGGGGCAGGGTGACAGAGAGAGAGAGAGAGAGAGAGAGAGAGAGAGAGAGAGAGAGAGAGAGAGAGAGAGAGAGAGAGAGAGAGAGAGAGAGAGAGAGAGAGAGAGAGAGAGAGAGAGACAGACAGACAGACAGACAGACAGACAGACAGAGACCGAACAGACTCAGTCGCGATGTCTGCCACAGCAGGAGCGCCCGTGAGGGTAGGCCGCACGCTTCTCAAAGAAGCCCGATGGGTTGCCTGCCTGCTCGGCGCTACCCGGCCGCCGCACCGCACCATTCGTTCGGAGAAGGCGGGAGGGCACACGTGAGCGCGTTGGCGAAAAAAAGGAATTTAGAAGCCATAGAAGCAGATGATCACCTGCTGTTCTGTGTATTCACTTTTATACTGAATACTCGAGAAAGCGCTCCCTGCAGATCCCAAAAATAAGTGCCAAAGACTCGACTCATGTAGTTAGCGCCACCCTCTATCGTTAGACAACAGCCACTTCAACTCGGATCAGATCGGGCCGAAAGGCTCACAGCCGGGACTAGAAGGCATCTCTGAACGAATCTCCCCTCCGCCTGAGCGTCCCGGCGGCAGCGGCGGCAGCAGCGGCGGCAGCGGCGGCGGCAGCGGCGGCAGCGGCGGCCCGCAGATACCGGGTCGGGGGCGGCCGGGGGCTACGAGGCCAAGTTCACTGAGGGCGCGTCGTGGCGTGTCATCTGCGTCGTCGTCGCGGTCCTACGCCGCCACCGCCACCGCCGCTGTCGCCGCACGCCCGGACACCCGGCGGAGACTTGCGTTTCCGGGGAGGTCTTTGCCGCGCTGCGAACAAACGGAGCAGCAGCGTGGAGGGAGCGGACGCCGAATACCCGCCTCCGCCCCCGCGCCCCCCGCGCCGCCCCGCGCCGCCCTGTGCCGTCGACGCACGCCGCCGGTCTCCAGGCGCCTTCAGGCGACTAAAGGCACGGCGCGGAATTGCACCACAACGTCGTGCTCGCGGCTGCCATCCATCCCTCAGCTCTTTAAACCCCAGAGTACTAGAAGAGACCTGGGCGCGGTCGTGATTAGGGCATCCCACCTCAAGGTTTGTGCCATCCGGGAGGCCCCTGCCAACTTCGGTGTCGAGAGTGTTTGTGCAACGCTCTTCCCGGGAAGGAAATGTTTCTCAGTGGGAACGGTTTTTTATGCGTTGCAGGCGAGTTCCAAGGTAGAATCCCGTCGTATCCCCGAAAGAGAACTCTTTCGCAAGCGAGAGGTGCACTCCTACGTCCCAGATTCAAAGGACTTACGGTACACAAAACGTCGAACCTTTTGCCGACGATTGGCCGAATCCCTAGCCATTGCCCCAGCCGAGTCTTACCAAACACACTCCCTGGGTTGGGAGTCGAACCTCGGAGCCATTTCCGACTATTCGACATCGGGGAGCGCAGCAGCCCTGAACGCTGACGCCGCATTACTGTCCACGGTTACTTCGGAGTGCACACATGGCACCCGTTCTTTTGGCCCTCGGTCCTCGGCTAGCACACTTTCAGAATTTTTTAAAAAAGTTGCATCTCGAACCTCTCGGTCCCAACCGGTCCGCTAACCGATGCGGCTACGGAGCCGCGATGGATATTTGCAGTGCGCTCTCGGTTCTAGCAGAGAAGGGTTTGTCGGCGGTGGCGGCGCGACGGCCGGGTCTAGCCCAGAGCACTCTGATTTTTCGGAAATCGGAAATCGGAAATCTTTGCGGCACATACAACCCCCTGGTCCCTGGTCCTTGGTCGACTCGCCCCTATGTCGGCCGACGCCGCCCCTCCACACGTTTCCGAGAGAGAGGGAGAGATGTCGACTTGTGCCTGTTTACCGTCTCATTAGTCGGCCTTGCCTTCGCTTCATTCGATACTAGTACTTTCCCTACTATCTGTCTCGCCCCCCCCCCCCTCTCTCTCTCTCTCTCTCTCTCTCTCTCTCTCTCTCTCTCTCTCTCTCTCTCTCTCTCTCTCTCTCTCTCTCTCTCTCTCTCTCTCTCTCTCTCTCTCTCTCTCTCTCTCTCTCTCTCTCTCTCTCTCTCTCTCTCTCTCTCTCTCTCTCTCTCTCTCTCTCTCTCTCTCTCTCTCTCTCTCTCTCTC
>CM076249.1:17282185-17304685 GCA_038380765.1 Odontothrips loti
CTTCAAGTTTCGGCGCAGAAATCCGAGAAAACGGTCGTCGCCGTCGTGTCCACGACATCCCGGGCCGGGTTTGGGCGCCTCGCGGACGGACGGCTCTCGCCTCGATATGCCGATGGGTTTACGGGATAAAGAAAAGCAGTGGCTCTTCTTGTTTCCCCCGTCAATGGACAGAGGCGAGCTCACCTGTCAAACGTGTTGCCTCTCCTTGTAGCCCTCGCCGAGTGAGACAAGGACAGACACCACAAACACCCAAACGCTCCGGCTGTCACCTTTTGTTGACATTTTTGCCACCTCTCTGACAGGGGAGAAGGACTCTGTTGCTGTTACTACTTTGTTTTCATTTAAAATACGTCTTCCTCCCCAATGTCTTTAGTATTCACATTTATCTGGTGACTGCGTTCTTGCATGATGCTGATTCAGTTTACGCGACGCTCCGATTTTCTCGCACATTCATGTGACTCCTCTGCCTTGCGTTGGCGCGTTCCGGCGTTCGTCACTGGAAACCTGGGAACACACATTTTCTCTCTCACCCATGTGTGGGGTTAGGGGCTAGATAACTCTGCCGAGCGCAGGTTTAGCCGTTGTGGGCTAGCACATCAACGATACGACCATTTAATTCGAAGTAATGGGGAAATATACGGTCCAAAGTATAATAATTATTAGCGTCTGATCCGGATGTCTCCGCCGGGCCAACAATACCCCCGCGCCACGACCACATCGCGCATCGCGTCCGAATGAGACTCTCCCCCTGCCTTCTCCTCTCTCTCTCTCTCTCGTCCGTACGAGAGTGCACGCGGCGGGAGGGAGACAGACAGTTCGTCGCCCCGCACTGCCCCGCACGCAGCCCTTCTCCTGGCCGCTCGCGCGCGCGTTTTAATCGGATTAGATGAGGTTTGGGGATACGTGTACGGAGGATGGCTGAGGCCCGCGAGGCCGGGGCCGGGGCCGCGAGGTCGGCACGGGGGCCGAGGCCGGAGTCGGGCCCCGGCGTTAGGCATTATCCGTTCGAGTAGGACGAGTGTTATTGCCACCGAAGAAATTTTGATAAGAGTGGTGAGGGGGTAAAAAAAAATTACTGAAAAAAACTTAGAAAAAACTGATCTTCGTACGATAGATATTATTTGTAGACTCTATTTGCTCGAATATTTTTCAGATCAGATTGTTACGGTGGTAAATTGAAAATAACTTTCATTTCTTGATTGATTCAATTTTTTTGACAATTTTTTTAAAATGAAAAGCAAGTCAAAGTTTTTGGGACCTGTGAAAACATCATTTACGTATGAACTGCCTTTTAACTCAGCTTATGTTAAACGAGTGTTTTACAAACCTGTAAGTTTTCTCTCACCGATATGTAATAGGAGATTGTATTTATGAGATCGTTTCTTGATCTGGCTGTAATGGGTTGCGCAGGGCGTTACCGACGATAAGATTAGCACTTCATATATATAAGCGTGGTGTGTGACTCAGATTGGAGCTGACCGTTCGCCTTTTATACTACCGGTCAAAGAGATTAAGTGTGATCGGCAACTTCAAAAACGAGTACGATAGTCAGAATCAGCAGAGTTTAGAGTTAGAGTTGCAATCGGTCATGTGCGGTCATATGTTGATTTATTTTCGTGTTCCCGCGACAATAGGCGTTCGCGGAAGGTATTTTTTTTTTCTCTCTGACGCAAACATATTGGGCTTTGCTGTGGTGCTCCTGTGCGGTGCGGTGTACGCGGGCCGCCGTCGGGGGTCATCCTCCACACGGGTTGCCGACGGGGGTAGACAGGGGGGCCGGCGCCGCGGAGGGAAGGGGCACCCACGGTGGCGCGGGTCGCGAGCGGCGCTGGGAAAGAAGCTGGCGGGGGCCCCCGCCTCACCCCACCACGGCCGTCACCCCGCCGCCCCCACCATCGCCGCAAGCCCCGCCCAGCGCGCGGTGGAGGGGCGCACGCTCCGCCGGCCACGCCCACCGCGGGGCCCCTCTGGGAGGTGAGCCCCCCCGCGAAGGGGTGCAGCGCGCATGCGCACTAGAGCCCTCCTACCCTGTCACCCCCCCTCCCCCCCACACTGTCTTCTCTCGATTAGCTCATAACCTGTCACCCGTCGGGACCCTGGTTCAAATCCCGACACTGCACAGTTTTTCGTGCGCGCATCAGCACGAACTCGGGAACAATCACACCAACGACATGACCCCCATCAAAAATAACTATTAATTTTATGTGCAGTAAATGAAAATGTATGATGTGATAGTGGCGGATGCTGTGTGGGTGTAAGTCTGTACATACTCCACAAAAAAAAAAGCGTATTCCAATGAGTCCGGTCGCCCTCATCCTCCCCACATATCATCCGGCTGTCAGTTGATACCCCATCTCGGATGCACTTCTATTGCAGCACAAAGAGGAGAGATAGCACCGACAGAAATATGTAACATTTTCTCGTTTCCCGTGAGCGTCACTGCCAAGACAAAAGCACCCGGAGACGTTGTAATTCTCCGGTCGATGTGAATCATTCGAAAACGTGCGCTGTGACCCCTTTCTGGTGCTGTAAACCAGCCGTGTTCCGTGAACTCACACAAACACCCCCTCCTTCTCCTCCCCCCGGCGGGGTCCAGGTCCTGGCTCTGTCGCGGGTTCTCAGGCATGGCACTGACACCGGCCAAGGCACGGGCACGGCTTTGCATTCGTCACGCCTTGCCGGATTTGCAACGAAAAAAAAAAGAGAGAGAAGGTTTATTCGAATGTCCAGCCTGCGTGCCCACTTTGTTGTCTTTGACGTGAATGACTTCACGACCATTATAAAGGAACGTGGCCAATAGTGCCCCCCTCTCTCTCTCTCTCTCTCTCTCTCTCTCTCTCTCTCTCCCCCCTCTCTCTCTCTCTCTCTCTCTCTCTCTCTCTCTCTCTCTCTCTCTCTCTCTCTCTCTCTCTCTCTCTCTCTCTCTGTTTCTCTCTCTGTTTCTCTTCATTGCAGGTGTCTCGACTTTCGCATCTAGGCCAAAAATCATCTCCAATGGAGCTGACCAGACACAGTGTATACTTTTTCCAGTGGACGCCCGTGCGTGGAGTCAGCGGCATGGCCGGCGGGGCCTCGGGCCTCGGGGGCGCTGCCCTTCGCCGTCGCCTGGCGACGTCCTCGGCTCACACAAAAAATGCTGCCCAGTACGGGACCTCTCCTATCCAACCCCCACCGCCCCCACCCCAACCCCCCGCTCCGTTCCCTACTAATTCACATCTCATGCACCTGACATTCCGCCTTCAACTCTTCCGAAATTTACAACAGCAGCGGAGCCAGGGCCAGAGCCAGGTCTAGTCGGCCAGCGCCGGCCGGTCGCTGCCCGCTGTTTATCGACGAAAAGTAAACGGCCTTTTATTGCACGGCTTTCCACGAACGTGGTGAAGGAACAGGTCCAAGCCAATAGCCTTATTCGAAAATAAAACCTTTTTTTTTTTTCGGAGAGGGTAGCGCTGATCCCATAGGGATCGGGGCGTGCTAATGCAAGGAGGCGCTGGCTTCGGACACGGCAGCCTTTTGTTGCATTAATAAATCTTTCTGAGGCAACCAATGTCAGAAAATAAAGGTTTTGCCCCCGCCGAGTGAAGCTCACGGCCCTGCCCTGCCCTGCCCGGCCCGGCCCCAGGCTCGGATGGCCCGTGCTCACCTTGCTCTGCCTCGCACTGCTGCCAGCAGGAATGCAGTGCAGGTGCACAACACAGTTGCCAGAGCCTAGCCAGGACTCTTACTCCGCGGACCTGCGGCGGCACGGCGGCGGCAGACAGCCACAGCCGAGAAGTCAAGGCTCCGCGCATGTCCCTTCGGCGGGGCTCATCTCATCCAACAGACAACACTACACTAGGTGCGAGACTAAGTGGCCGGCGGTTGGTTGGATTTCTCATACGCGGCACGGCGACGGCGACCCTAGAGGCTGCCGGCTGACGGCCTGACTACCGCGCGCACCTCCCCCGCACCGCGTCCGGGCCGAGCCGGGCAGTAGTACTTAGTCATCGCTCTGCTCACACTCGAGTACTCCATGAAACGCAACGCACCACTGACGCGTGACAGGAGAGGCGGCCTCGGCCTCGGCCTCGTGCCTTCCGTCTCGGCGCGCAGTGCGGGGTTATCACTCCTAAGCCTGCGGTAATGGCACGCACCAGGAGTATTGCCGGTATTTGAACCCGGAACATCGTAAACGGAGTCGGCCCGGTTCCGGTTTTGTCGACCAGCCCCGGCGCTATGTGGCACATGGAAGACCTCCAGGGTGGCGCCAGAATGGCGACACGTCCAGTGGCGGCCAAGCCTCCGCCGGGGGCAGCCGGGAGCCGCGCCCACCCCCGCCGCCAACCTCCGCGGCGGATGGGACGGGACGCCTCACGCCCCTACCCCGGCCTCCGCCCGGCCCTGCTCGCCCTGCTCCTGCGGCGACGGGACGGGACGGGGCGGGGGCTACTCCACGGCTTGGCTCGGCTCGGCTCGGCTCAGCCGGCGGCTCCACTCGGCTCAGGCGGAGAGGCAGCCTCGCTGGCCGTGGCCGGCTCCCCCACCATCACGGACGCCAGCCCGCGGGCCCGCCAGTACCGTCGCGACTGCCGGCGCGAGCACAGCACACGGACGTACGGCGCCAGGCCGCTCCGCTGCACCCCTTCCTCCCCGAGATCGTGCACGTACGATCGCGCGAACACGTCGCGGCAACCCCCTCCGGCCCTCCGGACACCGCCGGGACGGGGCGGCGAACACGACAGTCCGTGCCGGGAAGTGCGTCGGGGTGCTCGAGTGCAGGGCGTGTGTGTCGTGACCGTGTCACCGGCTCCTCCGCTGTCCGCGACGCCGACACCGTCATGTGACGAAGTGTGTGATGTGTGTGCGTGTGCGCGAGTGCCAGCCCAGTGCGTGTCACTGACAGGTGACAGCCGCAGCTGCAATAATGTCGCAGGGGTCGCAAGTGCACGCCGAGGCCGCGGCGCTCCCACGCCCATTATTACTCTGTTGTCAAGGAAGCACGGCCCGCCGGGCCCGCCGAAGAAGCTGAGTGAGGCCGGCTGAAGCTGCTGCAGCTGCTGAAGCTGCCGAAGCTGCCGAAGCCCTCCGCTCGGGCCCCCGCGGCCCCCGCAGCCCCCGCCGGCTTAGCCAAGCCGCTAAGGCTGCTGACCCCTCTGGGGCCCCCCGGGACCCTTTTTCCCTTTCTCGGAAACCTCCTAAGGGCCCTTCGTCAGCGGCAGCGCGGACGGGCCGGGCCGAGGAGGCCAAGGTGGAGATCAACATAAAAAGACGAAAAATGGATTTCGACACTGCGCTGGAAACATTTCGCGAAGCCTGGGTCGCTGCCAACACGAAAGGAGGGGCCGCCGGCTTGGACACCGTACCGCAGGTAAGTGTCGGCAAGTGTGTTGCCTCTGCCTCGCTACCGCCCGGGGCAGAGGCCGGGGCAGGGGCGGGAGCAGGAGGAGGGGCAGGGGCGGGGAGCCCCAGGACCAGAGCCTCAGCCTCCCGGTAATCCCTCAGACCGGATAAGCGCCTCCCTTCTGGTCCCCGGTCCCCGGCCTAGCCTCTCGCGCTCCTGAAGCCCCAGTCCGTTCTAGACGTGGACGGTGACGTCGCGAAGTCCGCCGCCGTCGTGGTCAACGGCATGACATGCAGGCTCCGGGGGCCGCCGGAGGCCGGGAGGGACGCCGTTGTAATGTTTTTATAGGTTTTGGGAAGCACTGCGTCTCATCGTCGGGCTGGGAGCTGATTTATCGCAGCCAGCAACAAGCACAGCGCACAGCACGGCCAGACGTATTAGCACCCCCGCTCCGCCCCGTCCCGCCCCGCCGCCGCCGCCTCCACGGTCATTCCGTTTTGTGTCGTCGGTGTGTCCTTCCTTGTCTGTCTTTCGTATGTCGTGTCGTCGTGTCTTTGTCTTCTTGGGGGGGTTATATGGCCGGATTGTCTCAACTCTCTTTTCTTCTCGTTCGTGAGGTGAGTGAGGGAGGATCACGGAGGGACACGACCTGTCGGATTCGGCGCTCAGAGCGCGAGCTCAGCACTTCAGCGAAAATTATTTTGACAGAAGTCGTGGAAGGGCTCGGAGCACAGCGGGCAGGCAGGCAGGCAGGCCATTGGCAGGCCCGGGGGGTGACTCCGACACGGGACACGGTGTATTATTAGGCCTCTGTGACAAAAGTCAGAACCCCCGTCTGCTAGCGAAAATTCTCATATCGGCACCGGACGATTCGCAAAATCCCCATGGAAAAGTAACCTGGCCGCGTGCGATGAGAAACTTATTACCACTTTGCCACATTATAAAATTGCATGAAGTGCTCCGCCCCGCCCCGCCCCGCCGTGGCCGGAGCCGGACGGCCCGGGAACTGCAATAAACGAGCCAGCATAAAACGCCGTGCGCAGGCTCTGGTATGGCAAATCTGAAGCGACGTGTCGCTCGCCGGTTATTTGATTGAGATTTCATTGAGATCGCTTCTAATTGCCACACTGCCGTTAACGGCGTCGCCGAAAATCATAACTCTCTTGTACCATCGTGACAATAAACGCCTTTTCCTGTGCGACACGTAACCACGCGGCGATGAAGTCCCACGAACAACTCAATAAGTGTGTAACGGTCCCACTGTGAATGTGTGTGCGTGCGGATAAGGGTTGGCTGTGTGCGTGTGTGTGTGTGTGCTGAGTGTGCTGAGTGCGCCAGGATCCCTCTCTCTCTCTCTCTCTCTCTCTCTCTCTCTCTCTCTCTCTCTCTCTCTCTCTCTCTCTCTCTCTCTCTCTCTCTCTCTCTCACACACACACACACACACACACACACACATGGAGGCTCGGTGGGATAGGAGAGGAGTGAGCAGGCGAATTAACTAGGTGGGTCAGGTTTCTTCACCGTGGTGCGACGCCCCCACCCCCCACACTGCCACTGCCGGTGGAATGGTTTTTCGAGGTTCGCCAGACTTGGCAGAGCTTCGCAGAGCTTCGCAGAGCTTCGCAGAGCTTCGCAGAGCTTCGCACAGCTTCGCAGCCCCTTCGACACGCCGCTCGATTAGGCTAGGAACGACGGCGGCTTATCTGGTTAGCCCACGAGCAGTGTTGGATTGTGAACCTCGGGAACCCCACTCTGGCGTGATCCGCTTCCCGTCGATGACAACCGACACCATATATCGCGCACTACTCGCCACTCGTCTGTCTCTCTCGCACGCACACTGCACTGCCCCCCCCCCTCTCCCTCACCCCCTCCCCCACGATGTAATGCAGCAGGCGTGACGCAAATTATCGCAAATAGGTGTGCGGGGGCGCGCGCGCGCTGACCCAACCCTTTTCTGCCTTACTTCCGCCCCCCTTCCCTTCCCCCACCGTGCTCTGTACTCCCCCGCACCCTCCCGCTCCCGGCGGCGGCGGTTTAGATGACCACAGTGCAAGCTCAAGTCCATACATTTTATCTTTTACTCTTTCTATCTCACATAGAGAGGTAGAAAGGGAGCGAGAAAGAGAAAGAGAGAGAGAGAGAGAGAGAGAGAGAGAGAGAGAGAGAGAGAGAGAGAGAGAGAGAGAGAGAGAGAGAGAGAGAGAGACAGAGAGAGAGAGAAAGAGAGAGAGACAGAGAGGGACAGAGGGGGGGGGGGGGGGGCTTGCGGGAAGGAAAGGGGGGGGGGTATTTGCATATCAACAGGTGGCGAAGTGCGTGCGAACCATAACGCTAATCTGGCGGTACATCGCTGCTGCGGGCCTGGCTGGGGCTGGGCTTGAATCTGCGCTGCCTCCCCGCGGTCTGGGCGCGCCACCACGCCCGGCGTGCCGTGCCGTGCCGTGCCGTGCCGTGCCGTGCCGGTGCCGGTGCCGGTGCCGGCCACGGGCCTGGAGCCACAGCGGCATAGCAAAAGGATTAAGGTTTTGTTTTGCGCCACAGCAGAGTGAGAAGCCTTTGGTGATATTCGAACCCGCGTCCCGACGTCCGCTTCAGGAGTCTCTCCGCAAATACCTTGTCGTTGTACCGGTTGTGCTGGGCGGGCGTCCTCACCCTCCTCTGGGGATCTGCGCCCCTCTGTCATTGTGGCCACCTTGGAGGCCACGACGCGCGTGCTCACGCGGGGCCGTTTACGAAATAATTTTCTGAAATTTTGAGAATTTTTAGGGGAACTCTGAAATATTATTTTTTAAGCCGGGGGCGATAATTAAAATCTGTAAAGTGGAATCGATAGCAGACGTCAGTGCGATCAAAATGAGATATTGTGGTACTCTTTGCATGCAACGGTTCGAAACTAATTCGAGTTTTCCATTTTAAGATACCCTTTACCATAACATTCCCCTGTAAAACTTAGAGGTACGTGCGGCGCAGGTAAATGAAGTCCGATTGATTTGAAATTTTACACAGTTCATACTATACCCCATTCGAACGAAATGGTGGCACCCCGTTTTCGCTATCGTAAAAAAGCGGATCCGTGAAACGGTCTACTACCCCCCCCCCCCCCCCTCCCGCCGTGGTGGCGGCGCTAGCGTCTTTGTGTTTCTCGGAGGTCCGAAGGGACGCGTAAGGCCGGGAACCCTTTCATGTCTCGCGTCTCGAGCTTCCGAGTATTGCACCCTATTCGGCGAATCGCGGACACTGGGACCCGCCGGGGGGCCGCTACCTTGGCTCAACCCCCCCCCCCCCCCCCTCCTCCCCTCAAACCCCCTAGAGGTCATAGGTCCCGGACAGGGCCCCCGGACGGGCTGCTGCCATGCCGATTTCTCATATCCTTACCGGACCGAAAACCTAAATATTGTGCATTGGATTACGCATTAAGAGGAGCGTGTTTATAAGTCTGACAAGAGTGTCTCGGTGCGCACGTGTGTGTACTTTCCATACGCAGCCATTTGCTGCCGAGGCTAGGCTGGGCGGCGCGCGCTGCGGAGGCGCAAAGAAGCGGCGTGTAGTGTGGGAATGGGAGGGAAGGGCTGCCGGCCGGCCGGCAGGAGTGCGTCTGCCTCTGTTCCCCCCATCGGACCCCACCGGGAGGGAGCGAGAGGGAGCGAGAGGGAGGGGACGCGGACGCAGCCGCGGCGTGTGCAGACAAGTGTGTCGGCCGGGCCGGCTCGCCAGCCCTGCGCCCTCTTATCTCCCGATTTTATTACCGGCATAGCGACAGATGAGCAGAATACCCTCATTGTCTGCGCCTTTTATTTTAGTTATTCGCTTATTAATGTGTGGTTGGTCATAGTAGTATATACTACCCAGGCGTGTGCTACGCGGCGAGCGAGGACGCCAAGTTTTACAATGGTACCGTCCAGTCCAGTGCGGGAAAGTTGTATACCAGGTGTTACCAAGCTCAGCCATGCCACGGAAAAGGTAGGCAAGCCCGCCACGCACTAGCTCCGTCTCTCTCTGTCTCACGCATCTGGCCGAGACAGAAAGAGATGGAGCTAGTGCGTGGCGGGCATACCTACCTTTCCCTAGGCACGGCTGAGCTGGTATACATACATTACATGTGTCCCAGCTCAGCCGTGACAGGGCAAAGTCGTGTCGCTAAAAATGCAAGTGGTCGCTCCGGTCGCTTGCGGCAGACGACATGTAGTTAGGTCAATTTTGATCCATGCGTATCCGTGTGATGGTTACCGATCGGGGTTGAAACGATTATGCAGCCATTGCTCCTTAGCGACTGTCCAATGCATGATAATGTTTACTTTCGACTATTTCGTACACATTTCGATTTTAAGTAGGTGGCGCCACAACAAAGCAGATACCTGGTCGAGTGTCGCATCGTGTGAGGCTACTGTTGAGAGTGCCTATCTTTGCCCTGTCACGGCTGAGCTGGGACACCTGGTATATATACGTGTGTGTGTGTGTGTGTGTGTGTGTGTGTGTGTGTGTGTGTGTGTGTTCGCCCATTCATGCGGACGTGTTCACGTCGTATGGGGAAGTTCAGATGGCTGTAAAAACTTGTGGAGCCGCAGCCCGCCGTCCCGCCGTCGCTTGTATTTTCCAATGTTTCCAAGCGGCGACGGGACGCCGTGACTCGGACGCACGCTGTTGGCGGATGAGCGGAAGGGCCGCAGGGCGGTGCGGTGCGGTACGGAGCGGAGCGGAGCGGTGCTGTGCTGTGCCTCCTAAAAGTGCCATTTTACGGCGGGAACGGCAGCCCTCCTGGACGGCTCCAGGCGTACCAACCAGCGGACTCGCAAATCAGCGACAAGCGTTTCGCAAGACCCGTGTCTGTCCTAATGAATTAAAAACTCTTAAAAAAAATCTTTTTTAAAAAAAATCAGGGGTATATGTATTTATTTGTTTTTATGTTTTCAAAGTCAGTCACTTTGACTTTTTACGAGCGCTTTTTTCAAGTTATTCATAGCTTTTTTTCGTTCAATGAAACGTTAAAGGGTGATTTTTCATTTTGCTGCTCTGCTGCCCTGCCTGCAGGGAGGGCAAGGCACACGATTTCTGAAATCTTAACGCCGTCAGAGGCTGTTGCCGCACGCTTACAGAAACGGTACAAGGAGAGAAAATGTAAACATAAAAAGATTGATCCCTGTGCGTGCGACATATTCAAACGTTGGCAGCCATTAAAGGGCGACGTTAACCAGGCAGGACGTGATGATGATGTGCCGAGGTTGGCAGTAAAACGCTCGATGCTCCACGAGGCGTGCCGGGGGAAGGGGCCGTCGTAGAGCCTTACACAGTAGGATGTCCTGCTTGCGAGGACGTTTTTGAGCCCGGGACATCGGCAACCCCGCGGCCTCACAGGGGGTGCTTCTCACCGGCGCGATTTCTCATCCGACAGGGACTCCCCGACCCGACACGGTGCTGCGTCCGCATGTCGACCGGCCGGATCTGGCCGGATGCCCGGAGTGGTCAGGAAACAATTATCCACCATCGCACCCGCCTGCTGCCGCCTCCATCGAGCCGTGTTTAGGGTTGTAGTGCAGTGACGCCACTCCATCGGGAACAACGTGTGTGGGAAGGTTAGGTTAGCCCCGAGGAGGGGACATGGGCCGAAAGAGTGGGACGTATTTAAGTAAACAGCCCCCAAGGGCGCTCATACATAGCTTTCATGAAAGAGAGAGAGACAGACAGACAGACAGAGAGACAGAGACAGAGGCAGAGAGAGAGAGAGAGAGACAGAGAGAGGGCGAGTGCCCGCTGTTTGAGGTCACGCGTGTGTCATGCTGATGTGGGGATGGGATGTGTCTCTCAGCGAAAGCTGGCCCGGCGCTGTCCGCCGGCGGGGTCTCCGTGCCGGGGCCTCTGGGGCCCTGGCCTCAAGGCCTATGCTAACACACCTAGCCTCTCTCCTTGCGCAACGACACCCAACGCCACCGAAAAGTGTCGCGCGCCTCACGGAACCGGAATATTCGCCGCCACTTCCGGTGGTGCCTGTTGGCAGCCCGTTTGCAGCCCGTGCAGCCCGTCTTCATCCCGTTGGCAGCCCGTTGGCAGCCCGTTGGCAGACTGTTGGCAGGGTCCCTGTATACCGCTACCACTTTTGGCACCCGTTTGATTGGCTTTGTATCCAGTAGAGGGTGTCGGGGCGCGCTTATCACCCCCGTTATGGGTTTCTTATCATCGGCACGGCTCTCCCCCTCCCCTCTCCTCTCCCCTCTCCCGCCACGGGTAGAGGCATGAGTTCCGTTGGATCCAACTCTACGACTCTAGGCCATGTGTATACGCCACCACCTGTGGGGAAAGTTTGAACGATTTGAGAAATGCAAATGAGTGTATCACTTGCAGAAAGAAGAGTTAACATTGCGCACTAGAGTTCTACCTCATCTGCATTGCAGAGGAGCTGCTCGCAGTTAAAAATTTGTACTGTCCGCCCCCTTTTGCCTCTCCGCGCCTACAAGCCGTAAAAAATAAACAGAAGCCACACCGCCGCATAGTATTTCACGGCGTGCGTGTCTTGGCGCCGTGCTGAGCGAAGGGCGGTGTGCGAGCGAGACGGGAAGACACGACCGTTCCTTTCGTTCGCCGTTTCCCATTGACTTTGCTCTTCCAATGAGTGTGTGTGCGCGCGCGCGCGTGGGTGAGAGAGAGAGAGAGAGAGAGAGAGAGAGAGAGAGAGAGAGAGAGAGAGAGAGAGAGAGAGAGAGAGAGAGAGAGAGAGAGAGAGAGAGAGAGAGAGAGAGAGAGAGAGAGAGAGAGAGAGAGAGGGATGGAGATATACATCCACACACTTGCTTTTATTATATATATATATGTATATATATATATATTTTTTTGTCCCGGCGTTCGAATGCGCATCCCTGGCGCTGCGTAGCGTGGTTCCGCTGCACTGCCGCTTCCCAGTGATCTGCTCCCCGGCGGGAGGCCGGCGATTACCGTCCGTGAAATGCTGAAAGTGGTTAGCAGTGGAGGAGGGGGCGGTGACTTTATTGGAGACGAATGTCGAGTCAGGTCTCCGACTTGTTCTTTGTTGGACGTGTGCTCCGGCCCCCGGCAGGCCTATATAGCTGCCTCCCAGAGCCCTGCCAGGAGCCTTCCACAGGCCTTCCAGCAGAGCAGCACGAGGCGCCTCTAAGCACCGCGATGATAAGCTTACGCTCACCCGCACCTACTTACCTGCAGCACTGTCAGCTAATGTGTGCATGTGTGTGTGTGTGTGTGTGTGTGTGTGTGTGTGTGTGTGTGTGTGTGTGTGTGTGTGTGCTCATTGCGAGCCCGCAGGGTCACTACAACAGCCCACATTCTAATGCCGGTTCCTAGAGGGCGGTGAGCGGTGAGCAGCGCCCCTTCCGGCCGGGACCCGTTGGCGCGCGGCGGCGCAGCTGTTTGAATTTTCCCGCGCGCGGTGCCCGGCCGCGCCCCGCCATGGCGGCCGGGCACCGCGCTGCGCTGGGCTGTCACTCCGTCTGTCACCGACAGCGTCATGATGTGTGACCTAATACCTCGCCTGGCATTAATGCTGGAAGAGCTTTATTGGGTAATGTATTGGCGGCCACGCGCCTCCCCTCCCCCTCCCCCTCCGCCGCTGCGCCCCGCGTTTAGGTCCCTCTCACGCCCCCCCCCCCTTCCCCCACCCAATCGGCGCCCGCCTCGCGATGTGTATACTCAAGGAGAGGGAATCGGTGGTGGCAAATTATTAGCAGCACACTTGCAACACAATAGGCTCGCTTTACCTTTCTCAAAAAAGGAGAAGAAAAAAAGGTTAGGTTTGATTGCATCTCTTTCCCGTTCGCCTTTGGGGGGTACGTACACGGGCCTTTCATATGATGGGCACCTGCTCTGCTAACGAGGATGTCGATCGGACGTACGATTCCTTGCAACGCAACAACGAAACGCGAAACGAACGGAGTCCTAGGGAGAGGAGTAGAAAAAAAAAACGCCTCTGTTTCCCATCGGCCTCTGTTGGCCAATGCCGCCACCACCATCATCAGCGCACACGCGTGGGCGCGCGTTAGTTCGAAAGAAAAAAGAGGGTAAACTACACTCTGTATGGCGAGGCATGGTATGGTATGCCCTCTAGCGATGATTTGATGTGACTCCTCCTCGGCGGGCTTGGCGGCGCCACGCAGGCACACACACACACACACACACACACACACACACACACACACACACACACCACCACCACACACACCACACACACACACACACACTCACCACCACACACACACTCACCACCACACACACACACACCACACACACACACTCACCACCACACACACACCACCACACACACACACCACACACACACACACACACACACACACTCACCACCACACACACACTCACCACACACACACACACACACACACACACACACACGCCTCGGCCCTCGCTCCCACTGGCCCCCGCGGTATGGCATATTTCTATGAAACCCCCGACGGCCACCTGAGCTATGCGGCGCGGGGCGGCGCGGCACGGCGGCCTGCGGAGAGCACACGGCAAGGCGGCAGGCCGGGGCCGGGGCTGCAATTATTCATGAAAGTTATGGGAACAGAAACTGGACGCGATACTCATAACCGAACGGACAAACTCTCATACCGGACCGGGCGGCTGGGCCCGGCGTAACGCAGGTAGTGTACGCCACACTTGCGCCCTTGTTGGCGGAGAGGGCGGCACGGGTGCGGCGGCCAGCAGTAGCAGCAGCAGCAGCAGCAGCAGCAGCAGCAGCAGCTACCGGTGCTGGACGGCAGCCCCGGCCCCCACCGGCCCCGGCCCGTCCCGACGGCTGTCGCGGCTGGCCGGCCGGCGGCGGAGCGCGGAGCAGTGGGCTCGGAGGCTCGCTCGCACTTATACTAACAGATGTAATTTAGATGCTATCTGACGTCCACGATCTCTTTTGTGTGATTCTCGTTTAGGCCGTTCAAAAAGTTGATGAAAATCCCCTCGACGGCAGCCGGCAGTCTTTCTCTCCGCTTTCCTTCCTGACGGGCCGCGGGCAGCTCGGCTCGCCGCTCGTCTCGTACCTTAATTATTATTACAACGAATCGCTTGTTTGGTCCGCCTCCTCGGCGCGGGTGGACTGGCGGGTAGGGGC
Source organism: Odontothrips loti (assembly GCA_038380765.1). Taxonomy (NCBI): domain Eukaryota; kingdom Metazoa; phylum Arthropoda; class Insecta; order Thysanoptera; family Thripidae; genus Odontothrips; species Odontothrips loti. The sequence continues at coordinate 17,296,591 of CM076249.1, forward strand.
GGGGCTGCCGCTGGCTGCTTGTTGTCATTGTGGGTGTCTCGGATACCGACGGTCAATCGTGTCTTTTTTTTTTTTTTTTTTTGAATTCTCTGCTTATTCGCTATAAAAAGTTTTTTTCGTGAACTTGCTTCTTGTTCGGTCATATAACTTTTTCTGATGGGGGGGGGGGAGGGGGACTGTCCACTGCCCGCACCCCCTGCCATCAAAGTATGAAAAATTGGGGCAGCGAAGGAGACTCGTACGGAAGTCTGTCACCCTCTCGCCGTACGCTATCTGATAAGCTCCTCGCTGTAACGGCTTGGGCCGCACGCCCCGCCAGATTGTCGTCAAACGCCTGCGCTGTGTGCGAAATCCGGATGGACTCGCTTTCAGACCCTTCAGCTCCCCCTTGGCGCGCCCCGCCCCGCCCCGCCGCTCCGCGCTGCCACAGTCGTCTCACTCTGATATTCGGGGCTGATCTCAGCAGACGGAGTATACAGTCCCGTTCCCAGTCCCATTTTCATATGGCTCATTAGCATAAGTAACTTAATTATCACGGGCGGCAACAACATTGAAGCGCCATGCGAATACCCCCACACCACACGCCGCGACGCCCCGCCGCGCGCCAGGCGGCGGGATTAGTTTACACGGGGCATTCAGCGTGCCGCCGCTGCCACCGTCCCGCGCACGGAGTATAAAAAGATTAGTGGTCGCAACTAATATTTTAGTTGATTCACAGACAAGCAGTAATTTTTAGTTCTGAGATCTAAATTTTTTCGGGGAAGAACTATTGGTTAGTTGAACCAAAGAAAAGTCAGTTGCTCCAGCGAAAATGTTTGTTGCGGAAACAAAAATGTAGTTTCGCTCCGGCAATGCACCTTTTTGTTGGAGCAAACTAACTTTTCGTTGGTGCAACCAACATATAGTTCCCCAAACAAAATTTTAGTTCTGAGAACCAAATTTACTGCTTGTCTGGAAATCAGCTAAAACTTTAGTTGCTATCACTAATCTTTTTTCTCCGTGCGTCCTCGTCCTGGCCCGGCCCGTGCGCTCCGCGACGCCTCGTTGACTTGAGCACATCCGCTCAGCTCCGCTCGGCGCCCCTCTCCGCTCGCTCTAATCTCGAAATTCACTGCTCACTTGCTTGGCCTGCTTCCTTCCTTCAGTGTGCCTCCTGTTCTATTCTATATTTGCCCGTATTTACTGTAACGACACCCATTCTGTTATTCGTGTCGTCTGTTGTTCGGTTTGTAGTATACTTGTTCCGGGTTAGCGTTGCCGAGAAAATGTTTCAAATCCACCTCCGCCTTGCACTTATCTCGCCCCCCTCTGTATCCTGCCTGTCTCCACCTCTCCCGCCACCCCTTCCTCCTTCCTGTTGACCCGTATGCTGCCCTCTTTATCCCTCACCTTTATCCTGTCACACACGGAGCGTCGTCTCTCTCCCTCCCCCTTACGCGGTATCACGCATCGATGCCGGCACTTTGTTTTTGTGCGGGCCCCCCCCCCCCCTCCCCCTCTAGGCAGCGCTTCGTCAGGACTCCGTCAGGTGTGACCGGGACTTGAACCGCCGTCCTGGCAGCTCAGCCCGGCCCTCCGGCCCCGACGATCCTTGGGGTATCTCATTGGCAGTGCCCCCGTCCGTCAGATAAGCCGGAGGGATAAAAGGCCAATAATAGGACCCTTTTCTTCACGTGCCATTTCTTTTTGTTTGAAATTCGAAACAGCCCTACTCAGCCTAATTTCCCTGGTTTTGTTTTATGTTGCAGGTAAGAACAGGGGGTGCTCACCAAGAGTTTTGCATCGAACAGGTAATCGACACAATTCCATCATGTTGTAACGCCTCGTCGAGCCCCCTAAGGATGCCCCTATGATAGCGCTGTGGGTCACGTTGGTGTGCTTCAGAACAGCCGGACAGGAGCGCAGCGCCACTCAAAGAGCACAGCCGAAGCCGGCAGTAGCTCGGGCCTTTGCAGAGCCTCGCCTCTTTTTCTTTATTTTTTTCCATTCGAAAGCAATCCCAGCTTCCGTCAATGTGAAGCTGTGCTCGCGCCCCCTCGGCCTGTTAAACCCTAAGCTGCGGTCAGCTCCCAGAATTTTGATAGTACTCAAACCCGAAAAGTCACGCGCGAAGCCGCTGTCAATGCATTAAAAAATTAACCTTAGCAGCCTAACCTAACCTTTTCATCTTTACCTTAGCAACCTAACCTAACCTTTTCATCTTAACCTTAGCAACTAATCTAACCTAACGCTTGTAAAAAGCCAGTCAAAGCGACTGCCTTAAAAAGAGAAAAAAAAGGAGTTTGAACGTGTCTGGAATGATGCTGTTGGCGCTCTCACCTGCTGCTCGCCCGTCCCGTCCCGCACTTGCAGGCAGCCTTCTCTCGCAGCCCCTCTCTACGATGTACCGTTGTGTTGACCTTACCCCACCCCGCACTTCCGGGAGACTCCGGTCCGGTCGTACTGTAGCAATAGTCCCGGATCGCTACTGAATCACAGCGCGGCTAATAATTTGGCCACCACGACGCCGCCTCCACTCTGTGTTGAATGACCCGGTAAGAAATAATCAACGTGTTCCGAGTGGCCGGGTCGGGGAAGGGAAGAGGCGTCACCTCCGGCTCCTCCGGCTCCTCCGGCTCCTCCGGCTCGCTTCCCCGGGCCGCGTCCGGGTCGCCGCGCTGCGTGTTTCTTTATCTCTAGCCGGCCGCCATCAGCGCGGCCATTTCGGAGGCGGCCACTACCACCGGATCGCCAGGTCCCTCTCCTGAGCCAAAGAAGCAAGGACAAGCGAAAACTGAAAACAACATTTCTCAAAACAATTTCCACAAGAAGAAAAAGGAAAAAAGATATGGGAAAATGGTTTTTTTTTTTCTGGTGACAGGTATGACGGCACGGGCACTCCGCACGCAGGCCTATGTCGGGACACTCCGCACTCCAGCCATGCACAAACCGACCGACAATTTGCCGAACAATTAGCTTAGTAGTATATAACTGGGGAGGGGCAGAACGGGAGCGGCGCGTGCCGTCTCGCTGGAGCTGGAAGGGGTGGGGGATAGTTTCTGGCGTCTGGAGTGAGTTTCGGAATCAAGCTCTGCGCCGATAACCAGCTATGTACTGTACTTTCCGAGGGGGGGGGGGAGGGGGTCTTTCTTACGCGTATACTTGAGTACATCACACATTTCCAGCCCCCGAACGGTCACTGCTAGCAAATGTGTGTTGAGACGACAGCGGGGCGGGGCGGGGTGCGGTCGCCGGAAGGGTGTGGCGGTGCGGGGAGCTTTCCCAGGGCGCTAAGCCCGCACGGCGACAGGCAAGTAGCTCACCTCTTCACTTTCCACCCGCACCCGGTGTCGTACGCAACTTCCGCTGGGGGAGGGGGGGGGGGAGCGGTATGGTCTCCAGTGGTGCCCTGTGGTGCCCAGCGCCGCGGTCGGCCGGGTTCGACGAACGAGTTCGGTACACAGTAGCGTGGTGGTGGTAGTAGTACTACGGGGCTGACGGCGACAACCATGAATGGGCGAGGCACCGCTGTCGCGCGTTGCGTCAGGCAGTGGCCGCAGAGCGGGGCGCTCGAGAACGGGGTGTAGACGGGCCGGGCGTGACGTAGTTTGTGGACGCGTGTTGCTATTGTTGGTGTAGCCCCGTGTGTGGGGGGAGGGAATGCGGCGCCGAGGGTGACGGGAGAGGAGAGGACTCGGTGAGGATGGTGCGGGAAAGGGGAAAGAGAGAAGGGAAGAGGGGAGGGGAGGGCCTTTAGCCGGCTAGCCGGTCGGCCGGCGCCGCGCTACCGCCGTATCTTGGGAGTCCCAGTGCATAAGTCCTCCTGGCTGGGGGTGGTGGCGGGTGGGCGGGGGTGGCCGGGGGCGGGCGGATTGAGCCGGGCTGCCCCGCGCGGGGAAATCCCCAGGATTACGGGGCGCGGCTAAGCCGCCGTGCCGCCGCTGCTGCCGCTGCGCAGCGCTGTGCCATGGCCTGTGCCGTGGCTGTGCGCGGGCAGGACGAGCGTTCGGACGCAAGCAGCAACGCTGGCCGAGTCCACCGAGGCCACAGCGGGGGTAGGGGCACCACTGCTGTGGGGGCGGGCGGCCGTGTGTGTGTGTGTGCGCGCCGGGCAAAGGGAAGCCGAGAACAGTGGCAGAGATTCGTCTGACCTCCCGGGGGGGGGGGGGGGAGAAGGGGGGGAAGGGCCAGAGAGAGAGACAGAGAGAGAAAGAGAGAGAAAGAGAGAGAGAGAGAGAGAGAGAGAGAGAGAGAGAGAGAGGCACGGGGGGCGGACAGATCCGAGTGGCATGATGAACAAGGAGGAAGGAGAAAAACACGGTGCCCTGGCCGTGCCCTGGCCGATCGCCCTGCGCCTTTAGCACCGCGCAGCACCGCGGAGGAGGAGTGGCAGCGGCAGCGGCAGCGGCAGCGGTGGAGTGGAGTTGGTCCCCCCCAATGGCCATTGGCCAACCATGCAGAAATCCGCCAGCAGAGCGGCGGCAGCGGTGTACTACAGACCGGACGGCCTGGTCGGGCCGGGCCGGGCCGGGACTCCATCCTGGACAGAGATTAGCATCAATCGTCTAGGTCTTCCCTTGGCGCTGCTGCTATGCCGCTCTGCTCTTCCGGCGGCTAGGCTCCGTGCGCTCCTGCTGCTACTGCCGCTCCTACCGCTCCTACCGCTCCTGCCGCTACTGCCGCTCCTGCTGCTCCTGCTGCTACTGCCGCTCCTGCCGCTCCTGCCGCTCCTGCTGCTACTACCGCTCCTACCGCTCCTGCTGCTCCTGCTGCTCCTGCTGCTACTGCCGCTCCTACCGCTCCTGCCGCTCCTGCTGCTCCTGCTGCTCCTGCTGCCGCTACCGCTACTGCCGCTCCTGCCGCTCCTACCGCTCCTGCCGCTCCTGCTGCTCCTGCTGCTAGTAGCTGCTACTGCCGCTCCTACCGCTCCTGCCGCTCCTGCTCTCCTGCTGCTCCTGCTGCACTCGACAGGGCCCTTATTATCTGCTGCTGATACGGCGGACAGGTGGCGGGCCGGGCTACGTAACTGCTGCCTCCTCGGCGATGACCCCGTCGCCGGTGACCTCGTCGATGATGACCGTCGTGTGTCGTGTCCACTCCTCCGGGCTACCGAGGCCTGCACCACCCACCCACACACAGACACCCACACACGCCCACACACACGCGCGGGCCGCCACCGGCCCGGCCCCCAGCCCCACCGCTCTGGATTTGGCAGATCAGAGAGGGCCGACTGTAATAGGATATTGATTAGATGGCTTATTCGAATCTGCGTCTGCTGCCCTTGGCAGCCAGAGTGCCCTACTCCTGTAGCCCCCCCCCCCCCCTCCTAGCCCTTCTGTCTTGCGGGCGGAGGGATAAGCTTAACACATGTTACCCGATACCGGCTGCTCCCACCCATGTTCGCATGCGGCCCGGTTGGGTTTGGGCCCTTTTCCTGCCCATTTCGCCCTTTTTCTCGGGGGCTTCCGCGGCGGACTTGTGTTGCTTGGTAACCGTTCTGACCACCGCGTGCCTGCTGCCGTGGCATGCCCTCGGGGACGCTTCGCTGACCCCCCCCCCCCCCCCCCCCCCCCCCCCCCCCCCCCCCCCCCCGCTCTCACTCTCTCTCTCTCTCTCTCTCTCTCTCTCTCTCTCTCTCTCTCTCTCTCTCTCTCTCTCTCTCTCTCTCTCTCTCTCTCGCCCGCGGGATCCCCGAGTCCGTTTTTTCCTCCTCCACTTTGGGTGCAGCGCGGTGTCTTTCCGGTGGCCTGAATAATCTCCTCTGCCGCTGCCGCGGCGCGCGGCGAAAAAGTACAGTAGGCGTAGTGCCTGGGGAGGTACCTGAGGTACCGGACCGGCTCTGCGCGAGGTAAACGCCTGATTCGATTATCGGCGGCTTATTGACGACCATTAGGGTCAGCGGGGCTGCGCGGGGCTGCGCGGGGCTGCGCGGGGCTGCGGCGCGGTGACACGGCGGTGTCGGCTCGCCTCGCGCGGCAGCAGTTGTCACCAAACGCACGCAGAGACGATCTAGCCAAGAAGACCAGTTGAAGATGTGACGAGATTACGTCGTCCATCTGCTCGATCGAGGACAATGATGGTGGCGGTGGGAACGCGCAGGCAGGACCCGCGGAGATCTCGCCAAAAACGCCCCTGAGTAGCGCTGAGCTGCGCGGGCCGGCGGGGGCTGTCTCCGCACGCCGCAGCAGCAGCGCTCGTTCCTTGTCGCACCCGGCGCGGGGACGGGCGTCTCTGTAATCAGTCGGAGGGAGACAGACGCACATGCGTGAGCGAGACAGCCGATGCAACCCCTTCATTAGGGAAACACGATACAACTCTAGCGGGCCGGAGGGACCCGGAGGGACGGGACGGGATGGGGGTGATCCCAGGCCAGGGGGTGACACGGCCGTGCTCAGGTAACGTAACCGTATTAAAGGTAGGGAAGAGATAAACATCACCTGTCCGCACTGCAGCCCAGCGGGCCGGACGCTGGGGGAGGGGGAGGGGAGGGTGCGTTGTAGCTCTGGCTAAAGCGGTCCCAAGTAGTAATCCATTGATGATTGCGACTGACACTTTTAATGACAATAAAAAAAAGTGCAGTTTCTGAAAATTGTTCGAAATATCTTATTTGGATGCGCAAAATTTTCGTAATAACGGTCTTCCAACCCGTCCGTGTCAGTCTGTTTTCGCACTAATTTTGTGACGGGCTCCCGAGTTAATACTGCGTTACATCCTGTGCATTTTCGCTCGCGGCCCCTTCCCCCGCCGCACGCGCGCGCGCTGGCGCACACACCTCGAGACAAACGTTTAGTCGCCGTTAGCGCTTAATTGCGAGTTTGCGCCGTGATTTATGTCGTCTCATCCCGATCGCGGGGTAATAATTCAGCGAGCGGCTCTCGGAGCGTGCGTGCGCGCGCAGGGCGTCGCCATGACAGCCAGCGGCAGTGTGCCGGGTGTGATATGAGCGGTGCACAAGGCGATGCACGCGTCTTACTCCGCGAGGGAAGGCGGCGCGTGGAGGGGGACAGGACGTATGAAATGAGCGGGAGGTTTATCAATGAGAGATGCAATTAGAACAGGTGGCACACATCAATTTTTCATTTCTCGAGAAAAGAATGACCACGACCGCTCGCCCGCAGCAGAGCTGTATCCGTTGGCTAATTCCCCCCCCCCTCCCCCCGTGAGATGGCTTTCTGATAGCGTGTCACGTGACGGGGGACGACGAGGACGCCGCCGACGACGATGAGGAGGCCGGGACGGGGAACATTCCACCGCATAATTCCTGCCACTACACCTCGCCGCCGTGCGTTTCGCGGGCTGTTGACTCTGTTTGGCGAAGGGGCCGGGCCGGGGGTAGGGGGCAGGGCCGGGGGCAGGGCCGGGGGCAGGGCCGGGGGCCTGGGGCAGGGCCGGGGGCCGGGGGCAGGGCTCGGTCTGGTGGCCGTGGCTGCAGCTGCCGCCGGCGCCGCCAACGCCTCGGATCGGCGAATTAATCCGCGAAGGACTCTGCTGAACAGCGCGCGGGACGGGACGGCGGGGTGGGACCGCACCGCCGCGCCGCTCTTGAGACTTTCCCTGCGTCACATTATGCTCTACATATGCGCAATCAAACACGTCTTCGTCGTGTCGATATGATACGCAGCGACTCCATGCGGATGAATGACTGACTGACTGAATGTATGAATGGACGTCGTGTAGCGGACCGCTGTTGTCGCCGTGTTTGTGACGTGGTTGTGCAACAGGCCCAGCGATCCGTTGGACCACTTCAGCCTGGTGTGTGAGAGAGGGGACCAGAGGGGACGGGGCGGTCATCAGGGTCGGGCAGAGCTTGTAGGGGTACGAGTACGAGCGGCCGGTATTTGAACCCGAGGCAGCGGTAGCGTGCGTCAGTACCCCCTCTCCCTGGTGCACAAGGCGCCTTTTGTCTGTGTGAATTTGTGACCCATTAAAGTATCACGGCGGCCAATCGCTTGTCCCATCTCTCGAATAAAACCGAAACGGTACCAACGGAGCGGGCCGGTACCTCCCAAATAACACGCCTTCGGTACACCTTTTATTCCGGTAGCGCTGGGATTGAGGAAGGGGGGGGGGCGCTCCCCGGAAAAGAAATAGCAACGCCCACGCACACGAAACAAGA
>CM076249.1:17309685-17342185 GCA_038380765.1 Odontothrips loti
TGCTCGTCACCTCGTTGACTCAGTGTCGCTCAGTGTGGTCTAGAATGTAAGCTCGACAAGCAAAATGCATTTCAAAACGGCACTCTGTCGCTTGTCAAAATTTGGCAGTCAAAGGAAGTTGCCTTTTCCTTTTTAGCCCGTCCCGACACGTTTCTTTAGAAACGGCAGGAGCCGGGATTATAGTCTGATGCGTCATGTTCGTTCGTTCGGACGTGTGTACGTCGACTTATCGTTCATAGAAAAACTTCAAATTTTGAGGACCAACTCCTTTTTTTAATCGTAGATTTACATGCGGTGGCAACAATTTTCGATTTGTATCGCATTTTTGAGTAATGAAAATATTTCTGTTTTTGTTTTGTGAGGTTAGGGTTGGCCGCCGCCGCAGACGCCTTATGAATGGGGCGCGCACAGTAACACGGGATGGGCTCAGGTAAACGATTTTAATCGTAACGAATACATGTGCTGTCGGGAACTTCTAGGGAGACTTGAGGCGGGGGGCCCAAGGCCCTCGCAAACGCCGCCGGCAGGCCAAGCTGGCCAGGTCCACCTGTCGAACCGAGCTGCCGGTGGAGCGCAGCGGAACTGGCACCGAGGTTTGACAGAGGGACGGGCCAGATTGTTTTTTCGAGTTTGCTTGCGTGATGATTTACAGGGTGTGATGTCCGGTCCAGCAGGCGTCGCCTTCTTATTGTCTCCGCTTCGCGAAAATGAAATGGGCTGTAAAACCTGCGGGAGAGAAAGGGAGAGAGGGAGGGGGGGGGGGGGTCAGGACGGCTTTGTGGCAGGGAATCCATCATCACCATCCATCGCTCTCGTCAAACTGACACAAGAAGAAGAAGAAGAAGAAGAAGAAGAAGAAGAAGAAGAAGAAGAAGAAGAAGAAGAAGAAGAAGAGGAAGAAGAAGAAGAAGAGGAGGAAAAAAATTACGATGCGCAAAGACAAGAGGCACTACGCGAGCCTCCGGAAGTCGCGTGTCTGGGAGGAAAAAATACGTGGTGTAAATTATATATCCACGGGGACATCTCATGGAGGCGAATCCCATTGGGAACTAACAGCGGCGTAGACTTCGTGCCAAAAACTATTTCTTTATTGCGTATTTCGGTGAAAAGCTGAAACGGAAGTACTAAGAAGCGTTACGGACAATCACAAAAGCGGATCCAACATGAGGGGAACGGCAGCAGAGAGTATCTCCGGCCGCGCGTCGCCGGCCAACGCCGAAAGTTTAGAAGGGTAGCTGCTCGCGCTCGCCTTTCTGATGTGTTCCAGGCATTTGGTCTGGTCACACAGCGCAGAACACCTACGTACCACATCTACCGCTCCGGCAGTGCGGAGTATAGTTCTACGCTCTGTGGCCCTACCAAATTCTAGTGACATCGTCAGCGAGAGCTAATCCGGGGCTGACGGCGTTGCAGAGAAACTCTCTGCTGCGGTCCCTCTCATAGACTGCAACCGCTTTTATGATTCTTCGTAACTCCGTCTCGGCTCTTCTCGAGACTGCGCTTTTGGGGACGCCATCCCCGCGGCCGAAATGGCTGCGAAAGCATTCGGGTTCGCTAAGTACGTACCCCGCGCTCGAGCGCTCACTCGAAAACGAGAAAAACCTACGTGCGGTGCATTACGAGCTGGCGTGGCTTCCCCTCCCCGCCCTGCCGGCTGCTCCGCGGCTCCGCTCATCATCCACATGCCATATCGTCGTTTCCATGAAACGGAACGCGGACTCCGTGCGGATTATATGTGTTTACATTCGGCTGTCCTTGTCTCGCAGCCGTCTCCCACGCGAACCGACACACTCGATGCAACGGCCGAAATGAATGGGAGGCTCCGAGTAGCCTCAGGCTGATGACGATGATGCGTACGTATACGGCGCCGAGGTACACGCCCCTTGTCTTTTTTGCCCCCTCCTCCTCCTCCTCCTCGGTGATCGAACGTGGCAGGCCGCGGGTTCGAGTACCACCAGTTGCGTGAGTCGGCTTTTATACGCTTGTGTGTACTTTGGGCCCGGGTGACGCGTTGCGGGGCGGGGCGCCTCGTGCAGACGTTGCTGCCTGTCCGGCCCGGCGGTGCTGTCACGTGATTTCCCCCTTCTTTTCCTCGACGACGCCCCGCTGGCCCCGCTGGCCCCACTGGCCCCACTGGCCCCGCTGGCCCCACTGGCCCCACTGGCCCCACTGGCCCCACTGGCCCCACTGGCCCCACTGGCCCCGCTGCTGCGCGCGGCTCGGTGGCCCGTGAAGGCTTTTGCAGCGCTGCCTTCATCATCGGGTAACCCGCAATCGTATAATTGCACACGCCAAAGCCCCGCGTGCATATATTGCGTAACGCTCACTCCGCTGCGGATGTTGTTGTTGGGGCGTCCCGTGAGCGTCTCCTTGAGGACGTCCCGGGCCACGGGATGGATGAGCCAGCAGCAGCCGTGATGTCACGCGTCGTCAGAGCAGGCGGCTGCCGAGCCGTGCCGAGCCGTGCCGAGCCGTGCCGAGCCGTGCCGAGCCGAGCCGGACTGGGCCGGGCGCCGGGCGCCGCTCTGGTAACCGCAGAGGGTCCCCGGGGTGGGGTCGGCAGCGGCCGGCCCTGGCTGGTCCGCTGTCCGCTCCGCGGCTCCACGGCGGGTTTGTCCGTGGTCCTGACCTACGATCACCGGACAACCCGGCGGCAGTGTTTCCCAGCATTCCGCCGAACATTCGCTTTATGCTCGATTTCCTGCTTAATAAAAACAACCACTTCTTACGCCGACAATCCGTTTGGCCGCGTCGGAATCATGATGAAAAATGGTGATGAGAAATTAAAAGGTCCGAATATAAATAGTGCCTCTCTCAGATTGGAGGCGGCCCGGCCCGGCCCGGCGGCCCCATGCGGGCTGGGCGCCCATAGCCCGCCACAGGCACAGCAGAGCTAAGCTGCAGCGCCGGCCGCCGCGGCTCCAATCGCCATTCTGATGCCTTTTGACTTCAATTGACCCAAATTTGGTCGATTTCAAGCCGGGTGAGCCGGCGTGGCCCCGACACCGCCTGTGGAGTTAACTCGCTCAATCTACGCCTGTGTCTCTGGGCGCGCGCGGCGCGACACTGCCGGGGGAAGGGGGGGGGGGGATGGATGTTGTCTTAGGACGTCACACGACTTAAGTGGCGCCCGGATCGACGCGAGCAGACGAAGCGGCCGAATGGTGGACACATCCAGCATGGAGATGTCAGCATGTCGTCATCGTCTGGCTTGGCTTTCCCTGCCGCCATGAAACGCTTGCTCGCCAGCGAAATTCGAGCGCCAGTATGTTGGCACGTAAGACCCGCGAGCTCAGCCATTTATGCGCTGAAAGAATGTTCCACCCACAACGAGTGCGGCCCTGAGAATAATTCAGCTTTTAAAAAGAACCAAGTGTCACCCCCCGAGGAGATTCGGATTTGATTTTCCGGGGTCACACCGAGCGTTGGCCTCTCTCTCTCTCTCTCTCTCTCTCTCTCTCTCTCTCTCTCTCTCTCTCTCTCTCTCTCTCTCTCTCTCTCTCTCTCTCTCTCTCTCTCTCTCTCTCTCTCTCTCTCTCTCTCTCTCTCTCTCTCTCTCTCTCTCTCTCTCTCTCTCTCTCTCTCTCTCTCTCTCTCTCTCTCTCTCTCTCTGTCCGCAAGGCGCGATGCCGCAGATATGGGTCTTGTTAGTATTCATGGTGGTGTGGGGGCGAGCGGCCCTCGGCACCCGGAGGGGGGAAGGGTGGCTGCACTGTGACTGCACTGGTGCCTGCACGCCCAATTGCTACCATTACAGAAGCCTGTTTGGCTCCTCTGCTTCATTTGATAACGCGTCCTGGGGAAAATCGTTTTGCCAACGACGAAAAAAAATGCTATTTATGTTGTGTGCTCCTCAGACCGGGCGAGATAATCCATTTCTATCGATGCGATATCTCGTCCACACATACAGGAAGGGGGAACGGAAAAGGGGGGGGGGGGGAGGGGGTAAGAGCAGCGGCATACCTCCAGCGGAGTGTGAGGGGAAGGGTTGGAGACTGACAAAGAGAGCTGCTGGTCCCCGAGGCTCCCCGAGGACCCGGCCCGGCGCAGCCCGGCCCAGCCGCGCGACCAATGAACGACATCAAGTGCCGTTTTGATTAGTAGTGACATGGAAGTAATGAAGCCTGGCGAGCCGTGCGGAGCAGCGGCTGCGGCGACAGCAGCGCCATGCGGCCAGCCTAAGATAATCGGCCCACATCGGAATCAGCATTTCTTTTCTTCCTTTATTGATTTATTGCGATCAATCACAATGACCGGGCCGGCCGCCGCACGGCTCCGCTCAGCTCCAATTGGCCGTCCGCATGACACACTGTGTGTTTTGGTTTCCAGCGCATCAAGTCCTCGCCGTCCAGCAGCCCCGGTCGGAGCCCTGGCCGCAGTCCCGGCCGCAGCCCCTCGCCGCCGTCCAGCGCCTCCCCCGCGCCCCCCACCGGGGCCGCCACCCCCGGGGCGCCGCCGCAGCCGCCCCCGCCGGCGCGCTCGCCGCCCCTGCGCTCGCCCGCCTCGTCGCCGGCGCCCGCCCCCGCCGCCTCCACGCCCGCCCCCGCAGCTCCCGAGGAGCGCGAGCAGCGCGAGCAGCGCGCCTTCCCGGCCGCAGTCGGCGGCCTCGGCGGAATGCCGGGGCTCAAGCAGGAGCATGAGGCCAAGACCACAGGTAAGCAGTAGTACTTAGCACGCCGGGTCGGCAGGGTCCGATATCCTGGCATACGTGGTGCTTCGGTCCGCTCTCAGGCCCTGGTAGTAGGCAACCAGCGTGCACCCCGGGACCCAGCCCAGGACCCGGCCCCCGCCGAGTCTGCCGAGTCACGCCTTGCCGTGGCCGCACCGTGGCCGGTCACGCGGGCCGTGGCTGTGCGGAGCCCCGAGCCCCGAGCCCCGAGCCCCCGGACCCCGGCCCTGGCAGGGATTAGCTCGAATCCGGTCGGGTCGCCCGCCGCGTCTCAGGGAAGCGCGCTGTGAGATCGTTACGAGGGAAAAAAAGATTGAATCGGCTGAATGAGGCGTCAAAAAGGGTCGGAAGGGAAAATAAAACAATGTCGGAAAAAGAGGGAAGAGAGGAGCGGACAGGTCGATGAAGTTTGGCTCGGTTGCCGACGCGTTGTCGTCCGAGGGAAATGTTCTTCCATTATTTCCAGGACGAAGTCGCCGGAATTAGCATCTCACCCACTGATTCTCCGTGACCGCCTGCCTGTCTGCCTGTCTGTCTGTCTGTCTGTCTGTCCGTCCGCCTTCCGCTCACGCCCGCCTCTCTCACCCCGTTCTTCGCCCGTCTCCTCCTAATCCTCACAAACTCCTTCCCGGACGGATTCACTAATCCTTCCCTCACTCCTTATCCTGCCCTCGCCACACCCTTTTTCCGTCCCCTCTTGTCCCTCTTCATCCGCCTACACCGTCAGGGTCAGTGCCGGCGTGTCGGAGGCTCCCGCGCGCGGCCGCGGGTTCGAATACCTCCGACTCCATGAGGAGCCGGAGGACTCGGATCCGGGCCGGTGGCCGCGGACAGCGAGGCCGGGCATCGGGGCCCTCTGCGGGGCCCTCTGCGGGGCCCTCTGCGGGGCCCTCTGCGGGGCCCTCCGTGTTGCCCTCCGCGGGGCCTCTGCGGGGCCCTCCGTGTCGCCCTCCGGGCCCTCCGCTGGGGCCCTCCGTGGGGCCCTCCGCGGGGCCCTCTGCGGGGCCGCCGCCTGTGATTTAGTGTGGCTCTGTATAATCCCACCCCGGCAGCTCTCGCGCCGCGCCACTCTCCGCCCCATAATCCATCAACGACTTACCGGCTCTGTGTTTTCCGCGCTTTATAGCGATTGGCCTGCTGCGGCTGGCTGCCCTGGCTGCGCGCCGCCACCGCCAGGTGTGTGTGTGTGTGTGTGTGTGTGTGTGTGTGCGTGCGTGTGTGTGTGTGTGCCTGTGCGTGCGTGCGTGCGTGTGTCCGCGCCCGTCAGGCTGACGACCCCCCTGTCAGTATCCGCGTAGTCTCTCACGACGCCGAACAGAACCGAACCGCCGACGCCGGCGCGCAATCAGTCCGAAGCGTCGTCGTCGTCGGCGGCGGCGTCGGCGGCGCGTCACACGGGAACTCCTGGGGCTGCCTGAGGCTTCCTGGGGCCCCCGGGCTTGGACTGAGCTCGCGGACATACCGACCAACCGGCCGCCAACGCTTCGCACGGCCAACAACAACACCGTCTAGTTTGTGGTGGCCGTCATCGGGGCCGCTCTGGCTGGGCCCCACCCCGACCCGGCACCCGGCATATGTACTCCTGCCGTGTTTTTCTCTCTCTTTCTCTGTCTGTCTGTCTGCCTGTCTGTCTGTCTGTCTGTCTGTCTGTCTGTCTGTCTGTCTGTCTGTCTCTGTCTCTCTCTGTCTGTCTGTCTCTCTCTCTCTCTCTCTCTCTCTCTCTCTCTCTCTCTCTCTCTCTCTCTCTCTCTCTCTCTCTCTCTCTCTCTCTCTCTCTCTCTCTCTCTCTCTCTCTCTCTCTCTCTCTCTCTCTCTCTCTCGCTCTCTCCGCACCCGCGCATCGTCCGCTCTGCTTGTGTGTGTGTGTGTGTGTGCGTGTGCGTGCCCCTTATCGTTATTGCATTTTTTCACGTCTGTTCCCGCACACGTATATAAAACGTTCGCATCAACTCTACTACATATATTGATCCTTAGCACTGCCGCCGCTGGTGCGTGTGCTGACGCCGGCGCGCGGTTCGCGCGGTGCGCGGCGGCTCGAGCTCGGGGTCCGGTCAGGTCGGGTCGGCCGCGGGCACGAGGCGGAGTGGAGCAGAGCAGCGTTTACTTCCCTCTCGCGCGCTTCGTTCGCACTAGTACCGAGATGCCTTCTGTGTGCAGCGTGCGTATGTGTGCGTGTTTGCGCGCGCGCGCGTGTGTGTGTGTGTGTGTGTGTGTGTGGCAGCCGCCGCCCGCAACAGTCTTAATGACACGATTAATTAAGTCGGCTCTTGTGAAGCCCGCGTCGGGCACACACACACACACACACACACACACACACACACACACACACACACACACACGGCCGCACTGTGGCCACCACAGTACCTACCGCGACCCGCGGTGCTGTGCCCTACAGGCGGCACTCCTGCTGCTGGCCATGACACCCTCATGTTTGAACGGTGTAGAGCAGGCAACTCCTCCTCTGCGTGGATGTAGGCAAAGCCGCGGTGCGGTGGGCGCCGAGCCGTGCCGCGGCGGGGTTGTGAGGCCCACGCAGTGCCAGGCCAGGCCGCGGCACCCGGCGGTGTCTTTGTATTTCCACTCCGACGCTCCGGTATGTCCGAGGACTGCACATCCGGCTGCTGCTGCTGGCGCTGCGGCTGCGCACTCCCACTACCAGGGGCGCCAACCATCCTGCACAAAAAAAAAAAAATTGCGGTGCAGCATCACAATGAGTTAGTACTAGTAGGCCAATTTTAAGGTAATCTTTAAGCTTACGGGATCCGTCGAACTCGTTTCGCCGTGGTGAGAAGCAACCGTAAACGACCACTGTTATGGCCCACGAAAACATGGGTAGTAGTACCTACGGGTGACGCACAGGGCACAGGCCGGTGCGGCTGAATAAAAATACAAAATAGGGAGAGTAAAATAATTTGGAGCTGGCACGCCACACGCCACGCCACGCCACGCCTCGCCACGCCGCGCACTTGTAGTGTGCACCGCATGAGGCGCCTGTCCGTGGCCGCCTCGCGATGCCCCGAGCATCATCACGTAGAACAAACTGGTCCCGACCACCGCCTGCACCCGCACAATAGTGGGAACAGGGTCAGCGCGCTGCCCGCGCGCGCGCAAACATTTTCATAGCGGCGCGACGCGTTGCGGCCTGACATTCTCATACCGCCCAGACGGCTCGGAGCCGATCGCGGCGCGGCGGTGTGTTGTCGCCGGGCCGCAACCGGCCGTCTCTGGTGCGTCTGCACGCCCCGCGCGGCTGAAGAGAAGCGGTCCCTCCCGGGCTCCAGCCGGCTCCAGCCGCTGGCACGGGCCGGGCCGCCACTATCTGGAGCGGCACACAGCAGTTTAGTCCGCACCGCCTTCTCCGGCGTGCTATCATCTCCCGTCTCTGTCTGTCTCGTATCAGCTTTAGCGGCCGGCAGCAGGCAGGTGAGGCGGCGGCAGGCGGCGGCGGGCCGCGGCAGCGACGGGCCATGTGAAATATGATGATTCTGCACACCGCGTCGCATCCCTCTCGCGCCGCGCACCGCACCCGCCAAGATTATGCTAATGTCAAGTTTTTCCGTGACACACTGTACGTCTTGCCGGCCGCGCGAGACGCCACACACACACACACACACACACACACACACACACACACACACACACACACACACACACACACACATTAAGCCGGTTGTTCCTCTACCATCGCGCAAGCACAGAGATGAATTCCGGGAGCCGCCACCGCGGATTTCTTTCGACGGGCACACACACACACACACACACATACACACACACACACACACACACACACACACACACACACACACACACACACACACACACACACACACACACACAGGCGCGCGCTGGAATAAGTAAATATATGCAACTAATCTTGCGGGAGAGAGAGGGAGATAGAGATAAGAGGAGAGATGCAGAAGCACACGCGCTTCTCGGCTTCATAGCCCGTGCGTGGGAGAGAGAGGAGGCGAGTGTGTCGAACAGGTTGCAGGGGGTGCCTGCTTTCAAATTGGTCCTCGCGTTTTCTTTTCTCTTCCGAACTCAGCTGCGGATTTCGGCCCCGTGGCCTAGCAGCCCCACCACGGACAGAGAGACAGAGAAAGAGACAGAGAGACAGACAGACAGCCAGCAGAGCTGTTGCCGCGTTGCGGGGGCGGGCCAGGGGCCACGGCTGCAGCTCCGCGTGTGACGTCGCTTGGGCCGTGGCCCGGCTAAAGGGGCGCCGTGCGGCGGGGAGGAGGGGGGAGGGGGTTTAAGCGCCCAGCTGAGCCAGCCTAGCCAGCCGGGCGGCTGATCCTGGCGCGGGGGCAGCGCGGGGGCGGTGGAAAGGCGGGAGGGGGTCGGTAAAGCTGGATCACGGCTGAAGGCGGGGGAATTAGGGGGGGAGTTTGAAGATTATAGGACTGATCCGGGCCAGATCTGGACCAGGCAGGCAGAGGCGGCCGGGGCCGGCGGGGGCCGGCGGGGGCCGCAGAGTGTGCGCAGGTCAGCCCGCATAAGGCCGGCGGACAGCGGATCCCAGCGGATCCCGCAGGCGAGGCCGAGGCCGCCGCCGACTGCTACTACCGGTGGCCGAGGCCTGCCAAGCCCCCTCCATCCCCCTCCCCCTCCATTAGCCCGCCCGCCCCACCTGTCGAGTCCTGTGATGGACGTGGCTGTGCTTTATTCCCGAGCGGAAGTGCAGCGGTGCGTCCTGCCCCCCCCCCCCCCCCCCGCTGCAGTCCCAATGCAACCAAAACGCAGGTCGGGGTGGCCCGCGCCGCCCCCGGCCGCCCCCGGCCGCCCCCGGCCGCCCCCCTGAGGGGATCTGTCCTAACGCTATCGCGGCGCGGCTCTGCGCTCGGCGCGGCGCGGGCTGAGCTGACCGACGGTTAGCCTGAAAGCACTGCTCTCTCCCTCCCACTCCCCCTCTCTTCCTCTCTCTCCCCTTCTCTCTCCCCCCCCCCCACTCCCCCGCGCATCCCGCTTATAACCCCCCCGAGCTGTAGCCATGGCTGATGCTGGTGGGATTAAGGCTTATGGCAGAATCCGTGCCCCCCTCCCCCCTCCAACCGGACCGCAGTGGGGCCCACGGCAGCGCGGCGTGGCGCGGCAGTGTGTCCGAGGCTCCCTACCCGTCCTGTTTCCATTCCTTTTCGCACACATGTGTGTGCGTGAGTGTCTGAGTGTGTGTGAGTGTTCATCATTGACATCTCCCTGAAATCCTCGGCGGGCCCTAACAGCGCGCAATTTCATGCAGAGCTAAGTTCTTTTTAATCGTGCCTTGGATTGCGAGGAGGGGGATGGAGCCGGACCCTTTCCCTCCCCTCCCCTCCTCTCCCGTCCGTCCCGGATAGCCGGAGGGACATCCGTGCATCGCGATAGGACAGCGGAGGGATTAAGGACGGATAATGAAAAGCGGCTTAGGAGAGATGTGGAATGTAGAAACAGATGAAGAAAGGGGCACTGAAAGAGGAATGAGGTTGCGCGCGTGTGTGTGTGTGTGTGTGCGTGTGTGAGAAGAGAGAGAGAGAGAGAGAGAGAGAGAGAGAGAGAGAGAGAGAGAGAGAGAGAGAGACGGGAAGACAGGGATCTGTGGATCATCCCCCTCCCTCGCCGCAGCCTGGCCGGCCCAGTTGAATCAGTCAGTCCGAGTCAGTCTCTTGGATAGAGAAGCACGCCTCTCCCCTTTTGTTTCCCTTCTTTCCTTTCTGTCCGTTTTCCCCCTCGTAGTCCACTCCCGCCATCTCTCTATGCCACCTCTTCCTTTATCCCCGTGGTTGCGTTGGTCGTGGTTTCGCCGAATAGCTCTGTAGCAGCGGCGTCATCTCGCACGCCCGGGTCCCTGCGGGGGTAGGCAGACCCGCACGACACCCACGTTCAACAGACATGCCTATCTTCCAGGCGCTCGGCCGACAGCAGAGCGTCTGCGGCGGAGGGCGCCCGTCTGGGTAGGCAGTGCCGCACAGCGGGCATGCTCAACGGGACAGCCTACCTCCCGGGCGGCCACCGCTGCACGTTGCAGGCACAATTTTTTTTTTGCGTCTATACCAGGTGTATCATTGGCCCCGGGCAGTTTCGGTTTTAGGCAGTCCCGCAACACACTATCTCTGTCTCTTTCTGTCTCACGCGTCTGGCCGAGCCAGAATGAGACGGAGATAGTGTGTTGCGGGACTGCCTAAAACCGAAACTGCCCGGGGCCAATGATACACCTGGTATATCGAATTGGGGCCACGTAGCTCTGCAAATTTGGAAACGGGAGCGGTGCGGGGAAGGCGGGCTGAAGCTGCTGAGGCTGCTTGGCTTGCTGAGGCTGCTGAGGCTGCTGAGGCTGCTGAGGCTGCTGAGGCTGCTTGGCTTGCTGAGGCTGCTGAGGCTGCTGAGGCTGCTGAGGCTGCTTGGCTTGCTGAGTCTGCTGAGCTTGTTCTGCACTGTAGCCTGGCCTGGGTGCGCGCGCGGGCGCCGCCGTGTCAAACCGGCCGCCGCTAATCCTTAATCCGGGCGGCCGGCTCGACCCCGCGCGCCCGGCTGGAGTGGCCGGGACAGGGGGGGGGGGGGACGGCTCCTCTAATCCGGGCAGCAGCCCTGCCGCGCCGCACCGTGCCGTGCCGTGCCGTGCCGTGCCGTGCCGTGCCGTGCCGTGCCGTGCCCGTGCCGTGCCGTGCCGTGCCGTGCCGTGCCGTGCCGTGCCGTGCGCGTATCCTTGAGTTGGGATCATCCCGTGAGCCGCGCCGCCGCCCAGCGCCGCAAAGCCGCTCTCTGTCCGTCCGTCTGCCCGTTCGCCCGTCCCTCTGCAGAAAGAAAAAAAAGAGACGGAGTATGTGGATCTGGGTTTACGGGACAGAGACGGGTGAAACGTAGAGAGAGAGAGAGAGAGAGGGAGAGGAGAGAGGAAGAGGAAGAGAGAGAGAGAGAGAGAGAGAGAGAGAGAGAGAGAGAGAGAGAGAGAGAGAGAGAGAGAGAGAGAGAGAGAGGCAGTGCGGAGGGAGAGGCAGGGAGTGTATAAGTATTTCTGCGGGGTCAGAGGCCGCGGTGCCACTGCTAATAAACGCCCGACCCTCAAAAGTGACAACGACAATAATGCTGAGAAAAATACAAAGTCCTGCTGTGCAAACTGCCGTGGGGCTCCACTTGTTGCACCAGTTGTCTCGTTGCGGACTGATCTGTAGTCACTTCTTTTTTCCTTTTGGTCTCGCATCTACCTTCTGCAGGCCAGTGTCTTCTCAGCCACGGATGCTTACGTACTTTGGGACCGCACCCCCGAGACAGGACACCGGCTCCTCGCTGCATTATCTGTTTTTACGCCAAAACGGTTCGCGCAGCGCCAGTGAGTGAAAGCCGGAGGGGTATAATAATGATATTAATAAAAAGGTGAAGGAGGGGACGTGGGGGGGGGGGGGCAGTAAGGAGAGCGGAAGTTGTTGTTGGGTCTCTTCTCGTTGTCGCCAGCGGCGTGGCGGGAATCATCAGTTAGCGACCTGTAAGTACACCATTCAGCGCGGCCCTCCGGCCCATTCATTTTTTGTTTCCGGATTAAATTAATACCCACCTAAGTAGCGGCGCAGAGAGCACAAAAGTAAATTAAATTAGGTGCGCGGGCCGGGGGCGTGCACGGCCGGGCTTATTAAACAAAACTGGCGCTGGCCGCCTCCAAGTACGCCGGCCCTGACAATGCCGCCGTCGTACGGGTTCTATTCCCCCGTTTTGGACCGCCGGCCGCGGCGCCATTTTTCTCTGCCGGGGGGCGGCCGGGCTCCGCCAGGCTCGGCTCGGCTCGGCGCGGGGCACTGATGCGGGGTCAGGCCGCGCCGCGCCGCTGGTAGGGCCGCAAGGTGCCCGAGAGGAGGGGCAAAAGTTGTTGCTGAAAAGAAGATGAGAATTTCATTAACGCGCGCCAGCAGCCAGCCGCCGGCCGCGGCATCCGTAGCAAAAGAAGAAGTGTATTTAGGAGCCCGGCGCGGTCCGGGGCTGCTAATTACAGAAAGGCGCTCCGCGGTGATGAAGCGATCGTTATGGGGGAAAAGTCTTTTGACAGTCCGGCCGGCCTTGCCGGGGATGTCTTACTTGCCGCTCCCCTGGCCCCGCCGGCCCCGCGGCCCCGCGGCCCCGCCATCCTCCGGTCCTGATCGCACGCAAAACTTTTCACCTGAGAGGCAAACTGGCGCACGGCTCCCTTTGTCGCGAGCGTGTTTATTATTTCATTTCCGCCGTCAATACCCCCCTCCCCTCCCCCGGCAGGAGCCGCTGCAGCCGCTGTCCAGGCTGGGCGGGCCGGGCGCGCTCCCCCGCCTCTTCATCCACATTATTTGCTCCGTCAAACGGACGGAGGGATGATGTCCCCGACGAGGAGTCACCGGCCCCCGGCGGCCCCCGGCGGCCCCCGGCGGCCCCCGGCCCTGCCCTTCGCTTTGATGATTTGATGTGATTGCCTGCGGTTCTCAACAAGTGCATCAGGCCGGACCGGAGTCTACTCTGTGACAGGAAGGGTTGGGGCGAGGCGAGGTTTATCTCGGCCCAGTTCGTAGGAGGGGAATAGGGGGGGGGGGGGGGGGCAGCTACTGGCCCTTTCGCCCGCGTGCTCGCCGAGATATACCCCTGGCGGCAAGCGTCGGCGCGCGGGGTATCGACGGCCGCCGGGCTGGACTGGACAGCTGTTTCTCCGACAGAGCGAGAGAAAAAGAGTGTGAGAGAGAGAGAGAGAGAGAGAGAGAGAGAGAGAGAGAGAGAGAGAGAGAGAGAGAGAGAGAGAGAGAGAGAGAGAGAGAGAGAGAGAGAGAGAGAGAGAGAGAGAGAGAGAGAGAGAGAGAGAGAGAGCTGTATGCCACACTCTTTTAGTACACCCCGCTGTCGTTACCTTCACCTGCTGCAACAGTTCAAGGCAGGGCTATCACCGAAAGAATGTGAAGAGTGGACCACACCGTCCGCGGGCCGCCCCTGGAAGCGATTGCGAATGAATGAGTGAGTGGATGACAACGCTCCCCGCCGCCCCCGTGTCGCGCGCTCCCAGCACGTCGTTTGCGCCGTGATGTGGCATACGCGTATAATTAGCATGGGCCCGGTGGGCCTGAGCCGGGGGTTGCCGGGGGCTGCCGGGGGCTGCCGGGGGGGCTGCCGCTCGGCTCGTGTAAATCATTTGGAAACGGACAGCAAAGCATAGCGACCCGGCTAGGCCCGGCTAGGCTATAGGGCCATGCTAGCGGGGCGCAGCGGGCCTCCAACCCCTTTCAAGGCGGGGTCCAGGCGGGTAAGCTTAGGATGGCATAGCGCCTTATTAGAGGGACTTGAGCAAGACGGCAGCGTCCCCAGCGCCGCCCCGCACCACCCCCGTCCGGGCCAACTCCTTGCAAGCCCGCACGCCCCGCCACGCCACGCCACGCGGCTCCGCGACCCCAGTTGGTCAGGTCGGTGAGAGAGAGAGAGAGAGAGAGAGAGAGAGAGAGAGAGAGAGAGAGAGAGAGAGAGAGAGAGAGAGAGAGAGAGAGAGAGCGACTGTCTTTGATACATCTGGGTCCGTGGTGCGACCCGGATGCGAGAGAGGGACGGATAGGTGCGCAGACGAAGGGGAGGGAGCGAGATAGCGGCGCCGAGCGGGGAGGGGGATGAGGGAGAGATTTGCGTTCTGGGCCCTGGCACTCAACATGTGGCAGCATCTCTCAGTGAGTCGCAAGCTTCAATTATTGAAAGGGTTAGCGTGTAATCCCGGTCCAAGGCGTCCAAGTCCGTCCTTGCGGGGCCTGCGGGGCCTGCGGAGGCCAGGTGGCGTCTGCACGGGAGCGCGGCGTCCCCGAGGGTGGCCGGGGGCCGGCGGGGGACGGAGGGCCAGCGGGGGTCGACGGGACCCTGGACGCCCTCAGCCACAGCCTTAGCGGTCTCAGCCACAGCCACGGCCGAACCTGGAGCCTGCGGAGCCTGCTCAGGCCCGGGTCGGGGTGGCGTGGGTCCCCGGCGACGGCGTACGATCTCCACCTGACCCGATATACTGCCAGCTGCCAGCCGCCGCCGCCGCCGGCCTCCACAAGTAAGCGGGGGTCGAGGTCGGGGCGGGAACATTTGTGTGTCGGAAGCTTGCAGACGTCGTAGCGGCTCTGATCTGCCCTGTCGCTGTCTGTCCGGCGGGCGGCCGCTAGCGGAGCTCCCCGACTGCCGTTGCGGGCCCGTTGTCATGAAACAGGTATCTCGGATCACCTGACCTGCCCTGCCCCCGGTGGACACCTTAGATCCCGGCATCCCGGCCATGCCCGCCCCGGCCGGCATTATACAGTCCCTCCCACATAACCTTCGCCTCTAAGCCCCAGCGACCCGGCCGCGGATCCCGGCGGAACCCGGCCGAACCGCACCGCATCCCTCCTTGGGCCGCGCCTTAGGGCCCCCGGCGGCTCCCAGCGGCTCCTAGCGGGGCTCACACTAAGTGGCTGGTGTCCCCACCGTCTGTCTCGTCCTCGTCTCGGTGAGGATTTAACGCTCCGCCTCCGCAACGCCGTGGGGGCTGGGCTGGGCTCGGGTCCAGCCAGAGAGGGGAGAGAGAGAGGAGAGAGAGAGAGAGAGGGGGAGGGAGAGAGAGAGAGAGAGAGAGAGAGAGAGAGAGAGAGAGAGAGAGAGAGAGAGAGAGAGAGAGAGAGAGAGAGAGAGAGAGAGAGAGAGAGAGAGAGACGGCTATAGGGATTTAAAGGCCGGTAATATTACCGGTAAGATTCGGTAAGTTACCGTTACTTACGGTAATATTACCTGACCTCGAAAAAAGTGGTATTTTTCGGTAATATTCAGACTTGCAAAACTCTGAAAATTAGCTGTTCTTGCTGTTACAATTAGTGAAAAGTGTATCTTTTTGGTTCTTACCAACACTGCAAAGCTTGAACCTACTCTAAAACACATCCTTCAAGATTATTTTTGCATGTTCAAGCAATTATCTAACTTCTCGCTGGAAGACAGCCGTGGCCATATACAATCCGTAATTCTGACACAAACTCATATTTCGAGTGATGAAAGGTATGAAGTGTTATAGCACATCAAGCATTGCAAGGATTGACTACTGTTACGGGGGAAACGTAGAAAAAACACACTATTTTAACAAATACCCGCTGTAAATCAATCTTTCTCATTATTACCAAAATTACCCGTAACTTACCAATCTTTCGTAACTTACCGTAAGATTGAATCTTACCGGTATTTTTAAATCCCTAGACGGCTAACCTGACATGTTATTGGTGTCCAACCAGGAAAATGAAAATGGTGCACTCGTTTCATCACGTCCGCTTGCGGCGGAGGACTAAATGCCATTTTGAAACACGCAGACTGTCGGAAAATTGTCGAGTCCCCGATTATATTTCTGGAAAATTTGATGGTCATGAACAGTTCTCTGTGCGATAGGGCGCTTTGTGTCGAGTGGCGGCTGGGCTCAGCCACAGCTGATCGGTGACAGGGTTACCAAGGCAATAATGAAGTAAATTTTTCGCAAATTTTTATTTGATTTTTTTGTTCCACTATGTAGTAATATTACGTGTAAATGCCTCTTTTTTTAAAAGTAGAATTGCGTTGACTTCGAAAGTCAGATGTGTGAATGACCCTTTCCTTTTGTATGCGCCGGGCGCAAAAATCCGGTCAATTCATCTATTATGAGAGGTATTGCGGAGTACCATTCGAGTCGGCCCCCCTCGGTGCGCGGAGTGGCCCGAGGAGGCGAGGCGGTGGCTGCGGACCGCGGCCCCCCATCCCAAGCCGCGGCGCCACGCCACGCCCCGCCACGCCCAGCCGCCATTGGCTAGCGGCCACTACATCGCCGCTCCTACGGGGCTGGCTGCTGGGCCGGGCTGGGCTGGACTGCCTCTGGCTGCCTCAGAGGCGCTGCCCCGTTCCGTTCGGACCGGCTGTGATGGCGATGATGTTGTGGTTTCGCCGATCGCACGCAGCCTGCGGCCGGTGCTCGGGCCGGTGCCAGTGCTGCTGGTGTGTTACATATCATGTGTGCCTTGCGGTGTGCCGCCGGCCCATGCACCAGCAGCCCCGCCACGCCCCGCCACCGCTCGCTACACTACCCGTACCGCCGTACCTGGGTTACACTGCACAACACCAGGCGGAAACGGTGCTAACTTCATGTTCAGGTTACGATGACGGTCTCGTGCTTGGTCGGTCGCTGCATTTTACGTGCCCTGAAAATTTCTCATTGCTATGGAAATTGAGTACTCTTGGAAGTGTAACGGGCCATTGGAGAATGACACGGAGAAAAAAGATTAGTGGTCGCAGCTAATTTTTAAGTTGATTTTCAGACAAGCAGTAAATTTTTGTTCGGAGAACTAAAGTTTTGTTGGGGGAACTAAACTTTAGTTGCACCAGCGAAACGCTAGTTGATCCAAACAAAAAATTCGTTGCGGGCACCAAACAAAAAATTATGCTTTCTTGCTCCTTCCTGGTGCAACTGAAATTAAGTTCCCCCAACAAAAGTTTACTTCTCCGAACAAAAATTTACTGCTTGTCTGAAAATCAACTTAAACAGTACTTGCGACAACTTATCTTTCTTCTCCGTACGCAGAACGGAAGTCCAGAAGCGTCCAGAAGAAATCGCGAATCACTACCGCGGATCCAGTATGAGAGGAACCGCAGCAGAGAGTATCTTCGACCGCGGCGTCGGCCACGATCCAACGTCAAAAATTTCGAGGCTTTGCTCGCGCTGCTGAAGTGTCTTGATCATTTGAAAGTCCGCCTAACGCCTGGAGGCGTAACTTTCCGAGCCGCGCGGAGTCTATGTGCGCTGTGTGGCCCTACCTAATGGTCGGAACATATCAGCAGCACGAGCTAAGCCGCGAAACATTTGACGTCGGCCGGAGATACTCTGCTGCGGTTCCCCGGGTTCCCCTCATTATACTGGATTCACTTTTGGGATTCTTGATTTCTTCTTAACTAGTGTTACTGAGTTTCTACGCAGTATACTTCATTGTCAAAACATACCCACCCCCATCCCCCCCGGGGGCCCGGCTAGGTCCTCTGACCCCGTTTAGCAGATTGATATATTTACTCACTCCCCGAAAACGAGCAAACTTTTCTTTCCGGGGCGGCCGGTCTTGCTGCTGCCGCTCGGTGGGGTTATGTAGTTTGCCGGGCCGGGCCGGACCGGGCACCTTGCGTCTTCCCTGCGGTCGCCTCGCCACCGCCCCCCGCCGGCCCGGCCTGTGCCCCGTGCTGTCCTGTCATGGGGTCAGCGCTGCGCCGTGGCGCCGGCCGGTATGTACGGTGCGCCCGGCTCGGCTCGGCTCGGGGCCCGGCCCGTAAGCCGGTGTACCACAGTGTTGCTAGATCAGCAAGTATGCCGACGCCTGCTGCTGCCTGCTGCCACACGGCGCTGCCGCCGCCTGCGCTCCTGATTGCATTAAAGGTTGCATTGCAAAAGGGGCTCAGCGGGTAAGCCCCCGTTGGCGCCCGCTGGTCTTGGCTTCTGACCCAGAAGACTCCCCCTCCCCGTCTGCCTAAAGGGTTTCTGCTCGTGGGCCGCCCTCGGCCAGCCGGGGCCAGCCGGGGCCAGCCGGCCACCCCCTTCATACACGCCGCCTCCACCACATGCCGCTGCCCCCGGCAGCCCCCCCCACACACACGACGGCGAGGCGGAAGAAAACTTTTGGAGAGAGAGTGAAACTTATGGCGCGGGAAGAGAGGAGACGGCTCCAGCCAGATGCCGCGAGTCCCGGCCCCGGCCCCGGCCGCGGTACGCGGCGAATTAGGGCGACCACTGTTCGGCCCCGCTGCCGCTGGCTGCCACCGCCTGCCACCGCCGGGGTTTCATATCACAAAGGGAGGCTACGGTTTGTTTGCGTGTTCGCTCAGCTTTTCATTCGTTTATTACGTCGATGTGGTGCTTCGTCACGTGACGTGTTATGCACTGCGCTGCTGCTGCGGAGGCGGTGGCAGCACAGCAGCAGCGCTGTGGCCTTACCTGGCTTGACCTTTGGCGGGGCGCGCGGGGCCCCAAAAGTCTCGAGGTCATCGGGGCCACGGCAAGCGAGCGGGAGATTCAAACACGAATTCTTTTCATTGACACGTTCACAAAAAATGGGGAGGGGAGGGGATGGGGGGGGGGGCCTCCGTTGTACAAATAACACCTCTGAGCGAATCTACATATGACGCTTGGAGAAGTCTCCGCCTCCGCGGCCGTTGCAAACTAGTTCATCTTGTAGTCCAGGTGGAATGCAGCAGTGCCCGCCAGTAGTGTGCTCCCTTCGCAACAGGTCAGGCGGGCCGGGCCTGGTATTGGCGGCCTGTACACCGCAACCCGTTGTGAAACCATTCCATTTTTTATTGTTTCATTTTCAGCTTGTTGACGTTCGGAAGGTAATTTGTCTCTCGGGGGCCTCTCTAGTCCCGCCTTGGCATTCTCTCAGCTTCATTCATCTTCGATCAGGAACTGTACATATAAATCCAGATGTGGCCCAGGCCTCACTAGAGCGGGCAGGGGCTCAGCCCCGCGGCCCCCGCGGCCCCCGCGGCCCCCGCGACCCCTCGCCCCGCTCTCTACCGCCGTGCCGACTAGCCTCTGATGGACGATTTCCTAGAATCGGCTCGGCTCACGTCGGCGCGGGCCGCAGCCGGCAGCCTCAGCCTCCTCGCCTCTCTCGCTTCTCTCTCTCTCTCTCTCCGCCTCTCTCCGTCTCTCCCCTTGCCCAGAGGTGATCCAGGAGCTGACAGGGACAGCCAAAGGCGTAGCCAGGCGTAGCCAGCACATGAGCGGCACGCCTCATCGCTGCACAGCCGCGTCGCGTCGCCTTTTCACATGTGACCGCCGGCCAGCCCGGGAGTAGAAAATTCAGCGGAGCGCGCGAGGAATCAGATGAACGTGAAGATCATCATCACCATCATTTACAGCGTCATTGACCGGCAGCACACAGCCTCCGGACCCCCGGCTCCCCTACGCCACTGGCTGCTGCCGCGGAGCCGCCGGGCCGCAGTCGCTGCTGAGCCGGGCGGCCGCAGATGAAGAGAACACCTCCTTGATGAACGCGTTGTTTACGCCCCTTGTTCGCCTGCCGGCCTTTCGCCATCTGGCTTCTTAGGCCGCGGCCCCCTCGACCGCCGCGTGATTCACATTTCCCACCGCCTTACGGAAAAGAAACACGGCGTGCGGACAGCACCCACCGGTCTGGGCCAATCTTGTTGTAGCACAAGGCGGTGACGGCGTCGTGCGGCGGGCTGATGAGGCGCCCGTCAGACGTCGCCGTCAACCTGCCGCCGCCGCGTCTAGGAGCGCCGCAGCCTGACCGCGTGAGATAAGTGGAGAGGGGTTAAACAAAGGGGGTTGATAAGACGCGCAAAAGTCATACGGCAGAGAGAGAGAGAGAGAGAGAGAGAGAGAGAGTAGGAAGACCTGCACGGCCCTTTAATCCGTAGCGAACGACAAGGACAAAGCGAGCGCGCGTAGGGCGCGCCGAGCCGAGAGGGAAGTGCCGCGGGAGGGTGGGCCGCGGCCCGCGCCGTGCCGCGCCGTGCCGCGCCGGGCCTCACCACGCTCCGCCGCTTTGAGCGGAACCGTACTAAACCGCTTGGCGAAAACACAAAGACGCAGATATGTTGAAGTAGCTCGCCTTAAAGCCCGGCACGGCGCGGCGCGACCCCGAACCCGTCAGGGCAGGGCCGCGACTCTGTGGGGGCGGAGGAGGGAATCAGGCATTCATCCAGTTGCCCTTTGGGGCCGCCCCGCCCCGCCCCGCCCCGCCCCGCCCCGCCCCGCCGGGCCCCCGCCCTCGCTAATCCCACCCGCCGCGCCACGCGTTACTCCGGGCGCGTCGTCGCGGACCTCGACCCTTCCGGATGAAAGCCTCCAGTCTGCGGCCCGAGGCCCCCGTGTCCAGCTGACCGAACGGACACGGCGGGACGGCGGCGGCCGGCGGCAGGTCCGACAGGTGGGGCGCCGCCGCCGCCGCCACCGCCGCCGCTCAATTTTTTGAATCTCCCGCGCTCATTGTCTCTGGGTGCGCTTCGCTAGCCTAGCTAGCCTCGGCCGCGCGGAATGGCCGCTGCAACGGGAATAATTCGAATTGTTATTAACTATCAATCAAAGGCGGCGGCCAGCAGCAGCACGTCCTGCCGATCATGACGCGGTGCCCGTGTGCCCGTGTGGTGCCCGAGCCGTGTCGGGACCCGCTTGATTCGTCCATAGCGGACGCATCCCCGGCAGCGAGAGCAGCAGCAGCGGCGGTGGCAGCAGCAGCAGAGCCCGGCCGGTCCGGCGGCGAGGCGAGCGCCAGTTCCTGGAAGTGGAGGCCCAGGCCGCGGTGGGCCGCCGGGGGGCCTAGCACGGGGGCCTAAGTGGCCGCCTACGGTACCACCTCGGGCACCGCCGCACCGCCGCCCGCCAGGATGACGACGAGGCATTGCGTTACACGAAAGTAAGAGTGAGCCGCCGCCGGGAGCCGAAAAAAAATAAAAGAAATAAAAAACTTAGTCGATTAGGGAAATTGTGTCAAACATATGAGGTCACACATTTGGGGGCCACAGTGCGGCGGGGCGCGCTAGTGTGCTGCTGAGGTGTGCACTGCCGGGGGCGAATCAGTGGCATAAATGAGGCATTGCAAATGGGCGGGGAGGGCGGGTGTGGCCGACAGCGGCAGGGCTGCCGGGCGGGGCGTGGCCGCGGTGACTTGCGCGGTGCGGCTGCGGTCGCGAGGAGAAACTTTAGCTCTGGCGCGCTGATTGCACGACGGCTGTCTTGACTGTGATAGAGACGCAGCAGCACCCCTGCCTCATAGTGGCCGAAACAACTCGGAGTTCGGTGTAGAATTTTCTGATTATTTTTTTTTGTGCAAAATTTTTGAACGCCTTTTTATTTCTATTTCATTATTTTGTTCCTAGTTGTGAAGTTTTTCCTTGTTTTGGCTGGTGGTTTGTGGTTTCATATTTGAAGGATGTGTTCGTCCAAAGTTTGAAGTTGTTTCCCGTCGCCTCCCTCGCACCGCCCTACTCGGCAGCCAAGCTGAGGCTAAGGTCCTTTCCCACGCCCACAGAAGTGCTTTGGCGGTAAGATACCACGGCGTCACCAGACCTGACACGATCGAGGTGAACATGACCACGTCGATCGCACGTCGGGAGAGACCGAGAGAGGAAGCCGGCCAGCCTCTCTGAGAACGGCTTCTGATTTAGTCCACCGTGCCATCCGTACTAATCACACCGGGAAGTAATGTCGATCCTGCTTCCGCATTTTGTGAGGGAAGAAAAGTTAGTTTTATCAGATAATCAGAGTTTTTTTTGTTGTTTTTTTATTCATCCGGTCCAAACAACCCGATGAGGCGGACGATTTTCTTCGCGATCGCGTCTTGCGTCTCTCGTCCGCGCGCCTTTCAATCCGAGAACAAGCAACAACACCTATTTTTTTTTTCCTCCCTCCTAATTTTTACGGAGGCGGCCGCGGCGCTGTGCTGTGCCGTGCGCGCTGCAGGAGCGGTGGGCACAGCCTGGCACAGCCTGGCA
Organism: Odontothrips loti; assembly: GCA_038380765.1. Taxonomy (NCBI): domain Eukaryota; kingdom Metazoa; phylum Arthropoda; class Insecta; order Thysanoptera; family Thripidae; genus Odontothrips; species Odontothrips loti. The sequence continues at coordinate 17,331,779 of CM076249.1, forward strand.
GCACAGCGAGCCTGCTCAGCCCAGCCCAGGCCCAGGCCAGGCCGGGTACGGGTACTGCTGCTGGGTTCCTGGAAGTGAGGCCCATGTCCGTGCCGGTGCCGGGCCGGCCGGCAGGCCGTGGGCCTTGAGTGAGCGCTCACTGATCATCCCGCCGTACATGGGGGGGCCACGCCACGCACACGCACCACGCACGCACTGCGCACGCAGCCCGGATCAGCACCGGGATCATGTCGATCTAGTCGGGCCGATCTTGAAATGAGCCATTACATCTAGACGTGCAGAGGCCTCATCTGTCTAGTATGGCGACACGCAGACCCGTCCCACCTGCCTTCGGACAGGCCGGGCCGTGCTGCAGCGCTTGCAGAAAAAGTCCAACCTTTGGAGAGAGATTTAGTTGGAGATATATAGATTTGATGCAGGACATGGGGAGAATGCCACCCCACCCCGCCAACCCTCATTAAAAAAAAAAATCATTTTTTCTCAAACAAGGTCAGAGAGTTCTCAAAAATTGTAGCCTCAAATTTTCAAAGGCTATTAGATGAAGTGTTTTCACGGGAAAAATAAGATCGATCGTTGTTATCGACCTGCCTTAGGGAGGGCGAGTTTGTTGCGGCGATCAAGCAGGTTTGGCAACAAGAATCAACTCTTCTGTTCTCATGAGCAACTGCCGATTGTAGGTGGTAACTTGCTTGATCGCCAACGACAAAGCTCGGCTTCTCTGATGAGGCAGGCCCTCTGGAAGTTGGATAGTAACGACCGAGCTTTTTTTCCCCCGCCCCGTGTTCCTGCAGAAATAGATGTACTGGTTGTCAGACATGGTCTCAGGCACTGTAAACGTGAGCGGCTTCGAGCACAAGCAGTGCGCAGTGGCGGTGCCGGGCGCCTGATTGTGTCAAGGAAGCGAAGGGCGTTCTGGGCTGTCACCGGGGCCGGGGCCGGCGCGGTACATATCTGCGGGCCGCGGCGCCGCCAGGGGACGGGACGGGGCGGGGCGGGGCGGGGCGGCTGGGCGCAGCGGGACAGATGGCTGGGTGGGAACAAGTAAGGCTCAGCAGCCCCTTTCATCTGCAATTTAGTTACCGGATTGGAAATTCAACTCGTGCGGCGTCTCAAGTTCCGGGAAGTGCTGCTGCCGGAGCGGGGAACAGTGAGCTGCGCTGCCGTGCCGCCGGCTGCTCGCCGCGGCGATGAGAGGCGGAGGCGGGGCGGGGCGGGGCGGGGCGGGGCGGGGCCTCGGGGAAGTGAAGTGAGGTGCAAGTTGGACAAATCAATAGCTAATGGAGTTCGCCCCAAGTTTGCTGCGCGGCGGAGGCCTCTGTCACTCTGTCATATCGGCAACACGCGATATAGTGATTTTCCGTTCAACTTTAGAATCGCAGAATGCAGCCGCAGTCGATGCTCCTCGCTCCTCTCCAGCCGGTAGCCGCGTGTTCGGCGTGTTCGGCGGCGGCGTTTGATCTCGATAGCGTTATCAGCTCCTCCCCCCCCCCCCCCCCCCCCGCGCTGCTGCACTTGCCGCGGCAGTCGCCTTTCCTTGTCGCTCCTCTCTGATTCGTTCTCGCGGCACAATGGATCTGCTCTCGTTCACACACACACACACACACACACACTCAAATATAAATATATATATAAATATATATATACTTTTTATTTTTTGCTCTGTGTGCCTTTCTATGTCTGTAATTTCCACAACGCTTTGCTCTGTTCTGTCTTGACTTGCTAAACTAACCATTCCGCTCAGGCCGTTCCTTTTTTCCCTCTTTGCTGGCAATGGAAGAGGGGCGAAACCAAGGAATTATGTAGCCTGGTGTACGAGAAATCGCATTTGCAATTACTGCAAGTCCACGAAATTCCCTGGAAGTCCATCTATATTCGGCCGCGGAATTCTCCAGCAATACAGCCGACATCTTCCGTCCGCGTTTCCGAGGTGGAGCCGGCGGGGCCCGGCCGTCTGATTCGCTAGAAAGCGAGCGACGGGGTCGCTGACCTCCCTCCGCCCAATCCATCCAGTCCATCCCGTGGCGGCCCGCGGCAGTGGCAGCAGCAGCAGCAGCAGCAGCAGCAGCAGCAGCAGCAGCAGCAGCAGCAGCAGCAGCAGCAGCAGCAGCAGCAGCGGCGTCCCCACCCATCATTGGCAGCATGGCGAGAGCTGGGCTGGGACATGCCAGTGCCGTGCCGGGGCCCGCCGCCCGCCCGGCACCGACTGGGGCTTCTTGATGCGGGCGCCAGGCGGCCGGTGAATGGCTCCGGTCCGCAGATGACGGCGGGCACCCATCCCGTTCCATAGAGCACGTTCGCACGCCGTCGGACACAGCGGGGCAGCCGGCCGCAGCCAGCCCAGTCCGCCCCCCGGCCCCGGCCTGCACCTCCGGTCAGGGCCCTTAGATTAAATTCACATCACATGTTCGCTTCTTTTTCCCTCTTCCCTCGCGCGCGTGCGTTGGAATGGGAACGTCTTTTGTTTGAAGCAATCCTTTGTATCGGCACGGCGGCGGCGGCGGCGGCGGTGGGGCGGCGACGTGCTTGCACCACCACCACAACCACCACTACCGCCGCCCCTCCCCGCTCCCTGTGGCACCCGGGGCTCCGGGCGGGGCGGCGACGGCGGCGCCGCGGCGCCTATGTGCGAACCGTCCGCCGAACAGGTGCACGGCCTCACGGGCCTCACGGGCCTCACGCGGCTCCCGGCACTCTGACGACGGCGGCACAAACGCCTCGGCTCGGCCGCCGTACAAGGCGGCAATTCATTACAGCACATACAGAATTAGGTGCACGTTAAGGTCACGGCTGCCGCGCGGGATCACTTTACGCTCGCTGCCGGAGAATAGGACTCGGCATGCCAACACTGTTGCAAGAAATGATAAACGTCGGTACGGCCGGCCGGTCGGCCGGCCGGTCCGGTCGGAGCACATTCGTATTCATATTGCCACCTCGCGCATTCCGCCGTGTACCGTCCCGTCCGTCCGTCCGTCGGCCGCGCAGCGCGTCATGTCATGTCGTCCGTCTGTATAAAAAGAGCAGGAAAGTGACTCAATTACAAGTCGCGACACAGACGGCGGCGAGCCTTCTCTTCATCCTCCGCGGCATCATCCCGCCGCGTTTGATATGTTGTTATTATCCACACGTATATTGTATTGCCATTGCCGAAGATGTGGCATTGATTCATCGCGCGCGGGAAGCAGGTCTGAGATGAGGCGCCGGGGGTGTGGTGCCCCCGTGCTGATGAGACACAAAGGCAGCCCGCCCGCCCCGTCCCCGACGTGGTGGTGTAGTACAACGTCGTTAACCCCACCGGGACCCACCGGGACCCACGGGGCCCCCGCCCGGCCCGAGGCCCAGCCTACCAGTGTTTAACCGGCGCGCTCAAGCCAAATCCGGATTTTCACTTGAGGCGGAGTGTGCTTGGGGATGCCGGCGGGGGCTCGGGGCGCTCACCACGTCAAGAAGCCTCCCCCTCCCCCGTCGTCGATGATGATTCCCGCGCACCGCCAAAAACCGAACCCATGACGGGCGAGGCGCTCGAGGATATGATAAATCTTGGCGGTCGCACCACACCTAACCTCTCAGTGGCCATACTGTACCATGCGGTTTTTGGTGTTCGACTGGAGCACCGTATTGCGGTAGTTCTGGCCCTGTTCGGGCAACTGCTCGCTTTCACCTGATGATGGAGTTGAGTGTGTGGATTATAGAGAGAGAGAGAGAGAGAGAGAGAGAGAGAGAGAGAGAGAGAGAGAGAGAGAGAGAGAGAGAGAGAGAGAGAGAGAGAGAGAGCACCCTAGGTAAGAGGATGGAGTAATGAGGGGTGGTGGTGGGTTGTGGAGAGGAGGCGGGGGACGCACGTTAGGCAATGGGAAGCCGTCTTATAAACGTATATGAGAAAGCTTAATTCTTGTTAGTCCAAAGTTTTAATTCGCGCAGCTACTTATAGTTTGAAGCAAGAGGCAAGCGGCGCGGCGGCGCGGCGGCGACGCGCGCGCGCGTGTATGTGTGTGTGTATGTGTGCAAGGGGTGGGGGAGGGGAGGGCGTCCAAGGCGAAGCAGAGGATTAGTCCCGCGTGCGCGCGCCCGGCTACGCCCGGCTACGTAGCGCGGCACGTGAGATCTTGAGAATAAGGGGCGGGGGGTTCGCGGGGGGTAAGCGGCTCGTCATCACCTCGGCATCACACGGGGCAGAGCAGGCGGAGCAGGCGGAGGGCCTCAGCCGGCCTCAGCCGCGTACGTCTCCTTCCTTAATAATGCACACCGTTTTCCGCGACCGATCCGTCTGTGTCTTGTCGCCGCGAGCCGTGTGAGCGGATCAGCCGTGCGCGAGACCGCCCCCCCCCCCCTCCCTGCGCCGCCCCCTGATGTCCCCTGGTGTCCCCCAAACCCCCCCTGCGCGCCCCGCATCCCTCAAATCCTTTCCTCGCCGCTGAGTCGCGTTCGCGCTCGCTCTCCCGGAGCAGGTCGCGGCCCAGACCCTGTGCGGGGGTCCGCGGGGGTCCGCGGGGGGTCCGCGGGGGGTCCGCGGGGGACCGCGGGGGGTCCGCCGCCGCGACTCTTTGGTCCGACACGGAGCCCACGTGATCCGAGCGGCGCCACACAGATGTCGGCACAATACGCAGCCGCATCGCCCACCCCGTGTTGGCGGTAGGGCCCTCCCCTATCTGGGTCAAGGCGGCCGCGCCGTCCTTCGGTAGTGCCCCGTTGCGTTGGGGCTCCGCGCCAGCCTAGCCCGAGCACAGCTGGCGCCTGCTGGGTAGGCATCCACGTCATCTGCACGCACGAGTGCCGAGCGGGCTGGCCTACCTCGGCTCTGGCAGGCGTCATGCTCGGGTCAGTCCTCTCGCTGGGCGCTGAGCTCCGCTGCCGACGGCTGCCGCCAGGTGACGGTGCCGGCATTATCGTACCTCCATGCCCGCACTGCTGCTTGTGGAGCCGGCGCTGAGCCCGCCCCGCCCGCCCCCAGCCCAGCCCCCAGCCCAGCCCCCAGCCCCCAGCACAGCCCCCACCCCCACACACTTCCCTAGCAGCCCGGCGCCGGAGAGTTTTCCCAGTGATTCCGGTGCGGGCGGGAGGAGAAACCTAATACGATTTTACGCCGGATTTACTGTAAGATTTGAAACAACTTTCCCCCTATGTATAGCGTTCGCGCGCGCGCGCGTGTGTGTGTGTGTGTGTGTAGCCACCTAAAGGGGTGGGAGGGAGGGAGGTAGGGGATGTTACCACCTTTGGTGCGGTTGACACCATTCGGCGGGGAGGATAAGGGATCGGGCGCGCTGCTGTCGGCCACTGTCGCCGTCCTCTGCTATTCCTCGCTTGTTTTGCATCCCCCGAGGAGGCCCATGCTAGGACGGGCACCGTCGGGGTCTCTTTGTATTCTCTTCGCGTTATTTCGGCTCTGCTGAAGGCCTGTGTCGCTCTCGCTGATGTCCGTTCCTCTTCTGTTCCAGGTGAGGGTCCACCTCGTGCTAACCAAGCCGACCGCTGCTCCTCCCCTTTCGGCCCCGACCAAGGTTCGGCCGACCATAGATCCATGTACCGTGGCGACGGAGAAAAAGGTGTGAATTTCGGTGACGTTCAAAAAGTTCCGGGGTGTTTAAGAAGAGATGTGCAGTCGAATTTTCGATCAGTTTTTATTGCGTACTTTGAGCCCGTCTCTTACCTCGGGGTGCGGGGAGGGGGGCGGAGGGGTGGTCGGCCGTGACGACGGTCTCAGCGGCCCCGGGAGGCGCCCCTGGCCGCATGGCCGCACACCTCACGGACAAGGGCGAATCAGAGGCGTCGGGAGTGACGACTGGGTGCGATAGAAATAACGAGAGGGACTGCGGCTCCCGACGCGACTCCCTCCCCGGCTCTTTGTTCTTGAAACGAACAAAACGTGCGAGATAATAAACGGCGTGAGAAAGTTTGCGAAGCCCTGCGACTTGAAACTCACCTGGCGTCAGTCGGCGCGCGAGCCCTAACCGTGCCGTGCCGTGCCTGCCATGCCAAAGCCTTAGACAAGGGTGAATGAATGAGTAATCTGAGGGAGTGTGGAGGCGAGCCGCGTGTGTGTGTGTGTGTGTGTGTGTGTGTGTGTGTGTGTGTGTGTGCGTGCGCGAGCGAGAGAGGGGATGAGACGAGGGCGTTCGTTAGAGCGAGTGAGGGAGATGCGTCAGGTGTGTCGCGGGGCGCGCTTTGATACCGCGGCGATCAGCTCAGCGGTCCGCTTAGCGCGCAGAGTTCGAAGGGTGAACCGCCGTAGATAACACCGTGTCGTGTCGTGTCGGCCTGCATGTCGGCCTGCAGTGCATCCCGACCCGACGGGTTCCTGTCCGTGCTTAGCTGTCTGGCTGCCGCTGTCGCTGCCGGCCCCTCCTCCCGCGGCGGCCGGTGGTGGGGGGCGGAGACTGGATGGGAAGGGCCTAACCTCGGCTCCGCTCGGCCCCGCTGCTGGAGCTGGAGTCGGGCTCGGCTCGGCTCGGCTCGGCTCGGCGCGGCTCGGCCCGCCCGTAGCCCCGGCTCAAGCTTGGCTCAGCCGGCCCGGACTGGTGTAGAGCGGGCTCAGCCCCTCGGGCCGCCGCGGCCAATGAGCGCGCCGCACCACGCCCCCTGTGGGGCCCCTGCAGCCCCCTGTGGGGCCCCGGCGGCCCACCGCGAATCAGCCTTCACGCTGCGCTGCCGCCGCCACTGCCACCGCCGTTGGGGTGGGGTTCGGCAGTTGTGAGCGCTGACGGTACGCCGGGCTGATATTGTTCTCTGGGCTGCGTGCGAAACGTCTCAGGTGCGGCATTACGCCCGGCCATCTCGGATGCAGTTCCGGGGGGCGGCGGGGGCGACGGAGGCCCCTATTGGGTGCGGGGGCCCGCCGCACCGCGTCGCCTTGCCTTCTTTAAGCTTTATTCCGCCGATAAATTAAGGCTGGAAGTTTGTCATTCTTTGGTGTAGGAGAGGAAAATGTTGCTTAAGTAGCTTTAATACATGGTAAGCCATCGCCTCCCCCTCCCTGGCGGTGCTGTGCGGGCCGCGCCTTACCGCACCCCGCGAGCGACCCCCCGCGAGGAGGGGAGGGGTGGGGGGCGGCAAAGAGTTGAGCAGGACAGCGCGCGGCGAACAACGGAGCGGGCGGTCGTGAATATTATCTCGCTGTAGTGTTTGGAATGGGCCATGAATTTGAGGCGGAGCCGAGTGGAGCCGAGCCGAGCGGAGGACGGTCCTATCCTATGTGTGTCGGCCCCGGGGACAAATTGCTGCCAGCGAGGGGGGGGGCTCCAGGAACGGCACTTTTGTGTCGACTTGCGAAGGCGACCCGAGCACGTAGGCCATCACGTGACCACCCGGGCCGTGCCGCCGGGGGCTGCAGCCCTCTGCGCCTCCCCAGTTATCGTCCGGTAATTGCTTGTAAGTCTAACTCGTCGTAATTCCTTCTCAAGCCCGGAGCCCAGCCCAGCCCAGCAGCCCGGTCCGGTCCGGCCACATAGGAGAATGACTTACAGCATCCCCGTGGTCCCCGGCCAGGTCCGGGGGCAATAAAGCAGTGTGACCACCTCATCCATCTTAGATTGGTTAACTCCGGCGCTGACCGCTGGGGGCCGCTGCCGCCGGCCTAGGCCCTGGGATGGCCCGCACCGCACGCCGCCCGGAGCCGAGCTGCCCGGAGCCGTGGTCCAGCCGTAATGATTTGCATGGCCGTGTTAATACCAGGCTCCGGGCCGGGTTCCCGGCCAGCGTCGTCCCCGTCATAAGCCGGGATAGTCTGCGCCGTGGCCGCACGGTACGACAAAAGGCACAGAAAGCGGGGCGGAACGACCCCCGTCGACGACGACGGCGACGTGCCCGGCGAGCTCCTCGCCGAGGCCCCCGCCGACGGCACGCCGCCGACGGCGCACGCCGCGCCTGGAGGACCGCCGATGGCCTCCGTCGATTGCCCGCCATCAGCCGCGCGTGGCGCTGCTCGGCCGCCTGGTGCCCCCCCCCTCCTCTGGCTCTGACGCGTGCCGTGATCCCCCTCGATCCGATCCGATCCGATCCCGGACCACAAGACCAGAGTTTATGATCCCGGACGCAGTATTTCACTTTGGCCTCGGCTGGACTCGCCTCCGGGATCTGAGCCGGCCGCTGTCCTCGCCTCCACCGCTACCCCCGCTACCCCCGCTGCGCCCGCTGCTGCCCTTGCCCTGCCGGTGTGTGTGGGGTACACCTTTAATGGCGAGATAGTAATAATAGTTAAGGCGAGGAAACAAGGGCGGGGGGCGAGGGGAGGCTGGCCACTGCCGGCAGTGCCGGCCACGGGCTAATGCCTGATACTTCTACTTACGTGGCCATGCTTTATCTCAACGAAACCCCCTAAGTCCGCGCCGCAAGGCCGCAGCGCCCGCCCGAGTTATGGCCCCCGGCACCCTGCCCTGCCCCATACCGGCCTGGGGTGGGACAGAGAAAGGGGGTGCGGGCGCCGGGTCCGCGCGCAGAGAGAGAGAGAGAGAGAGAGAGAGAGAGAGGGAGAGGGAGAGGGAGCGAGCGCATCCGATGTGTGCCGGGGCCGTGGCTAGGGCCGGTGGGCGTTTAGGGCCCGACCCGACCCGAGCCGACCCGAGGTCCGGCGGTATAGTCCAGTCTCGGTCGCCGCCACTAACCGCTCTCTGTAAATCCAGGTGTTAAGCCACGCTGGACAAAGTCCCCCTTTTGCGCCGCGCCGTGCCAAGGCCGCTGCTGCCGCCGCCGCGTCGCCGAGCCCAGCTGAGCCCCCACAGGGGAGAGGGGAGGAGAGGAGTAGAGGGCCAAAGGGAAGTCCACATGTGTTATTGTGTTCGCTTTCAGCACGGCGGGCACCACGACCATCCCCGGCCGTGTGCTTTGCTCCGCGGCTCTGCACCGCCGGCCTGAGCCCCAAACAGCTTAGAAAGAAAGGGTAACTTGTAATGCCCCCGTTTGCATCTCGAACCTTCACGACGGCGACGCGATTTTGATGGGCCGCGCCGAGCCGTGCCTCCGGTATTACTTGTTGTCGGGAGGACTCCGCCTCTTACATCGGCGTTAGCGTGGTTAAGCAGCCCCCCGACGGCCGGCTACTTCCTGAGGCCGGAGAGCCCCGCAGAGGAGGGACTTGCCTTAGCCTTTAAACTTGCCTAGCGCCGATCAGAGTAAACTTCCTTCCCTCTCGGCGCTCGGCGCCCAACTTATCCCGCCGCGGTCCCCGGATTACTCCGGAGGGGTTCGCGGGGGGCCGAGGCCACCCAAGGCCACCGGAGGCCACCGCCAATACACATTATGTCGCAATATCCATGCCACCCGAGGAAAAAAAATGGGTGCAATAACCTAGCATTTAAAAGAAAAATACACATTTTCGGAAGTGCGTCGCTTGAGCTAGCGAATGCGCTGTACGGTCAAATTTACGGCTACATAACTCCTCTATGTCGGGCGTTACTCGAAAGTAATCGTACACAGTTTCGATTTATATCGAATCTGCATGACCCGATAGCTGCACCGGGCTGGCTTGTGTGTCGTAGTGATGTGTGTGGGGGCCGATAGCGCGTGCTTTGTCTATAACGGTGCAGCGAAGACCGCCGCGCCGCCCGCTCTAAATCACAGTTGGCGCGCGTCTGGCCTCCGGGGCGACGTTTTTATGTGTTGCGATGAGCACGCGCAGTTCAAAAAGCGCCCGCTGTCCCGCAGCGCCTCCGACTGGCCTTTCATGGCGCTCCGCGTTTGATGAATCGTCGACGTCGAACCGTCTCGGCAGCGCGGCCCGTCCCCTTACCCCCCACAGACTCAGAAACGAGGTTATCACATCCACACCGACAGGAGAGGGCTGAAAGAAGGGCGAGACAGGTGGCTCTGCTGCTGCCGCTGCTGCTGCTGCTGCTGCTGCTGCTGCTGCTGCTGCTGCTGCTGCTGCTGCTGCTGCTGCCGCTGCTGCTGCTGCTGCTGCTGCTGCTGCTGCTGCTGCTGCTGCTGCTGCTGCTGCTGCTGCTGCTGCTGCTGCTGCTGCTGCTGCTGCTGCTGCTGCTGCTGCTGCCGCTGCTGCGTGCGCGGCAGGGGCGGGAGGGAAATGACTTACTGATGGAACCTTTCACTTAGCGAGGGAGGAAGGGGAGAGGGCCGGGGGGGGGGGGTTGAAACGACGTTACGCCGCCCTCTAGCCTCGCGCCGACCCGCAGCTGCCCGCCTAGCCTCTCGCGCGCCTCGATTATTTTGCCATCTCGCGGGGGGGCAAAGCGGCGAGTGAAGTGGGCCGTGCCGGGCCTCCGGGCCTCCGGGCCTCCGGGGCCTCCGGGCCACTCACCTGCCTCCCGCCCTCCTCCATCAAGCGCCTGCGCTATACGGGGCGGGGCGCGGCCGCCGAGAACAGACAACGAACGCCATTTCCGGTTCGATTCGAGCACTGTGTGTGTGTGTGTGTGTGTGTGTGTGTGTGTGTGTGTGTGTGTGTGTGTGTGTGTGTGTGTG